>CM062612.1:37990269-38376474 GCA_025617555.3 Puccinia polysora
AAAACTCCTTACCAAACAGTCTAGACAAACTCACACAAGCAAGGTGGGTTGCAAGTTTTTAATCCATTCAAGTTGTACAAAGGCAGACCCCTTGTGGCAAATCTCCTATAAAGAAATGCAACATAACCATCAACTGTCTGAAAATCCCTCTGTGCATCCTCAACTGAGGAGAATCTCTGGGCAAGCCTTGGATCTACTTAAGGAAGGCATGAAAGATGGGCTCAATATGTTACAACTTAAGAGAAAATTGAGCAAGATTGATGGACAGGATTATGTTGATGACCCCACAAACAATCTATAACACTAAGCGGAAGGTAACTCTTGTGGAACTAAAGGGTAAAAGTGTTATGGAGGTACTCTATGAACAGCTTGAAGAAAAAAGTTGGATTCACCAGTCAAAGTTTAGTGGAGGGGGTCACTTGGAGGCCCTGTACTTAGCACATCCTGAGAAAGTAAAGCTTTCAAAACAATTCCATCATATTGCTATTTTGGATTGTCCTTATAATAAAAATAATTACAAAACCCCACTATTGTATGTTGTAGGAATGACAGCCAATTGGAAAAATTTCACAAAAGATCTTGTTTTTTTAACAAAAGAAATCTTTGAGTTCTACAGTTTGTCTGTAAATGCATTAAAGGAGTTGGCTTATGATGCTGAGAGACTTCCAAAAATCTTTGTTACAGACTGTGAAAAAGCTCTGATTCATGCTATTGAATGTAGTTTCCCTGAGTTGTCAAGAAAATTTTGAACTTGGAACTTGTCTAAAAACATACAAGTAAACTGTGAAGCACGCTTTGTTAATGATGTTGAAGGATGGAAAAGCTTTATTACCCTGTGGGAAAATTATGGGGCCTCAAAGATCAAGGAGGAGGTGGATGTCAATGATGCAGAACTCAGAGTAGGTCCAAATCACTGCTTCTTATTCTTCCTAGCTTTGGGTTCTGACCTTTTGACTTGTATAGTGTTTCTTGAAAGACTATTAGGATGTACTCAAGTATATGGAAAATACCATTTTCCCTATCAAAGAGAAATTTGTAACAGCATGGACTTGTATAAACCATGATTTTGGAAAAAAAAATCTTGGGTTGAAGGGGGCCCATGCAACTCTCAAAAAATTCCTTGCACACTCTTTGGGAAACCTATTGAATTTTTGGAAAAGCCTTTAAGGAACCATTTTGAATCAAATTAAATTGGTTCACGCATCACTTTATAACTCTTAAATTAAGTTAGGGACAGTTCTTTCACCTGAAATGTTACCATTGTGTTACAAATTCTCTTTAGAGGCAATTCATCTTATTGGGGAAAAATTTGAGAAGTTCAAACGTGATCATGATGGCAAAGTGGGCACCAAGTCATACTCCAAGACTATGGGTTTGCCCTGTTCCCACCAAATAGGTGGACCGTCTAGCATTCAGAGGATCTGTGATACCCAAAGATGTTCATCCTCAGTGGAGGTTGGAATATGACCCTTGCAGTTCTAGTTCTGTAAGTTGGCTTAAGCTGGATTTTTTCAAATCACTATGTGATTAATCCTTTTTTATTAATGATTCCTACTTCACTGATGGTTGATCCATTCAAATTTTTCAAGTGTTATGTCAATGAAATGCTAAGCATTCCTCAGTTACGTGAAAAAGTGAATGCAATGATCTTGGAATCTCCAGATCATGAGCAAAGCGGCCTATTGAAGTATATCATTCAGAAGATTACAAAATATTGATCAAAGCCAAGACTTGAACCTCAAGTCTTATGATCAAGTATGGGAAGGCCAAAATTGACAGATATGCAGCAAGAACCATCTTGGTTTGAGAATGTTGAAAAACAACTCAAGGGGGAAAAAAGGACTAGAGGGGCTCCAAACAAGAAAAGACAAAAGATTGTAAGTCTTTTCTTTTGGGATATGTTCATTTTTTTGGTTTAATGAACTTAGTTACTAACTAATGATGAATTGTTAGTCAAATTCGGCAGAATCTGAATCTGAATTTCATAGTTCAGAGGAAGAGACTGAAAGTGAATTGGGATCACTTAATTTGGAATTAGAATCCTCTTCAGAGGCAGAGGACGTGCAGCAAAGCTCAACCAGAAGCTCATCTTTGGTGAGTATTCATTTAATTGATCTGATTAAAGAAATCAATGCCAAGTTAGTTTTCATGATAGGAACCAAATGTGAAATACCTCAATCAAATACCCAAGAAATTCCATAAGCTCTTGGGTGAGTTTTGGGATCCAATTGGAGATGGGAATTGGGGATTTTGAGTCATTTCTAAATCTCTTGGTTATGAAGAACATGGTTGGTTTAAATTTAGGAAGGAAATGATTGAAACATTAGAGAAACATAAAGCATTCTACATTAAGATGCTCTGTGGTGCAAAGGAGTTTGAAAAGATTAAACAAATACTTGATGTTGAAGAAATCAATAAAAAGATTCCCTCCTCAAAATGGCTGGCTAAATTAGATATGGGTCAAATCATAGCAGACAGATATTCCAGAGCTATATGTTTCATTTCATTGGAGTCATGTGATACTTATAATCCAATGAAAAATGGTGTTACTAATAAATCGTATCCAATGTTCATTTCCTTTTTAAACAATAACCACTGGTTTCTATTAGTACTTGAGGGAGAAATGATTCCAATCCCGCCCATTGTAGCAAAACCATGTTCCTTGATTTCTAAAAAAGCCTCTGGTTGTGTTGATCATCTCAAAGATCAACTGAAGATGTATTCTAGATTGTAATAGAATTTGACTTCATCTCATCATTGGGTTTCATATACATTGTAATTTTAATGCAGCTAACAATTTCTATTAATATAAAGGGTTATCACATTTTGAACATCATTATGCTGAGTGTTTTGAGTTAATATCATTATATTGAGTGTTTTGGATGAGAGTTTAATGGTAAGTCAGTTCAACTTGTGTTGGGATGATTCCATAACAAGCTTAACTCATGTTAAGCTTGAGATGGGATCAGCTTAACACAAGTTGAACTTGTTTTTTTTTGGTGTTTTTACTTTAGGGCTGGTCAAAAGACTTGTATTTTTTTAGGCACTTTTACTTTAGGGCTTTTCAAAAGACTTCTTTAATTTTTGGGCCCTTTTACTTTAGGGCTAGTCAAGTTGAACTTAATTTAGGGCTTGTCAAGTTACTTGTATTTTTTTTGGTGTTTTTACTTTAGGGCTTGTCAAGTTACTTGTCTTTTTTTTGGTGTTTTTACTTTAGGGCTTGTCAAGTTACTTGTCTTTTTTTTTGGTGTTTTTAGTTTGGAGCTAGTCCAGTTACTTGTGTTTTTTTGGGTCTTTTTACTTTAGGTCTAGTCCATTGGATAGTGCCAGTTTTTTTGTTTTTTAATTATTTATTTAATTTTTTGTTTTTTTTTTAACCAAAAAATGAACATTCTTTGATTTTTTGGTTGATTTCTGTTTTTTGGAAGGTTTATTTAGTTTATGGGTTATGTTAGTACCCTTTCATTCCTTTTTTTTGGCTCACCGCAGTCCAGTGGCATGTGGGATGCCACATGACTACATTTGAGCCTTGTACAACTCCACACGGCTTGAATGTACTTGTGTGGAATCCCACACGCCGGCGGACCAGGCTGGGTTGGCTGTGCAACTCTTTGAGCCATGGGGGGTCATACACAGCTTGGATTGGACTGTGTGGCGTGCCACACGGCCCGTTCTGAGCTGTGAATTTAACATTTCTCTTTTTCTTTTTTTCTTTTTTTTCTTTTTTTTCTTTTTTTTCTTTTTTTTTCTTTTTTTTTTTTTCTTTTTTTTCTTTTTTTTCTTTGTTTTCTTTTTTTTCTTTTTTTTCTTTTTTTTCTTTTTTTTCTTTTTTTTCTTTTTTTTCTTTTTTTTCTTTTTTTTCTTTTTTTTCTTTTTTTTCTTTTTTTTCTTTTTTTTCTTTTTTTTCTTTTTTTTCTTTTTTTTCTTTTTTTTCTTTTTTTTCTTTTTTTTCTTTTTTTTCTTTTTTTTTCTTTTTACATAAGGGTGCTTTGTAGCGGATTGAACGCCTCAGCGAAATAGGTCTGCAAGGATGGCATGATGGAGTCAAGAGCCTAGCTCTGGCTCACTCATCCATCCAAGATATATTGACACTTGATGAAGTATCCTCCCAAAGGTTCTACTAAGAAAAAACTGAGCAAGGCTGGACCTCGAGGGTACAAAGCTGGGCTCTGGCGGGCGAAGAGGGGTTGAATAATCTGGGCGCCTGGTACTCTTGATGGATCTTTCTGACTAAGGAGCACAAAAAAGGCGGTGAAACTTTGGAATCAAAATCATGGGGAGAGATTCAGAAATAGTCGTCAATCCATCTCGCGTGAGCAGATTGTTTCAACATTGTAAAAAAAGAAGAAGAAGAAAAAGACGCTGGGAAATGATTGTATTCCTAGGTAAGACAAAGCACGAATCATGAAAAAGTTGAACCTCTTGCGTTGGTGGGTGAATGAGAGAAGAATCCAAATCAAACTGAGCAACACGACAATAATTCAAGAGAGAAGAGAAATGAAAATTTTGACACTCTGAAAGGAACAGCCATGGTGTACCCAAGTGAACTTCAATCGGTTCAAATAATCAACCTGAGGAATTCAAATATGACTTTGTTTGATCAAAAGTCAACATCATCAGAAAGAAATATATCCACGGATGTCGATGGATCCACAATTTTTCGATCGAAAACCGTACGAATGTGATAAAAATATAAAAATAAACAAAATCAAATCAGTCGAGCGCATTCATTGATATTTGAACACATGAAGCATAGTAGAAGTTAAGGAAATAGAGCGATCGACAATGTCGGCTTTTAAGCTTCATCCACCACTTATCGGTCAAACTTACGTCCTCCTAAGAATAGAGTTAAAAGGCCATAGATAACAGAGACCGGTACTTTGGGTTTAGAAACCTTAGGTGGTGGTCGTTCAAAATGATCACCAATTTATTTAGTTATTTTACAAAAAAAAAAAAAAAGGACGGATTTCCGATGGAAAGATTCAGGAGCCACAAAACGGTTCAAAGAGTTAAGAATCAGTCAACTATCCCAGATCGGTGGTTTTGATGAAACCTCAAAAGAAAAAAAAAGAAAGATTTCCTAATCTCTACAGGAGATCATTTATGATCGAAGGCTTACCTTCAGAGCACTTGGATTGGGTCTCTTTTGGGAACCGGGTTTCAAGGCTTCGGCAAATTTAGCCTCTCTTCGTTGTTGAATCCTACCAAATAGCCACACAAATGGAAGGGAAAAAAATAAAATAAAATAATCAAACAATCAGTAGATAGATCAAGGGCAGTCATGTTTGTTGTTTTTAGGATTCTGATGAGAAGAGGTATCGATCCGATGACCAGTAATTTGAGCCCGGTTGAATTCAGTCCACATACCTAGACTTTTGAGCTGCCTTCGAACGCAAAGAGATCGGAAGGTGAGAAGTCATACAGGTATATCGATAGAAAGTAAGCAGTTAATAAGAGATGGAAGGAGGATTATGAAAAAAAAATAACAAGTCTTGCTCGGAAAGGAAGCCTGAGAACAGCAGGAGTGCGTTGCAGAGGGAGAACATGACTGGATTGATAGTGCACTTACCATATCTTGATGCAAGAAAAACCGAAAAAAAAAAAAGGCTGAATGGTGAATCGATAGGTCGGACTGGATGAGGCTGAGCGAAAGCTTCGATACCGATGTTGAGGAAGACGGGAGTCTAACGGGGAGTGAGTTGATGAACTATGAGGTTTGGTTAAATGTCTCGAATCGAAGGTTGTCAGAATAAGTTCCTGAATTCCTGAAACAGCGAATGTGGTGATGACAGGGGTTTGGATCGGGGGTCGGTCCCCAAATATCGACCGACCACGATAGCCGTTCGAGCGGCGGTGGGGTGACCCGTCTCCCCCGTCTTGACAGTCAGCATAAGCACATACACACACCCAAGTACATAACTACGTAATGTAATACAGGAATGAAACACCTTCTCCCGGGTTCCCCTGCTTGCCCCCCACCATCGTCATGGGAAACAACCCGGGGCTTCAGATGGCCGAAACTACTCCGTGGGGGATCATGATCGGTCTCAACCCTGGATGTTCGGTCGTTGCCTGTCTGAGAGCGAGGACGGACGATTTACATATCTATTTGCCAAAGTGTCAGGTAAAATAGTGGCTCACTCTCAAGCTAACTCATCGATTTCTTGACCATCATCAAATCAACACTTCTGGGAGTAAAAAATAAAAATAAGAAAATAAAAATATAAAAACAAGAAAATAAAAATAAATAGATAAAAGTAAGGAAATAAAAACCAAAATTGGAGAACTGAAACATCTAGGATGAAGGCGGAAGGACCATGACAAGAGTTAGAGAAGAGATGACTACAACACCATCCATAACTTGTCAGAATGAGAAAAAAGGAACAGACAATACAAAAAAAAAAACTTGTTCCCATGGAATTTTGAGATGTTTTTGATTTGATGGGGGAAGATCAATTCAAGATAATGAATTGTTTGGGTTAAATTGGATCAACAATTGTAATAACTATCCTAATTTCCAAAATAACAAATTTGTGATGTAGAAATCCTTCCATGATAAGAGTAAAGGTTTAGAATGAAATCATGCTTCAGATTTTTTATGGAAACAAAATCAAAATGAAGGAGAATCTAATGAATTCACAAGGGATATATCAAGCCAAGGTTGATGATTCAACTTCAAAATAAGGAATTCAAGTCAATATGAAGTTTTTTTTTTTAAAAAAAAAAAAACAGCCTGATTTTTGAAAATACACAGATTTCTAGTTGAAACAGATTCCTTTAATTTTTAATTGACTTATTTAAATAGTTTTTTGTTATTATCCTTGAGAAGTGAATTCTGAATCATACATGACTAAAACCAAACAACAACAACAAAAAGTGAATTTTTTTGTGGTTGGTTTTTTTATGGGAAAACTGTCAGATGAATCTACTGGATAATTCTTGATTATTGAAATCAAAGGGACAGTATCTGGTAAAAAAGTTATGCTCAAAAATTCAATAGATATATATTCCTTAGAAAAATAAATTAATCCAATATTTTAGAAAAATACCAATCAGATCAGAATTGGGTTACCATGGATTATGTTCCCAGAATGGTCATGCACCAGGGAGGGTCAAAGGGAGATATTTAAACTGATTCAAAATTTTAAGATTTACCAAAAAAGAAAGCTGATGTAGATTATTTCAAATTTTGGTAAGAGTTGAGAATAGTTGGAGGATTTTTAATGGGGGATAATATGAGATCTGGGGATTTTTAGGTTTTGATATGAATTTCTATTGCTAATAAAGATAAATTATTCTTGGAAATAATTTGAATTCAAAAATCTGAGGGAAAAAACCAGAATTAATCAATAAAACACTTAATAAAAAAAAGTGATAGAATGGGGTGCAAAAGAGGTAAAATACATATATATTAAATCAATGGATTGTTTAAATTGAATCCAGATTTGTTTCATGTTATTTTGATTGATTAAAATATCTTTTTGGTGGAATCAGATTTGAAACTTATTGGTAAACAGAAATTTTTCTTGGGGTTCTTAGGTTGATTAATAAGGATTAATGATTTCAAATTTTATGAAATGAGATGAATGGGTCCAAATAGATAATTGTATATAGCCTTTTGAATTTTTTTGTCAAATATTTGATATGTTTATTGAAGGTAAAAAAAGTGAATTTTTCAACAGTTCACATAATTCAATAAATTTTGTCCAAAAGAATTAGCTCTGAAGTCTTGAGATATCAGCTTTGTTTTTTTTTGGGGGTAAGTGTTTCCAAATCCAAGGTGCAGGTTAGAGCAGGATATGAGTTAAAATTCAGATTCAATCTTCTCATATGGAACAATTTTGACAATGAGAATATTTTATTGGTTTCTTAACTTAGCATGATGGCATGATTAAAATCAAATAATAATCAATTTGTGTTTTTGAATAATATGGAGTTGCCATGGCTAAGGAGTTAACCAATTTAAACCAAATTTTCTGGGATATTTGGGATTTAGAATGATTTTTTTGGTTCCATGGAGCATGATCTTGAATTAATTCAATAAAGACCATTGATTTTTATTATAAGTGAGAAATCTGTATTTCAACTGGATGTATTGGTTCTTTTGAAATAAATATCTTGAAAATAATCAATCCATTCAAAAATTTATTTCAAAGCCCCTGAAATAAGAAGGAATTTTTCCTTGAAACTTGATTTTTCATGGGTGATAGGAAATGTTAAAGCCAATTGAGCTGATGCACCTTTCAATTTGGAAATTTTGTTTGTTCTAGATTAAGAGATTTCTTTGAATTTGGGCTAAAGATGAGGGGAGAACCAATATTATTTATTTTTCAATTTTTTTTTACTTTGAATTTTTTTATTGTGCTTTCCCTTGTTTCCTTTCACACTGAAATCAGATTGACGTACCATTTCTATAGCATACAAACCACTAGAAATTTTTTTAATTCATTAGGATGTGGGAAAATCAGATACCCATCAATAATTTCATTTTGAAGAGAGTGGCTGATCATTGTCTTGGTATATTTGAGTTGTGGATAGAAAATTTTGAGAATGGGATAACTTAAAATTTTTCTTTTAAATCAAATACCAACGTCAAATATTTGGAAAAGACTTGGTTGAACATTGATTAGAAGTTTTTCATAATTTTGGGATCAAATTTTGAATTGAGAAATATAGAAAATGCTCATGATAGATTTTCTGCTTGGGAAAATATTCAATAATTTTTTGTAAATCCTCAGAATTATAATCTTCCTAGTAGGTGTTGAAATTTGATGTAATGGATATTTATAGTTTTTTAGTTTGGAAAAGATTAATCTAACAATCCATAGATTTTAATGGGTGAGAAATTTTTTGGTTTAGTTTATTAAAAAAAAAATTGGAATTCCCTTCAGGCAGAATATCAGGGTGTATCAAAGTTAAGAAAATCTGTCATTTTTTAATGGTGGGGTTCAACCCAAATCAACCATTTCAAAACCACCATCAAAGTCAGATTTACCTCAAAATAAATGGGTTTTTTAAAATAAATTATTCAAAGGCTTTCAAAAACTCAAACCATCCCTGGTTTTGAACTCCAAACTCATTGGAAAAACTCTATCTCCAACCTCATCCAGAAAATTTGATTCATTGCTCTTCATCTCTTCATTTCTATCCTCATCACTTCATCACTCTCATTGCTTCATCACTCTCATCTCTTCCTATCCTCTTTGCTTCATCACTTCATCCCTGCTTTCAACACATCCCTTAATTGCTTCATCACTTTCACTTCATTCCCACTTTTAACACATCCCTTCATTGCTTCATACCTCCAACCCTCTTACTCTTTTCAAATGGCCCCTCAGCAATCCTCCCCCGGCAGGTCCACTAAACAATCCAATAGACCAATGCAAAAATCCCCAAGGAACTCAACATCCAACAATCCTCCCCCATCAGCTTCCAAAGGCTCAAGTAAGCTCAAGAGAGCTGGTCTCATCATCCTGGTAAACTGGCTCAAAATCCCCTCCAACTATGATGCTTGCTTTGGATCAAACAATGAAACACAAGTTGGCCAACCTCCATCCTCTAAGTTTAATGGTTATCTCATGATGGCCAATGAACTCAATAATAGAACCAAAGTTAGGCTTGATCTTTCATCCAAACAGATGCAGGAGAAATTCAAGAACTATCAAAAAAAGTACAAAAAAGCCCACTCAATGTAAATTTCCACTGGCTTTGGTATCACCAACTCCAATAAAGCAAAGGGAATCAACTTGGTAGTTGATAAGTTGGACTCCATTTGTTCTTTTTATATTAAAATGGATTGAATCTTTTGAAAGAAGGCCAATATCACCCCTTTAGCTGCTTTTGATGCCCAAAAATCAGTTTTGGTTGATGCTGAGTACCTGTCTGTGGATGCTCAGCCTAGAAATGATGATCCCAATGAAACCTATGAGTGGCCCCAATCTGATGTGGAGGAGGATATTCCAATGGAACCAGCTCCAATCACGTCTACATCAATGTTGATCAACAATCCAATCCCTTCCTTGGCCCACTCAATTCCTTCTTTGGATCACTCTCTTCCTGGGGTGGAAGAACTTAACTACTTGGCCAATGAGGAGCAACTTATTCCTGTATTGCCACTACCATCAAAATCTGATCAAGTAAGGAACCAAGTTCTTTTCTCTTCTGTCTCCTTAATCCTGACTGATTTAGATTGTAAAAAACCAGGCTCATCCATTCCTGAGTTGCCAAATACTCAAGCCAATGGGGCCTCCCACATCCCTTTCAAATAAGAGCAATGAAATTCCCAAACTAACCTTCTCTTCTAAGGGAAAGCAAAGGCCTCCAATTCCACCAACCTCAACCCCAATAGCCATCAACACAGGAGAAACACTTCAAATTTTTCTGGATTTGAGGATATAATGGATAAGAGAGATTCAAGTAAGTGAATTAATTGATTCTACTGGCTTTAAAAATCAAGCTCATTCCTATTCCCCTCCAAAAAACAGTGAAATCACAAACTGAATCTGAAAAACTTCAATTTCAAAAGGAGAAGTGGGATTTTCAACTGGCTATGGATTTTCAAAAGCAGGAAGCTGAGAGTTTGGCTCATCAAAAAAAGTTGGATGCTGAGTGGCAAATAAAACACGCTGAGCTGGAGTTTCAAAAAGAGGAAAAGGAGAAGGATTGAGAGGAAGAACTACTGGAAAAGGAGAGGGAAAGGCTAGACACAGAAAAAAGATAGGTTATTGGTAGCTATGGCATGTATTGGTAGCAGTAGAACTGTTGATGAAATAAAGGAAATTACTCAATTGCTTGGCTTGTAAAATATTTGCTTTGATAAAAGTTTTAAAAATAAATACAAAAAAAATATCTTCAGATACCAAAATGTTTGAGCCTATTTTTAACCCCACCAATGAAAATTTTCAATCTTCTGTTGGGCTTGTCAAAACTCTTCAGGGGTGGGTTTTTGATTTTTATTTTCAGCAGCAATAGCAGGGTACAAATCCAAAGGTTGTAGTTTTTGTCAAGACCAAACCACCTTTTTGTTAAACCCATCTTCATTTACTTCCAAAGAGATTTCAGAATCTCTCATTTGAGCCCTCTTTTGCCAAAGAGCCCTCTGCTTGCCATCTCTATTTATGTTTTTTAAACCATCTACTTCCATCTTGATCCCTCCCATGCACCTGCTGCACTTGGGGTGAATCAAGAAGGAAAAGATCTGGTTGTATAACATTTTGAGTGGGGTGGGAGAAGAATTGGCAGTCCAGAAAGGGTGCAGGAGTCAACAGAGCAAGGGGTCAAAAGGTGTTTCCATTGCATGGCATCCAAAAAAAAACAACAACAATGATTAGTATGATATAATCAAGGTAGATGATCAACAAAAAAAAAAAAAAAACTATACCAGCCCAACCTGAAACCAAAGAAAAAAAATTAGTATTATGTGATCAAGGTAGATGATCAACAAAAAAAAAAAACTATACCAGTCCAAGCTGAAACAAAAAAAAAGAAAGAGGTTGGGCGGGCAGGCTTGGTCAGCCGGGCTGGAGGTGGGGGGGCTCAGTCAGCAACCAAGAAACAGGGGGGGCCAGTGGCAACCAAACAAGAGGGGGGGGGGAAGGGGCAAACAAGAAAGAGGGGGGGGGAGGTCCAGCAAGCAAGCAAGAGGGGGGGAGAGGTGGCAGAGACCAAGCAAGAGGGGGGGAGAGGTGGCAGAGACCAAGCAAGAGGGGGAGGCTGGCCAGGGAGCAAGCAAGAGGGTGAGGCCAGTGGCAACTGAGCAAGAAGGGGGGCCGGCAGCAACCAAGCAAGAGGGGGGGCAGGCCAGGGAGCAAGAAAGAGGGGGGGGGACCAAGAGGAGGGAGGGGCCAAGTAAGCAGGGATGGGTGAGAGGGAGGGGAAATGAGGATGAGGAGGAGGGGGGGGGGGGCGGGGGGGAGCTTACCTGGGGTGCCAACAAAAGGAGGAGGGGAGGTGATTGGTGAGGTGGAGGTGAAGGGTGAGGAGTTGGAAGGAATGGGTGGTGAGTGAGGTGGAGAAGTCAGCAAGAGTGGGTGAGGTGGAGAAGTAAGCAAGAGTGGGTGAGGTGGAGGTGAAGGGTGAGGAGTTGGAAGGAATGGGTGGTGAGTGAGGTGGAGAAGTCAGCAAGAGTGGGTGAGGTGGAGAAGTAAGCAAGAGTGGGTGAGGTGGAGAAGTCAGCAAGAGTTGGTGAGAGGGAGGGAAAATGTGGATGAGGAGGAGGGGGGGGAAGCTTACCTGGGGTACTAACCAAAGGAGGAGGGGAGGTAATGGTGAGGTGGAGGTGATGCTGAGGTGGTGGTTGTGGGTGAGGTGGAGGTGGTGGGTGAGGAGGAGGAAGTGGAACAGTGGTTTGGTGGGGTGATGTGGTTTGGAATTTGGTTTTTGTCTAAGTCCACCAAAAAAAATAAAATAAAAAAAATAAAACCAGAGTCAGCCTAGGATTCTTGGTTAAAAAACCAAAACCAAAAAAATTCTGAGATTTTATTTTTTACCTATTTAAAAACCAAATCCTACTAATCAAAGTGAGCAAGTGTGAGGGGTAGAATCTGCTCTCTCATAGCCAACAATGAAGTAGAAGATGAAACTGGTATGACTTGAGGAGGTTTGGGAATATCTTCTTAAAATATTTTTCCCCATTCATCTTTGATGTTGGCAAGAAGTTTGTGAAGGATTACACAACTAATAATCCAGTTTATGAGGATCTTCATGTCCTTGGAATTTTGTAGCTGGTTTTGCATCTCCCGTAAGCTGGCCCATCTTCCTTTCATGATTTCTATGGCATGCTCAATACAAACTTGTGATTGGGAAAGATAATATTTGAAATTGGTTTTGGCTTTATCATTGGTTGAAACAATGCAGTATGCTGGAACCACATATTTACCACTAGCATAAGCTGAATTGGCCAAAAGTTATTGATTGAGCTCAAAGTAGTTATCTGGTTTTTGAGAAATCTGCATCCAATTGAAAACATATGAATTGTGACAAGAACCTGGAAGGCCAGCATGGAGGGATATGGACTTCTTGTTGTCATCACAAACAAGTTGAAGTAACACAGAGTATCTATACAAAACAATCAAGAATATTTGGTCAGTGTGTTATCAAAGGTTTTATCAAAGGCTTTGGAAAAGAAATGAATAAATTGCCTTTTTTCAAATCAAAATAGTGGTTGCCATCTAGCTTGGGTTTTTGACTCAAGGGGATAGTGGTTTGATCAACAAAACCAATGCAAATGGTAAAGCCTTTTGTCTCCATTACTTGAGATATCTCCTTGCTTTCTTCTTTGGTTTGCCAAAAAAGGACTGAGCAACGGAAAGATAGGATAGGAATCATGAATCTTTTGGTGTATAAGTCAATGGTTCCATAACCAACTGAGAATATATTTTCTAATCAATGAATTGCTGCTCAATTTCCATTTGATCCCAATCTACAAAGAGAAACAGAAAGCTGGATAGCTGGATTGCTTTTAGGATTCTGAGAATTGTTCTGGAAGATGTGGTGGTCTTCAATCATCTCCAGAACTTTCATGAATGAAGGAAATAAAGTTTAAAACAGTTTCTGGAAGCTTAAGTTGGGGAGTAGATGAAGCTTTTGCCTTTCATACATAGGGTTGTGGGGAGTGTTTCTTTGTGGAAATATGTATTGCTTTTCCAATAGAGCATTCAAACCTAACCAAGTTGATTCAAAATAAGAGTATGAATCAGAGTCTGAATCAGAGTCAAATAATGAAAAATTTCAGTCATATTTTTTGCATTTTAAAATTTCTACCAGGAAGTTTGATTGAACATGTTGAGAAAGATGATGATGGGATTTGTGTGAATCAATGGAGATGTGAAGTGACAAAGGTGAGATGTGTGTGATGAAATGGAGATGGGACCAGTATGGATTTGCTGAGGTGGAGGTGTGGATTGGTGTTTTGCATGCAATGGGCTGTGTGTGATGTGATGGACATGTGAAGCAATAGAGATGAGATGTGTGTGATGCAATGGATATGGGATCAGTATGTATTTGATGAGGTAGAGGTGTGGATGGGTGTGACTCATGTGATGGATGATGAATGGATGATAATGGCTGGTTTGATGTTTGAAAACCGCCATTTTCATGAAACCTGCCATTTTGAAATACACCAGTTAGGGGGTATGTGTATTTCAGAAGCACACCATTAAAAATGGCGGGTTTCTAATGGTGGTTTTTCTAACTTTGATACAACCTATTTTTGAAAGCTTTGAACTCCAGTGAAAGAAGTTGAAAGTCTAGGATGTATATTCAGTCAGTTATGGTTTCAATGAGTATCAAATTTACATCTGGGTGTCCAGAGTTTTTCATTGTGAAAAGTTTAAATACCAAAAAAAAAAGTCTTTCAATTTTGTAGAAATTCTTTATGTAATTTAAATAAAACCAAAAGATCTGGCATATTTTGTTGCATGGATTGAAAAAAAGGAGAAAATTTGAAAAATGGGATTAATTAGGATATATTACTCAAGGGTGAGTTTATATGAAAGCATTGGAACTAATTAAAAAGAATGAAAGAGATTATGGTCAAGGACAAAGAAACTGAGGAAGGATGAATTCAAAGCTGTAATACAATCTTCCAGGGATGAGTGGTTTTGATACTTCTCAATTTGGAACTGAAAAGGATCTGAATTTCTTATTAAAGAAAAACCAGAGACTAAAAAATATTCTTATCAGAACATCATCAAATAAATGAAAGATTAAAATGATAAGTCAATCAGGAAATGATTCATACCACCAATCTCATAAATGTCTAAGTAATCAGTAATAAATGATGATAGATTTGATAAAACATGGCAACCCCCCCTCTCTCTCTAGCTCTGTTGAATAAACCCAGACTGTGATTGAGTATTATAGCTTGATTTAACCCATGAAAAAGATTCACACTAAATTATCCATGTTTTCCAGACAATATGGTCTTCTTTCTTTGAAGTTTTTGTTTGTAAATTTTTGCGGTGTTTTAAGTTGATTGAACAAGCCCTTCAGAATGTGATGAAAGAAAGTCAACAAGTTTCTTCTCTTGGTTCCAAGATCCTCTGTGGTTTAGTATCCAGATTGGGATGGAGCCAAGTTGAATATGAAAATGAATAGAAGACAGGTCATTTTGGGTGAGTTGATGCGCGTATAGGTGGTTTAAGAGATCAGGTGACAGCCAAGAGGCATGTGTGTCACATACATAATAAAAGTAATAATAAAAGGATAAGAATAGGATATTTAAGAGGAAAAAGAAATATAAGAAGAAATAAGTAAAAGTATTCAAATATATTAAACATATATATTCAACATCCCCCCATAATTTGGTGCAGATAAAAAACATGTTCCACAAGAAGGTCAGTCATCTTCCTGCTGGAGAATTTTGACAAAACATCTGCAACCATTTCCTCAGATGGGATGAGGTGGAAGCACAGCTAATTTTGCTCATATTGCTCTTGGAGCCACTTGGCCTTCATGTCAATGTGTTTGGTCTTTGAGTTTGAACCATAGTGCCTTATCTTATCCCACAACCCCTTGTTATCAATCAAAAAGGAATTTGGAGGGAGTTTCTTCTTCCATAGCTCCTCCATGATTGATTTAAGCCATATGGACTCTTGAGCCCCATCAGTCAACACATTCAGTTTGGCTTCTGTTGTAGATAGAGTGATGTTTGCTTGTTTGCAACTTTTCCACGTGACCGGGCACAACATCCATTTGATAAGAAATCCGGATTGTGATCTTCTTGTGTCTGGATCATCAGCCCATGTTGCATCTGAGAACACCTCAAGATCCTTTCTGTCCGCATATTGATTAAGATTCAGGGAGTGTTCCAGCGTTCCTGCAAGATATTTCCAGACATGCAAGACTTCCTTCCAGTGTGACATCCTGGGCTTTTGATTGAATGCGGATAACAGAGACACTGCGGCAGAAATGTCTGCACAAGTTCTACAGGATAAGTGATTCAAAATTCCTGTGAAACTTCTATTTTTGATGACTAGCTTCTTGAATTCCTCATGATCTTTGTCCAAGGCTGGAACTAGCCGCAAACCAGGTGTCAGAGGAGTGAGTACAGACCAACCAGATAATAGGCCAAGTTCTTTCAGGCTGTCCAAAATGAGAAAACACTGATTGAGAGTTATCTTCCCAACTCCAGATGATACCTCCATCCCAAGAACAGTGTCCGGATAGTGAGAGGATTATTTTGGAAATCAACTCAGGAAGAGAGACTCAAACCATTCAACTTCTCCTACAACAACAAGATTGTCTACATGAAAGAACAATGAAGATTTCTTGAGTTTGTGGGTGTATAGGCATGGGTCTAATGCTGATTCTCTATATCCTATGGAACTCAACCAGCTAGTAAATGTCTTGAACCAGTTTTCAGGAGCTTGTTGTAGGCCATACAGTGACTTCCTCAACTTCAGAAAGGTCAATTTACGGTTGCATTCCTCCGGTTGAAATATGAAAAAATCCTTGTCAAGAGGAGCAAATAGGAATGCCGCCTTAACATCAAACTGACAAATTTTCAGCCTTTGGTGAAGTCTGTATATCAGAAGGAGGAGTAAGGTTGCAAACTTTCCCATAGGAGCAAAGTTTTTGCCAAAGTCTATTCCAGGCGTCTGAAGATTGCCCATGATGCACAGTTGAGACTTCTTCCTTTCTGTCAATGACTGTGTTGTGGGTTTAACTTTGTCAACCCACATAGTTCTCAAAAAATGTGTGGTACCATTGTAATCTTCCCAGACCTCCTGATTTTCTATGTCTTCTATTTTGGTTTGAAAAGAATCCTTCCATTCTATCTTTGACTTACTGTTGTGCAAGTAGTGCAGCGGTTTGATCATATCCGTCTGCTCCCTTAGATTATATTCCCTTGTAGATGTAGAATTTGCTTCTGGCATCAAAGACCAAATAGATGAGTTTTCTTGATGCGCCATCACCTCTTTGTTACTTGACTCATTTTCCGGATTGGTTCTGTGATTTGAAGCACAAGGGTGGTATTCTGCTCCAATTGAGGCGGTCTCCCCCTTTAGAGTAAGTGATGGATAAGGTATTCCACTAGCATCCACATCCTTGTCTTCTGATTTTATCTCCAGCATGCAACCAGGTTTTGCCATTGAGATCTCAAAATTGAGAAACTTGACACTCTTTGTTTCCACAATTTTGTTGTATTCAGTAAGAATCTTATATGATTGTAGATCCTTGTTGTATCCCACAAGTTGTACAAAAGAGCCCCAAGGTTCAAGCTTAGCAGAAGGAGATTTTTCCCCAGAAATAAAAGTAAGAGGGTTTCCAATAGGATGAAAATAGCTTAGCTGAATTTTCCATCCTTTGAACAGCTTGTAAGGAGATTTTTTGGACCTGTGTGAGGGAAATTGATTTAATATCAGGACATGGGCTTTGATCATTACTCCCCAGTAGTTTCTGGGCAACCCCCCATTGTATAGCATGGTTTGGAGACATTCAAGTATCATATGGTTAAATCTTTCTTCCAGGCCATTTTACTGCGGGGTTTAGGGATCCAAAAAAGTCTATTTAATGTTGTTTTCCATGCAAAAAAATCTCATTGAGTTGTTTAAGAATTTGGTCCCCCTTTCAGAATGAAGAATCATGGGGGTGTACCCAAACCTTTTTGATTCATTTTCAATCAAGAACTGAAGAGTAGATCCTACTTGGCTCTTTTCCTTCATGGTTAGGGAAGCCACAAACCTTGTACAACTGTTGACAACAGTTAGAATATAAGCATTGGGATAAATGCTTCTTGGTTTGATGGGACCAATAAAATTGCAGTGAAGCTCTTGAAAAGGTCTTTCTGCCTGTATATGTTTTCCCTTGAATGACAATCAAGTAATTTTGCTGCCTGTGCGCAAGCTCTGAACTCACCTGGCTTAGATACCTTGATTCCCAGCTTCTTCCTAATACAATGATAGCTTGCATGCCCAAGAGATTTATGAAGAACTTTGTCATGACTTAAGTAGGAGACTGGAAGAAAAGCACAATGACTTAGTTGAATTACAGGTATATTGCAATCATATTCCCCAATGGTCAACCAACTTCCTTTTGACAATTGAACTTTATCCAATTGTAAGGAGACATCAAACCCTTCCAACAGTAATGAACAAAGAGATATGAGATTTGAGGTGGAAAGAGGAGTGTAGAGAACATTGGTCAGGGTTACTGATTGTTATTTATCATTCATCAAAGTCATTGTTCCTTTTCCCTTGTAAAGAAGAATATCCATTCCTGAACTGGTTGATATAAATCCTACTATGGATTGGTCTAGTTGATTAAAGAAGGAGGCATCAGACACCATGTGTGCCAAATATCCTGGGTCAAGGAGAAATCTTTGAGAAACATTATGATTAAGGTTAGAGTGAAAGGATCTAACACTTGTGATTGCGCCCTTTGCCTCAGGCCCCTCCGGCGTCTTCTTCTTTGGGAAATTTTGTTTGAGTTGAGGATACAGCTTCCAGCATTGACCTTCTGGATGAGCTGCTCTAGGATTGTGACAGGTATCCTTGCAAGTTTTGAGGTTCTTGTTAAAGAAAGATACTGTGTTGAGGTTTTCTGTGGTAGCATTTCCAAGCATCATGTTTTTATGAAACACACAAAGATGATCAAGGACATGATCAGGATTGAGCTTCTTATCAGAGTGGGTTATCTTTTGTATAACCGTCTCCATAGAAGGGGGAAATTTTTTAAGAATGAGATAGGCAACAATATCACTTGGTAGTTTGATTCCAACTTTGTGAAGTCTTGAGATGGTTGTCTTAGTGTCAGTGATAAAACCAAGAACATTTGAGGCAGAAAAATGAGTTCTTAATAATTCCTTGAACACTCTAGCCCGATTGGAGGCATGGTTGGATGAAAAGTATTCATTGATACTTAACCCAATGAGATGAGCGTCCTTTTTGTTTTCTGTCCTAATGATGTTGGCTTGAACAGAGGTATCAAGTTTAGAGGTTAAGATAGTTTGAATGCAGATGTTTTCCATGTGAGTTCCATCGGAGTCCACGTTCTTCTTGGTGATTTTGGCATAAAGATCTTCTTGAAGATCCATCATGTTGACCATGTGATTATGCCAGATTGAGAAGTTATCCATAGTGAGGAGAGAAATGGCTTAAATGGCCATTTTTAGGACAGTTTCTGAAAGTGATTCTGACATGGATGGTCTCTGGTTGAAGTTGTTAGTTGATTCCAGATGTCTGAATGTTAATTGTGAAAAGGATCTGAATTTCTTATCAAAGAAAAACCAGAGACTAACACATATTCTTATCAGAACATCATCCAATAAATGAAAGGTTAAAATGATAAGTCAATCAGGAAATGATTCATTCCACCAATCTCATAAATTTCTAAGTAATCATTAATAAATGATGATAGATTTGATAAAACACAGCAACCCCCCCCTCTCTCTAGATCTGTTGAAGAAAAACAGAATGTGATTTAGTATTATAGCTTGAGTTCACCCATGAAAAAGATTCACACCAAATTATCCATGTCCTCCAGACAATATGGTCTTCTTTCTTTGAAGTGTTTGTTCATAAAGTTTTGTGGTGTTTCAAGTTGATTGAACAAGCCCTTCAGAATGTGATGAAAGAAATTCAACCAGTTTCTTCTCTTGGTTCCAAGATCCTCTGTGGTTTAGTATCCAGATTGGGATGGAGCCAAGTTGAATATGAAAATGAATAGAAGACAGGTCATTTTGGGTGAGTTGATGCGCGTATAGGTGGTTTAAGAGATCAGGTGACAGCCAAGAGGCATGTGTGTCACATACATAATAAAAGTAATAATAAAAGGATAAGAATAGGATATTTAAGAGGAAAAAGAAATATAAGAAGAAATAAGTAAAAGTATTCAAATATATTAAACATATATATTCAACAGGAACACATATTAATTTTGAGAAGATCTGATTTTTTGACTAGGATTAATTTTGGATGGTGGGATGAATTTTAGAGTTGGTAATGATAATATGTAGAGCTGGATAATGAATGAAGAGGTATATAATGAAAAAAGTTAATGATGATGATTAATGTGAATGATGAGGATGAGGATAGCAGGGGATTGGAAGTGGATTGAATGAGAGGTGAATCTATCAAGATTAAGGAGCAAGGAATACTCTGAGAAAGGCACATGGAACAAGAATTTAGTAGAAGAGTTTTATTATGAAGGAGGTAGTCTGCGCAATGGATTCAAGAAATAAAATAGAGATGATTTACAGGAGAGATAGAATAATCTAAATTAAGAGAAGAATATTAAAAAAAAACAAATGAAAAAAGAACAAAAATTTGGGAGTAAGAATAGGATCTTATTATAAAATTCATCATAGGAAGATTTAAGAGACCTTTTGTGAACTAATAAAAGATATTAAACTTATTTTTTTCAATTGGCCAGGCTAAAATCATGCCAAAAAGTTATTAAAATCACAACAATTTGCAAAATTGGTGTGATTTTAGCAATCTTTTTCTTAAAATCATTCCAAAAGGTTTCATTGGCAATATGATTACAGTAATTTTTTTACTATAATCACACCACCAGATGTGCTTTTATAAACCTGGGAGGTGTTCTATCTCCTTAAATGGCATGGAATAGTTGGCTTTCCCCCCCCTCAACATGCAAGAGGAGGGGGGGGCTGACCAAACCTGCACTGTGCAGTTTCAACAAGGCTGTCAAAAACAATGCTCCATGATTGCAGAATTTTGAAAAGATTTAAAGGGAGCCCCAGTTTTTAAACTCACTCATAAAAGGGTGAGGCGCTTGCATTCCTCACGCCCAATTTTCATTTTTCATTTATTTTTTATTCACTCATTCATTAATTTTTTTGACCTTGTTTATTTTCTTCCTTTTTGTATATAGTTTCATGTGTTTAAAGATTGTACTTATTGATGTAAAATTTTGAGTTATTTGAAACATTAAAAACTAAAATTTGCTTCATCATCCAGAGTTTCAAAATAATTTGTTTCATTTCTTTGAAACATTTCATTTACATTTTGATAAGAATATTAATGCTTGAACTGTATTATCAACATTTTAAATGTCTTTCACAAGTATTTCCTCTTAAAATTGGTAATAGGGAACTCTGAAATGATTTTTACTGTCCTAAAAATTCAGATATTCATCACTATTCTCTTACCACAGCCATTTTCCCCAACCAGATACTTTAAAATTAAGATATTAAAAATTGGATAACATTAAAAAGTAAAATGCTTGTTATGATGAAACAATAAGAAGAAGATCTATATCTAAAGAAGAGATAATTAATAGTCCTTAAAATCAATACTATTCTATCATTACTCCCTTTGGTCATTCTTTTTTCATGAATTACTCAGCCCAAAATCTCTCCAATATTTATGAAGATGTTCATCATCCAACTCAACCAACATTTCCAACCTCTGAATCCAATTACCAAAATCCTTCTAGCAGTTTTTTGTTTAAAAAATTATTATCCCTTGTTTGATACCCTTGGCTACACCACAAACTCTTCTTTTTATCAAGATCCAAATTATTTCCAGAATATTATAAAAGCTAAAGCAACTTTAAAGTATTCCCAAGTCTTTCTACCATATCAAAATGACAACTCTTATATTGAAAAGAAAACTCAAAAAAATTCCCTTTCCCACAGAAACTCAAGTGATGTTGTATTTCTTCTTAATTATTTGGAATAATGACTACTGATTTTTTTTTATTTCATGATGTGTTTTCATGATGACTGATTGATGTTGTATTATTTCATATCAATATCTGAGAATTATATTCCTACTCAATGTCAACAAAAATACCCTGAATCTCAAAATTATTCCCAATCCTATTAACCTTCCAAAAACTTACTTTACTCAAAAATATGATATGAGTTACAATACTCCTGCTATTCAGAAAAACATTCAAAAGTATTTCAGGCTATCACTCAAAGATGTATCACAGGTTTTAACCAGCCATTTTAGGTATATAAAATTTCTTTCTAAATTTTGAAAATAATAGAACTGTCACATAATCTATTTTTTTTTTATTTATTATTTATTTTTTACTTGTGTTGTTTTTATTTTAAGTTCCCAGTCATATATTTACACCTCACATTATACCATGGAAATAAGGAAAACAGAAAGACTAAAGAATTTACCAAGATGTCTCAGTATGATGATATGGATGCTGAAGGTTAAAACAATGTAGGTGATCAATATCCAAACATTCCTGCTCTGGATAATCAAAAAAATAAATACAAATCTGTTATATCAAAGCTAGATATGAATCCCCCTCCTGGAATATATTTTCTAACTTATTCTGAATTGATGCAGTTTTTCAAAAATTGGGAAAAGGATCATGCTTATGCATTTAGAATCCTTAATTTACACGAGGACAATAATAGGGTTTATCAGAGTTAGCCCACCCACCATTTTTTCAATGGTGGGTTTAAGCAAAATACCCCAATTTATAACACACCATTGAAAATAAAAAATAAAAATCATTTATTTCACATCAGACGTTTCAGATTTACCTCAAAATGAATGGTTTTTTTGAGATAAAGTATTTAAAGGTTTTTAAAACCTCAACCACACATTGGTCCACATATCTGTCCAGGTCATACAAACCTGGTTTCCCTCCTCCTTCTACCTCTGACCTCATTGGAAAAATCTGATTCATCACTCTCATCACTTTATTGCTCTCATCACTTCCTCAATCTCAACACTTTATCACTCTAATCACATCCTCAATCTACTAACTCATTTCTCTCATCACTTTATTTCTCTCATCACTTATTTGTTGAAATTATTCTATAACTTCTAATAGTAATTTAGTTGTAAAGATATAATCACTCCACAATGACTAAATCAACCCCTTGTGAGTTATCCTGATTGGGATAACTCTTGAAAAAGCCAAAGTAATATCTCCACAGCTTGGATTTATCCCAATCTGGATAACTCCAGTAGTCACACAGATGCCTAATTCCCGCATGACTACTATTGAATCTGTCTCCTGCCTCAAAAACTCCCATTCATGCTCATCATCTCATCACCAAATAACAAAACCTACCCAGCCACCAAGACAGACAATTGCTGCAAAAACCAATCAATCACCCAAAGCCTTGCAAGACCAAACAACCAAAAAAAAAAACAAACAATTGATCAGTCTGCTAATTGGGCATCACCAGAACAACCAACCTTCAAAAACCAATCATCCAAGACCTCTTGGCCACCAGCTCAAACCAACCAACAAATAAACCTAAAAAATAGAGAAAGATTGATATAACATCAATCAACAACTCTGGACTGGGACTTGAACATCCTACTGGATATTATATAAACAAGCAACCAATTTCTGTCTCTATCTAGAACAGCAAGCAACTTGAAATTTGATCTTGCTCACTCTTCAAGACCCATCAGCTAAAGTCAGAACTAAACTCTGTCTCCTTTTTTTCCTTGACATGAATAAACTATGGCCTTGTTGATACATTCCTCTGAACTATCTTTCTGACTCTTTTTTCAATCCTTGCCTGTTAAAATCTGCCTTAGTAATAGTTTTTGATTTTCAAAGAAGAGTAATAAAACAGCTGATACAGGGAACTAGAACATAAGTTCATCACAATTAACAGTTGAAACAAAGGATAATTGACAGCTCAAGCACTGCTGTAAAGAAGAATCCTTGTAAAAACAAAACAGATACACCAGCCTACTCTTAAAAAACCAACAACCAATATGCCTGAATCCCTTAATAAAGCCATTATCAAGACTTCCATTGAGAGCATCCCAAGTCTCAACATGGAAAAATTTTCTCTCTGGAAGGAAAGAATGGAAAAATTCCTCAAGCTACAGGGATTCAAGGACATATTGAACTCACCAGGAAAGAACCTGACTGTGTTAAACAAACTCAGCATAAGGACCATTTTGATCTCTAATCTTGATCCTGCCATTCACCAACATCATCAACCATGAAAACAAGGTTGACTACAAGGCTGTATGGAAATCCATCCCAAAGTTCTTTGCCTCTTCTGAAGCCTCAAACTGTGCCCAATTCTACAAGGAATTCCTCCAAATCTCCTTCAACAAAAATGAAGCTTTGAAATTTATCACTCAAGTCAAGAAAAGCATAAAAAAGCTCCATGAAGTAGGAATAGTCATCCCTGAATATATCCTTGGATAAAATATTTCAGACAAACTGCCAGCTAGCCTAGACCATATTAGCCAACAAATAACCCACTCAGACAGACTCATCACTACCAATCTTGTACTTGATCATCTGAGAAGATTGTTGAATGACAAAACCTCTATGATATTGTTAAAATTAGAAACACCTTCATTAAATTCTACAAGCTCAACCACAATATGCTTCAAGAAAGGCAAACATAATCCTCTGGCACAACACTCTCTGTCCAAATGCTGGACTCTTCACCCCAAGCTCAGACCAAACAGACCGACCTCCAGTGAAACCCAAATTACTGTCAGCTGCATTCATCACTGGCATTGAAACCCAGATAAATGCCTGATCCTTGATTCCATTTCCACTTCTCACATGATCACAGAATCCAGCCTTTTCAAAAACTTCTCTCCAGAAGAACTAGGATCTGTGAAAACCGGATCCGGAACTCATCTCCTGGACATCAAAGGATCTGGGACAGTTTTCCTGAAGAATGAAAATGGTTCTGATCTATGGCTAAAAAATTTTCTCTATGTTTCTGAGCTATCCGCCAATCTTCCATCTGTCCATTGTCTGTTACTGGAATGTTGCAAAGTCAAATTTGAAATCAATGAATTTTCTGTGCTCAAAGAAGGAAAAGTGGCTCTTAAAGATCACTAACAGAACAATCTGCCTTTCATACCACTGAGGAAAACCAAGGAACAGTCTTTTCTTTCAAGTGGAGAAATTCTGCACAAGTCTCTGGGACATATCAGCTACCATGGAATCAGAAATAAGCTGAACATACCTGTTAAACCAGACACAGTATGGAAGTCTTGTGCAGTTGGAAAAAAAAAGGCATCATTCAAGAGTAGACATAGCCCAGCCTCCAGACCCTTTGAAAAAATCCATCTTGAAATTGTAGGACCTATCAAACCAGCCTCAATTGAAAATCACAGGTACTTCCTGACTGTGGTTGACAGCCACTCCAGGTATTTCTCAGGCATCCCTCTCAAATCCAAAGACAAAACCTTTGAGATACTTTCTCACATTCTAGATATGGAAGCAAAAAGGTTTGGCTACTGCCCCAGTATCCTGCACTCCAACAGAGGCGGCAAATTCAAAAATGAGAAATTCAACAAATACTGCAAGAAAAACCTGATAAAAAACACCCATTCTGATCCCTACACTCCTCAACAAATCCAACTGGCCAAAATACACAACAGAACTATACTTGATTCACCCAGATTCATCTTCCATGACTCTTACCTCAACAAAAATCTGTGAAGCTTTGTCATGAAGGCCAGTACCCTCACACTCAACCAAATACCCTCTCACAAATCCAAAAACTCACCCTACTCTATCTTCAAGAACAAGACTCTTCCCTTGGATTACTTCCATCCCATAGGGAATCCTGTCTCCTTTCTCACACTTCCTAGGATAAAATTCTCCAAACTAGAACCCAAGGGAAAAACAGGCACTCTGGTTGGTTTCAACAAAAATTTGAGATCCTACCATACTCTCTCAGACTCCAGTAGAATTTTTGAAACTAAAAATTTCAGATTCCTCACTTTTGTTCCCAAGACCAACTCAAAACCTTCCATTTAACTCAAACTTGAAAACTCAGATTGAATGAATCCAAATAAATAACTCTGAGAGCTAACAACGTTTTCAGATTCCAATAGTGAAATCAAACTGCCTTCCAACCATAGCAAAGACAAAGAATCTGTTGAGAAATATGGTGAAGACTTGTCCTCAGACCATGAACCTGAGAACAATAATTCAACTAATTTTCCAACTCCAGAAAGAACACCTTCTCCTCCAAGATACAATATTAGAGAAAGATCCTCAAGAGTTAAACCCACCAAATAACACCTACCTCAGCACCTCAGATGAATCCACAGAAGCCATCAAAATTGAATTTGACTCTATTGAAAAAATGGAAGTATTGGAAGATGCAACAATAATCCCTGACTCATATCTGAAAAAAATCATGGTTCTCAAGACCAAGCCAGCTACTGCCTCATCACCTGAAAATAAAAAGGATAGACTCTGCATTCAAGGATTTAAGCAAATCCCTGGCATTGACTACAAAAACACCTTCTTGCCTACTGGAAAATTTACCACTCTTCTAAAACTTCTAATTCTCTCTATCTCCAAGAAACTACCTCTCAGAAAGTTTTATGTGAAAGCAGCCTTTCTATATGCACCCCTCAAGGAATACCTCTACATCAAAACTCCTCCTGGATGCCCAAGAACTGCTCCATTCCTCAAACTAAAGAAATCTCTCTACGTTCTGAAACAAGCCCCTGACAACTGGTACAGCACTCTCACCAAATTGCTCAAAGAAATCAAATAATTCTCTTCCAAATCAGACCCCTTTCTCTATATTTAACAGGACTCAGATTCAGTGCTCTTCTTCCATGTCAATTACCTCATTGTAGCCAGCAGAAACCAAAAATTTGAAGCCCTCTTCCTCAAAGGCTTTCCAAATTCCTCAGCCCACAGTCCAGACACCCTCCTAGGAATTGAACCAACCATTTCAGACCTCTGCACAACTCTCTTGCAAAAAAAACCCTTCAAGAAAGGACTTTAAATTCTTGGAATGTCCAGCTGCAAACACATCCTCACTCCTCTCCAACCTGGTATCCAACTCCTGAAGGCTAACAAAGAAGAAACAGATCAGTTCCAGAAACTCAAAATAAACTGCAGAACCTACACTGGAATTTCTGAACTACCTCTCCTGCCAAACAAGAGCAGATATAGCCCCTGCAGTGTCCATCCTCTACAAATTCAACAACTTTCCAGGAATAAAACACTGGGAAGAGGTGCTTAACTGCTGGAAATACCTGGCTGGAACTACCTTAAACTCTCTTCCCCTCTCTCCTACTCCCTTCTCTTCCTCCTCAAAACTTCAATATTTCAGAAATGCTACATGGGCTGATGACCTCAACTCCAAAAAATCAAGAAGTGTCTCAATCTTCTTTTGTCTCAACTACCCCATCTCATGGAATAGCTGCAAAAAAAAGAACATCACAATTTCATCCACCAAAGCTGAATTCAACTCACTCTCCAAATGCCATCAGGAAAGCCTGTGGATAACAGAAATAATCCACAAACTGTGGAAAAATCATCTCCAAATCCCTGTTTCCAATGTAGATAACAAAGGAATGAAAAAAATATCAAACATTTTGGTATTAAATCCAAGACAAAACATCTAGACATCAAGATCAAATACCTCAGAAATCTATATGAAGACAGGAAACTTAAAGTAAATTCGATCCCATCAGAAGATATGGTTGCCAATGATCTAGCCAAGGCATTCAGCTCATCATCCCTCAATAGACTCAGTAACAGGCTCTTCAAATCAAGGCATGGGGGGTGTTAAAATTCTTCTATAACTTTTTAGAAAAATAAATAAAAATAAATAAAAATAAATAAAAATAAGAATGTAGTCAAAAAAATGTAGTTGGAAAGATTTAATTTCTCCACAACAACTGCATCAACCACTTGTGAGTTATCCCAATTGGGATAACTCTTGAAACAGCCAAACTCATAGCTCTGTAGCTTGGAGTTATCCAAATTGGGATAACTCCAGTAGTTGCACGTATTCCTAATTCCCACGCAACTACTATTGAATCTTTCCCCTGCCTCCAACACTCCCATTCATGCTCATCATGTCATCACCAACCACCTCAAAACCCAACCAACCAAACCTAGCCAGCCGTGAAGACAGACAATCACCCAAAGCCTTGCAAAATCAACCAACCAAACAAAAAAACAAAGATTGAATCATCTTCAAACAAACAATCAATCAGTCAGCCAATTGGGCATCCCCAGGACAACCAATCATCCAAGACCTCTTGGCCACCAGCTCAAACAAACTGACTCAACCTAAAAAAAAGAGAAAGATTGATAGAACATCAACCAACAACTCTGGACTGGGACTTGAACATCCTACTGGATAGTATATAAACAAACAACCAATTTCTGTCTCCATCTAGAACAGCAAGCAACTTGAAATTGGATCTTACTCACTCTTCAAGACCCATCAGCTAAAGTCAGAAATTAACTCTTTCTCCTTTTGTGCCTTGACATGAAGACCCTATTTACTTGTTGGTACAGTCCTCTGAATTATCCTTCTGCACCTTTTGTAAATCCTTGCCTGTTAAAATCTTCCTTATTCATAGTTGCTAATTTTCAAAAAATAGTAATAAAACAGCTGATCCAGGGAAATAGAACATAATTTCATCATTATTTCTATCATCAGTTCCTCAATCTCATCAATTTATCAATCTCATCACTTCCTCAATCTCATCATTTTATTGCTCTCATCACTTTATTTCTCTCATCAATTTATTGCTCTCATCACTCCATTTCTATTACTCTTTTCAAATGGCCCCTCAGAAAATACACCCCCTGCAATTAGATACAAAAATCCAATGCACCAAAGAAAAAATCACCCAGGAACTCTAAACAAACAATCCTCCCCCATCAGCTTCCAAATGCTCAAGTTATTTCAACAGAGCTGATCAAATCATCCTGGTAAACTGGCTCAAACTTCCCTCCAACTATGAAGCTTGCTTTTGATCAAATAATGAAACACAAGTTGGTGGACCTCCATCCTTGAAGGTTAATGGTTATCTCCTGATAGCCAATGAACTAAAGAATAAAAAAAAAGGTAGGCTGGACCTTTCATCCACACAGATGAGGGAGAAATTCAAGAACTGTTGAGCCAATTAAAAAAAGGCCCACTCAATGGCAATCTCAACTGGCTTTGGTATCACCAAATCCAATAAATCCAAGGGAATCAAATTGGTGGTTGATAAGTTGGACTCAATTTGTCCTTTTTCACTTCCAATTTTCAGGGCTTTGAAGATATCATGGAGAATTGTCCAGACCACACAAACTGTTTTTTTGTTCTGTCAAAATTCCTGTGTGCAGCCCCTCATCCATACAGCAAGGGTACACACGCCTGAAACTCAAAATTTAGGCACCTGTCAAGAAACTGGCATGCAATATACTGCTGGCTGTGGATGCTGGATTCCTTCACGCAGTGTTCAGGGATGCGCGCATCAAAATTAGTGGCATCACTCCTGACAGCCTGGTACCGCAGGAACAGGCTACAACCCACATGCATGCATCATACATATGTAACAACTTGACTGACACATAGAGGGATTTCTGAAAACTCTGAATATTGAAAAAAAAGTATGAAATTAAAATTATAAAATAGACAAATTAGGGAAATTATAATAAAGGCTGCCATGTAAGTAAAATTATCAAATCTTTATGAACCACAAAACACACCAGGGACTTTCCCTAAAAATTATTAAAAGTTACCAAAAATTTCAAAAGATGGCTTAGAATCTACAAATACCCACTTCTGACCATGTAAATCAGAAAAAACTAATCCAAAATTAAGAAATATGCCAGAACTTTAAAAATAACAAATTAACATTTAAACTGATTCTGATAATTATTTCACAATCAAATATGACACAGACAGGTTAAGCTGATTGACAGAACTAAGAATATGTGCCAAACTAGCCCTGGCCAGTCTTCTAGACTTATCCCACAAGCACAACCCTCTCTACGTGCCCTGAGAAGGTCCTCTTACCCCCAAAAGGTATATATACGGCACTTTCTAGATGATTGAAACACCAGTAATTTTTGAGTAATCAATCCAGACCTATTGCCATCCATGATCAATTTTTTATGAATGATAAAAAAGTGATTTATGCTTCAGTCTGATGTAATCCGTGAATTTCTGCAAGTATCTTGGAGTGTCTGCTTAAATTAGTAAGTTATCTCCTCCTTGCTTCCAGGCATAAGTGCTGTGAAAAATCCAGTCAACCCATTCCCCTTGAGTAAACCACTTTTGAGCAATCACTTAGGACCTCATTGTCCCAAGGTCTTTACATGGTTCAAAAGAGCCCCTTGAAGAGAGGTTGTTTCAATAAAGAACCCCAGTTTTGTGTAAAATTTGGACCCTCTTTAAAAATATATATTTAACCATTTTAACCAAACCAAACTCCAAAATTTTCACTTGCTCTGATTATATCACTATTTTTGAGAATTTTACGTATTTTCTTGGAATTATTATTGTTCCAACACCAATATCACTTGCTGTAGCTAAAGGACTGCAAAGTTCCTGGTATCAGTAAGCTGAAACATTGAAACAGCATACAGGTAGTTCCTGCAACATTTTATACATGATAAGGGCTCAGAAGAGTCCTCGGAAACACCCAACAAAGTATTTTTCCACCACTTCAACCATAAAAGTTATACAATGTCAGTTACCAAAGAGGGCTTGCAGCTGCCAAGAATGTTTCATGTTTTTCCCAACCAGCAAAATTAACTCAAGCTGCAGGGAATTTCTGCATCATTTTTATACAAGATAAGCACCCAGAAGCGTCCATAACTCACCAATTGTAGCCTTCTCCTCATATTTTTGCCTTTCTATCAGAATTTATACTAAAAAATACAGCTATCTCTTGGCTTGTTTCACATGTTTTCTCACCAGCATTATTGCCTCATGTAACTTTACCCTCCTGTGCTTCAACAGTGCAGAGAGAGGATCAGAAAATTCCTCAGGGGAGCCCTGAGAATACCCTGAGGAAGTATTTGTCTATGTAAGGGGGGCTCTTTTGCCCTATCCAAGTTGTCTAGCATGGCATCTGCCCCTGTGACCCATGGCTTATGCCCAACCTACCTACCACCAGATTATCATTGAAAAAGAATCAATTAAAAAGGAAATAAAGGATCAAACACAAAATTATTATTGACCATTCAAACCAAACACAGGTGGCTTTGAATAAGGGTTCTTGAGAAAAGACCTGTAATTCAGCCCCTATTATTAATAAGAAAAACCCTTTTTGTTCAATTAGAAAATTTATACAAAGAAAGAGCTCAACAGGAAAACCAACCAAGCTTTTTTTCCGCCAAGCTCCGTGTGGGCTAGCCCATTTTTGGGTCCTCCTACTGGTTGAACACCTTTTAGGCAACCCTTAAAAATTTAATTGGAATTTGGAAAAAATAGTCAGGAAAAGTCAAAAACTCTTGATTTTCAAATTGGTGGAAGCTTGCCAATAATACAATCCAGCTATGAATAGTCTTGAAACTCCTGAAAAATTCCTATTAATAATTTATTGAGGTACGATTAGATACCTATTTTAAGTCTCAAAGAAAACCAGCCATTAATTAAAAAAATTATGGCATTATTTTTCTCACACATCCAACCCTTTATTTCAAGCATTTCAAAGTCTGTCATACTGACACCTAAACTCAGTCTAACCTCAGTCTAATCTACTTACCTCAGGAACTTCAACCTCAGGGCTCTGGAGACTTTACCAGTATATCTCCTTCAACTAGATATCTCCTCAGGATCTTCATGCCTTACATATCTACATATAGTCTGACCTCACGCATTATACATATAGACTCCTTAGGCTTGCACATACTTAATCTCTCAGGTTCTGCATATCCTCTAACATTCTTCACCCTGTTTATCCCATACTTCATTATGGTTTATCCTTTGGGAATCCTTATGTACATCCTCTTGCAGATTGTATCACATACTATCTATACTTAGTACATAGTGTCATGGCCTCCATGCACACTGTACATCCTCTCACTGTACATTCCCAACTTAGACAGCCAGACCTGTAGCCTAGCCCCAATGTAGTAAGCAGCCTAACCCCAATGTAGTAGCATACCTGATCAGCCCTCTCTGTTACCTTGACTGCTCCCTTGTCATCACATATGTAGCCTGAGCCCCAAGCATCTGTACCTCTGTTTTAGTCCAGCCTCCTTTCTATTCCTCTTACTGATTGTCCCCCAAGAAATCAGTTTAATAATTCTTACTAGGAATCCATCCCAGCAAGTGTCATTCAGCACCTTAACTCCAATTCAATCCTACTCTGCTCCTTGTAGCATCTTCCAGTATCCTTGCCCCCCAAGCCTACTGAGAGTGGAGTCCCCTCTGTGCCAATCCCTGCTTTCATTCAGCAGCCCTTGTGACAACGTCATTGTGTGGTTTCACCCCCCTGATATTTCATGCAAAAATACTTTATTTAACACATGTTTCAAAAATTTAGTTTTTTGAATTCTGAATCCGCAGCCACTTAGCAGGGGTTCTTAGACCCATCAAAAAAATCATTGGTAATTTTTGAGCCATTAGAACCCCTTCAAAAATGCAATCAAAAAATGAAACAATTCTGTAAAAACAAATTTTTGCATGGGTTTTTGGATCCTTATTTTTTCTATTTTAGTTAGTTTTTTTTGGATATTTCAGCTTCCAGAAATTTTTGAAATCGTTAAAAGAGCTTTGAAATGTTTTCATCATATTTTTTGGATGTATCCTTTCACCTTAAAAAACTCCTTCAAAAAACACAAAAAATCAAAAAAATCAAATTTCTCTTTGGACATTTCAATCCTTCTGTTTTCCTTTTTATTTCATTTCTTTTGGAAATTGAATGTATTAAAAATTTTAAAAAAAAAGTGAAAGAGAATTCAAATATTTTGTTAAGATTCTTTTGATGTATTATTTTACCTTAAAAGATTTCTATAAAAAGCCAAAAAAACAAAAAATTCAATTTTCTCATTGGACTTTTGGATCCTTATGTTTGCAATATTGACTAATTTTTTTTGACGTTTAAAGCTTCTATAAGTTTAAAAACCTATTAAAGAGCTTGTTAAAAAATTTTTCAGAATTTTTGGATGCAATTTTTGACCTTTAAAAATTCTATCAAAAAACAAAGAAAATTCAAAAAATTTCCTTTTCTCACTGGATTTTTGAATCCTTTTGTTGGCATTCATAATTGATTTTTTTGGGTGATTCAAGCTTTCAGTATTTTAAAACAAAAAAAATCCATTAATACTTTCTAAAGATCATCTGCATTCTTGCATACACCTTACAAACTTCATTCAAAAAATTAATAGTAAAGAACAAATATGGATAAAAATATTAAAATTTATTCAACCATGATTGGTTTTATTTTTCTACTTGATTTTTTTGGAGGGAACAAAACCTCATTACCAAGATCCAAATTTCTCTGAAAAATGTTTTTCAAAGATTTCAAATGCTTTTCCAAAAAGCTTTTCCAAAGTGGATCTAACCTGGGAGCTTGCCAATGATCAGACTTGAACTTGAATGAGACTATATGTTTGGATTCTTCTAAAAGAATGAAGCAAATAGGAGAAGTTTTGGAATTTGGATTTGGAGGGGGATTCAGAGGAAGATAAGTTCAAGGCATTAAAGAAGAAAACAGAACCACTGGACGCTTATATTTTTCAGCCAGAAGGAAACCATGGCATGAAAATTTCATCCATATATTTATGGGAGCTGGGCCATAAAGGTGTTTCAGTTGCCTTCTTGCTTCTTGGAAATTTTCACCCCATATATCATGCAGTAATGTTGTGTCCTTGAAGATTGGGTTTTAATAAAGCTATTTCACCATTTCTTTCCTGACTTCAATCCAGTCATCTGAGTTCCTCCCCAAACAAATGACTGCTGCTCTAAGGCGACAGTTCCCATCTCCTATGACATCTTGAACATTTGAGATATGTGGAATGGCTGTTTTTGGGGAAATAAAATCTTTTTACTGGAACTAAAACCAAAAAATCAGAATTTTTTATAACAGAAAATATGGACTGAAGATAAAACACACTCCTTCAATTGATACTTGGTCAAAGATTCCAGAAGAAGAATGAGATAATGTCCAGGAAACCTAGAGGAAAAACCCAAAAGAAATCAGAAAAAAATGAAAAATGAGAAAATACCAAATGTACTCACTTTCTCACTGATTTTTGGAGCTGCTAATACCTTCCTCCCAGGAGGACAGTAAGGCGCATCACCATCTTCATTGGATACCTTTAGTCTCTTGATTCTTTTACCCAAATTTTATTCAGGAGAAGCAAACCAATTAGTCACAATGGTTCCAGACCTCTGATAAAAATTTAAATGATAAAATTCTTGAAAAATAATATCTAATAAATTAGAAAAAATAAAATAAAATAAAATAAAATAAAATAAAATAAAATAAAAGGTCACCATCTTAATAAAATCCAAATCTGACAGCTCTTCATCTGCTGAATCTTCTGCTTCATCCAAATCTGGAACCTCTTCATCTTCTGAATATTCCTCTTCAGTCTGAAATTCACTCTATGTTAAAAAAATGACAAGGACTCATTAAAAAAACAACCCATTGCAGAAAAAATAAATATAGTTATAAAATTACCCCTTCCTCTGATTCCTCCTTCTTTTTCCCCTTCCCCTTCCCTTGGATGGCCTTCCACCTTCTTGAAACCTGAAAACATAAGAAAAATAATTAATTATGAAACTCAATATATTTTTCTGTCCAAAAAAACAGTGACTGACCTTTGAATTTGCTATGAATTTCTTCTTTAGCCTTCCTCTCCTCATGGTTTCATCTAAATATTCAAAAACAGATGGATCTCTTTTGCTTTAGGACTGAGATATATTCTTGAACTTAATTGGCTGCTCCTTTGGGTCTTCCTCTTAATTTGTATCTTTGAGTGGAATCTGGCTCTTCAATCATGGTATTCAGCTTTTGAATAGACCAACTGATGCCATTTTTTCTGGAATAGCTTCTATTCATCTTCAGATACAAAGTACTTCCTGCAATGAGTTTGAATATTCTTGAAAATGTGCCAGACACAGAGAAGATGATTAGAGGAAGTGAAAACTGATTTAATTAAAATAATGAGTGCTTGTTTCTTGTCTGTCACAATCAAACTAGGTTCTTTATTTTAAAAGATTTCCTGAAGTTGATTCAGGGCCCAACCACAGTTCTATTTTTTCTCTCAAAATAAAAAACAGAAGGCAACTGAGAAACTTCTAGAAGAATTGTTTGCCCCAAGAATATGGAGGAGGGGCATTCAAAATTTGTTGGTTTTATATGTACAGTCCATCATAATGAGAGTAGGTAAAAGTTTGAGCTTCATGGAATCAGGGTTTGAAATGAATAATGAAGTAATTTGACAATCCACATTGTTCATTTTGTAGTAAAAAGAAGAATTCCAGAGTTCCGGTATGAGTGCTTCCACAGGAGTTTTGCCATAAAGGGCATTTTTTTGTATTTGGGATCTTTTGTTGTAAATTGTAGGGAGATTTGTATGGATAGGTGATGATGAGTTTTGTATAAGAGAGTTGAGAATTTTTAAAGGGGAACTCCAGCCTTGGATAAATTTTCAACCATCTCCTTTTGCTCCCCTTGGATTCTTCTGTGGATGGGATGAGTGGAAGGAGCAATGGAAGGTGGATGGTTTTGCTCTGGAAATATAATCTTCACCACCCAAACATCCAATATTTTTGAAAAATTCCCTGATGACCTGAAAGGACAATGGGTATTTCTTGATTTTTTTAATTTTGTGGTATCTTTGCTGGGTTTATATTCCCCAGATTTATCACATTGATAAGTGTAGGCCTGATTCTTGCCATGTGATACTCTTGTAGATATTTCATATCCAAGGGACTTTTCCCATGATTGAGTAGCCTCAATCAGCTCCTCTTTTTGATTATATGATAGCTCTGGAGGAGGGGCCAGAGGGGTGGAATCAAGATTTTGATTATATGAAGAAGGAGCAAGAGGAGTTGAATCACAATTTTTATTAGATGAGATAATGGAGGATGGGCCTGGTGAAACATTTAAACCAGTTCTGAAAAGTGGCTGGATGTTTTCTTGAGCCATTGGAAAAAGAGATGTTCTTGTTTGGAAGTATCTGGAGTGTTAATTTGTTTTGATGAGTGATTGGCGGTGTGATGTGGTGTGGTGTGGTGTGGTGTGGTGTGGTGTGGTGTGGTGTGGTGTGGTGTGGTGTGGTGTGGTGTGGTGTGGTGTGGTGTGGTGTGGTGTGGTGTGGTGTGGTGTGGTGTGGTGTGGTGTGGTGTGATGTGGTGTGGTGTGGTGTGGTGTGGTGTGGTGTGGTGTGGTGTGGTGTGGTGTGGTGTGGTGTGGTGTGGTGTGGTGTGGTGTGGTGTGGTGTGGTGTGGTGTGGTGTGGTGTGGTGTGGTGTGGTGTGGTGTGGTGTGGTGTGGTGTGGTGTGGTGTGGTGTGGTGTGGTGTGGTGTGGTGTGGTGTGGTGTGGTGTGGTGTGGTGTGGTGTGGTGTGGTGTGGTGTGGTGTGGTGTGGTGTGGTGTGGTGTGGTGTGGTGTGGTGTGGTGTGGTGTGGTAGTGGTGGGGGGTGATGGGAGGGTGGAACAGGTCAAGGGGGTGGTTTATAAGATAATTGGAGTGCTCCAAGATAGGTGTTGGTCCCAGGAAAATATTATCAGTCATATTGAATATATGCATGTGAAGGGCTCAAAGAAGAGTGAATTTTTCAAATTTTTTGGTTTTTTGATGGAATTTTTTCATATCTAAAATGACATCCAAAAATTCTGAAAAAAAAATCTTAAAAAGCTCTTAAATAGTTATTTTAAAATTCTCAAAGCTTCAAACAACAAATAAAATTGGTCAAAATGGCAAAAATAAGGATCCAAAAGTCCAATGAGAAAACTGAACTTTTCAAATTTTTTGCTTTTTTAAAGAAATTTTTTAAGGTAAAATAATACATCCAAAAAATCTGTAAAAAATATTTGAATTCTCCTTACCTGTTGTTTCAAATTTCTAATGGCTTGTATCACCCAAAAAAATTAAAAAACAAGAAAATAAAAGGATTCAAATTTCCAAAGAGAAATTTGATTTTTTTGATTTTTTGTGTTTTTTGAAGAAATTTTTAAGGTGAAAGGATACATCCAAAAAATATGAAAAAAATATTTGAAAGCTCTTTGAATGTTGGTAAAAATTTTTGGCAGCTGAAATAACCAAAAAAAAACCAATTAAATTAGCCAAAATAAGGTTTCAAAAACCCATTCAAACATTTGTTTTTATGGAATTTTTTCATTTCTTAATTGCATTTTTGAAGGGGTACTGATGCCTCCAAAATTACCAAAGGTTTTGGTTAGGGGTTTGAGAGCCCCGGCTATGGGGCTGCGGAGTCAGAATCCAAAAAAAATGAATCATTGAAAAATGCGTGAAATAAAGTATTTTTGCGTGAAATACCAGGGGGGCGCGACCGTGTGACAACATCCAAATGCATGAAATAAAAGGTTGGATGCATGAGAAAAATAATGCCCAAAAATTATTTTGGAGACTTATTATAGTCCAGAAGGGAAGGAAATTCAAAACCATCTTATTTTACCTCTATCTATTAAAGAGTAGTAGTAACTAAATTCCTCTTGTAGTGACTGCCAGCAAGCTATTTGCTAAATAATCCCATTGTCCCTTGGAGTCTATCCAGCAGGCAGAATCAAAACTTATTTCAATCCGCACTCCCCAGGACCCCCTTCCTTCTGCACCACATGCACCTGTTGCACCGTCAAAGGGATTTGGCCTTGGCTACAGTCCTTCAACGCCTGGACCATCTCTTCCACCACCACTGGCAACACCGCAGCCAACTCCTGCAAGTTCAAGGGACCTTGAGTTTTTTTCCCTGTTTCCCTCTGCACACTATACACCACTTCCTTCTTCCCCACCGGATTTGTGAACTGCCCATCAGTTCCCAAACCACACACAACTGGTTTTGGAGCAGCCGGCAGTGGTTTCTCCTTCACATATACCTCCATCCTATCTGCCATCAACACCCTTACCTTGGCCTCCACCCATGGTGGCTTCCAAGATCTGGGCCCGGTGACAATTCCAAGCAACACTTGAGCCATTATTCCTGCTTCCTGTCCCTGCAATTGCACTTGCTGCATGGAGGTAGGCTTACCTAATTCCATCAAAATCTGCTCACCCATCAGGAACACATATCCCATCCCTGCTGGACAAACAAATCCCGCATTCAACTCCTTTGTCAGTTTTTTGTGTCCTACACACCACCATAAATGCACACCCACAGGACGGGCACGCTAGGAAGCTGAAAAAACTCCACTGTTTGAGGTGGCAGACTGCGCAATTTCTGCAACGCCTGGCTCATATGGATCTTGAGATCCTTCACCAAATGTTTAAGTTCACTAACTGGAGGGAAGGTGTGAGAATCATTGGCCCAAAAGCTTAGTCAAAGAGAAGTACTTAAAGCAAAAGAAATGCTGAGACAATAATGTCTTATGATTGATCCTAAATATGAGGCAAAGGCAATGGTGCAGTGGTGAATGTGAATGAATTGGTGAATGAATTTGATGGAAAACAGCAGGGAGAAGAGCTCCTTAAATAAAAAAGATGGTGCTCATGTGGATCTAATGTAATGACAAGCAAAAGGAAAAAAATTCCGCCCTAAATGGGCTCTACAGGCTCTACAAGCCTTGCTACTTGGTTTGGGCTTACTCAGCCCACTTGGAATTAGTCCCTGAACCCTTATTACCAGCCTGTAACAGTTGAGTTTGGTTTTTCCACCCTTACTGGGCTGAACCAGGCCTTGTTGCTGTTCAGACCCTGGCTGGTTGTCTATTACAATCAGCCCTGTTACCCAGTTACAATTTCCTCTTGACCGTATTGGTCCTTATTACCAACTCACATGGCTGGTTTCCTCCTGCAACCAGCCCCCTGCCCTCATATTGGCCAGGGTGGAGCCAGAAACACTCTGGGTCAGGTCAAACTTACAGGAGGGGAGGTGTAACCAACAGACATGCGTGTGCCCCCCCCTCTCTCTCTCTCAATCCCTGAAGGGTGCAGTCAAATCCCCCCCAGGGAACCCTGGATGTTGATACCACCCAGGGCATCACACAAATGGGTGGGCTGGGCGGTGGTCAAGCCCACCCAGCCCCAGGTCACCTCCCCCTTGGTAACAGGGGGGGGGAGATGGCCCCTGAAACCTCTTTTTTGCCACACAAGAGATGGGGGGGGTCAAATCCCACCCCACCTTGCCGGTTGCCTTTTTGCGGCTGGCCTAGTTAGTCCACACATGAGGTGGGGGGGTGATCAAGTCCGCTCCCACCTTGCTGGTTGCCTTGTTGCAGCCAGCCTGGCTGGTTGAGGACCAGCCAGCCTCCTCTCCCCCTTGCAACCATGCAAGGGCAGGGAGGGAGGCAGGGGCCGCCGGACCCTGCGGCCTCTGTGGTGACCAAATATGGATACCCTGGACCAGAAGCGGAAAAATTCAATTTTTTTTTTTATGATTCCTTTATTTAGATGTTATTCAAAAAAAAAAAAAAAATTGGAATTTCTTTTTCAGTATCACTTCTCCAACTTCCTCATCCTGTCAGACATCCTTTTGTCCCATTTTTCTAGGACAGTCCTTGCTCAGCCTGACCATCTAGGTAGCAAGTTTGATCCCTTCTCTCATTGTTCCCCCCCCCTTCCTTTTGGCCGAACGCGCCGGCCAAGACCCGCTTGGCCTGAGATATTCAATCAACCCATCGGCCATCCTCCTCAAGAGATGAGATTGAGTCTCAAGGCTCTCAAGCTTGTACAAATCCTCCATCACTCCTATCAATTGCTCTACTTCAACCTCCTCCTGCTCCACTTCCTACTTGCCATCTCGCCCTTGGCTTGAGCCGGCTCCATTGATCCCCTGCTTTCTGCCCTCGGACTCCCACCAGCATCTCATCCTTGCTACCACTCAAGACTAGGCCCAGGATCAGTCCACTCCTTCCTCACCCAATACCAAGAACTCCTGCCCGAGTGCCTCAAACCTCCCGTCCAACTCTTCACTCGACGGTCTCCATGATCAACAATTATTCAAGATGCCTCCTACTCACCCTGGCCAATGTAGCCAATCAACCGTCCCAATCTGTCAATCCGATCCAAAAACCAGACCCTAAGTCTCCAAACGGTTCCAACAAATCCTCCCCCTACCTCCTCATAAACCTTCCCATCCACCAATCCATCAACAACTCCCACCCCCTTCCATCTTTGGGTGGGGGTGGAGAGTGTTGTCTACTGCCCGCGGGCGGTCTGATTTGTTTTCCTTTCCCACCCCTTCCGCCTTTGGGCAAGGGGGGGTGATTCTGGTATTGTTGCACGCCTCCATCCATGGATGGACGCAGGATAGGTGAAGGGATGAAGAAGGATCCCACCCCGGTCAGGAAGGCCGGATTTCCACCGGCCTGCGTGATCAAATTTTTCTGATCACCTAAAAATCTGAAAGTCAAAAAAAAAAAAAAAAAAAAAAAAAAAAAAAAAAAAAACAGCTCCATTTGTAGTATCCCTTGTAAATAGTCTAACAGGGCCTCCTGCCCATATAAGGAGGGGCTCTCCCCTGCCTTTTGGAGGAACATCAGCACATCCTATCAGCAGATCCTATCAGCACATCAGCAGAGGGTATCATCATCATCACATCCTACCATACCAGTGAAGGTCATCATCATTTTCACCTTGCAATACATCATCCATGGGTTCTTCATTCCCCTTTATCTGAGAAAAAAAATTGGTTATATCTATGATTGCCCCTTGATCCTTGAGCCTCCATACTCAAACCCTTGATCCTTGATCCTTATCACCAACCAATAGCTTTGCTGGTTGAAGAAGAATTTGACTAATTGAATTCTTGAGTGTGTTACACCACTCCTAATCCCTTTATCCAACCATACTGGTCCTAATCATCCTTTGATTATCTTTCTGGAACCAGTCAAGTTTGACTGAAGAGGTTTTATTAAGCTTAAAATCTGGAGTGTTAAGCTTCCCTTCATCTCTTTTGAATTTGAAATCCACCACGCTACTCTTGAGTCCCTTGAGAAGTGTTGGGTTATCCTTGTTTGAATCAGTTATTGTTTTGCTTCTAGAGCTTCTTCCAACAATTACCTTTGTCTTGTGCAGCCACCCACAGTTATCTGGTACCCTTCAAGCGCTTGATTGCAGATAGTTGGGCAGGTTCATTGAGAACCTGGAGATTTTTTGGGATTGAGTTGATCTTTCCTAAGCTTCTGCTGACAACCAGAGCTATTAGCTTGTGGGCGTTGTTACTTAAAATTGCCTTGTCTTGTTGAAATCTGAACAAACCTTGACTTCTTCTATGCAAGTTTTCCCCGGAACCATCTTGCCTCAGATGGTGTTGTTTCCCAGCTAACAACCACTATAATCTTTATCCTCTTTTACCAGGTTCTGGACTTTGATCTTGGTTACATTTAAATATTTTTGTAACACTCAGGAGGGCAGCCTAAACAGCACCTTTCCCCTCCACAGAACTGCCAAGGCCTAGAACCGTTTGGAGTCTTACATTTGGTCCCCTGGGCCGGGATCAAACCAGAAACCTTGGGATTTACAGTCCCAACAATCATCAACTTCTAAATTTGATCTCTTTCTTTTTTTTTCTGTCATCATCTAGATCTGTGGAGGCAACTTGTTCTATAAGTAAGTCCTCCCAATTGTGCACCACCTGGGCAAGATACTTGTAGTTTTTTGAGAAACCTTACTCTTGCCACATTTGTGATCCACTGTGGAAATCTGTTCCTTGGATCTTTTAGGAAACTTTGTCAAAATCGAATCAACCAGAGACTCTTCTACTTGTCTTAAGATGGTTAAGATCAAGCCCCAGAACAAGAAGTTAAGATTCAATGGGACAAATGTGGAACGCTTCTTGGATTCATACGGGATGGCTGCTTTGGTGGGTGGGGCTAGCAAATTCAATATGGCCTACCAGTTACAGTTTTTTATCTCCTCTGATGAAGTTATGGAAATCATAAAGTTGTTTGAAGGTTTTGAACGGCATAACTGGACCCTGCTGCAGGGAGCAATGTTGGCCTATTGGGGAAAAATAGATGTAGCACAATTTACTTTGCAGGATCTAGATAAACTTGTCTCCCAGTGGATCTCCAATGGTGGTGTGGCTTCAGCTTCCAATTATCAGTCCTTTAGGAAATCTTGGGATCCCATCCAATCCTACCTTGTCCGAAACAATCACATCAACACAGTGGAAAAAATTTGAGTCCAATTTTTCCAATCTTTTTCTCTTGGAGTACAGGAAAGGATCAAGGACAAACTGGTCCAGTCTGGATCCATGATCACTACCAGGGATAATTGATTCAAGCTCCCTGGTTTCCTTATCCTTAGGGGAGCGGTGGATAAAGTCATGAAAGGTCAAACATCCCTCACTTTTTAAAAGTCTAAAACCGCTGAACCAGTCCATGCCCCCTCTTTCAAAGAGTCAAACAAGATCATGAATAAAATGGAATCCAATTGCAGGCCCAAGAACCCTCAGCCTAACCAAGAAACTGCTACGATGGACAGAATCACTAAACTTCTCAAAGCCTTTGAGAAAAAAATGGATCAAAAGATTTCCTCTCTTGCTGTTCCTAAACCTTCTAGTGCTGTTCCTAAAAATACCATAGTCTGTTATTATTTCCACAGGGAAGGCCATGGAACCGGTTGATTTCTTGAGCTTCAGAAGGACAAAGACAAGAAATTAGTAGAGCAAAAAGGGAATAACTTTTTTCTTCCTAATGGTGCCCTAATCCCCTTTGATTCATCTTGCCTTATTTGTCACGTGGTGGCCTCTTACCAGCCGCCTCCTCCTATGAAGGCATCCTTGGCTTCTGTGGATTTCCAATCTTCTTGTGGTACTCTTCAACCCTGGTATCCCCCAGCTATTTCCTCTCCTTCTCTGGTTGGTACTTACCAATCTGATCCAGCGAGGAAGCAACATGAGGAGCCCAAACCTCATAAAGCTCCATCCCTGCCAACCTTGATCTTCCAAAAACCACCCAAACAACAATCCTCACCTGAGCCCTCTTCTGATGTAGAAGACATGGAGGTGGAAAAAGAACCACTCATGGAAAGGTCTCAAGATCACCCTAATCCTCCTCCCTCATCCATTAAACCTCCTCAATCCCCTGATCCTGTTCCTGCTTCACCCAATCTTCCTCCCTCCACCCAGCCCAAAGTTTGGTTTGAGAGGGGAATTTCCAAAGATCACCCCAATGCTGTGGAAGGGGTATTGAAGAAAATTCCTGATCTTAACATTCCTGATCTATCTGTTGCTGAACTCCTATTGATCTCTCCATCTGTTGCTGAAGGAATGAAGAAATGGGTTTCTCGTCAACATGTAGAAATTGGTCCTGAGGAACTCAAGGTCTCCTCTGGAACTTTGATAGAGGACTCTGGTGGAACAGATCCCTCTTCTGATTCTATTCTTTACTAATGTCCTCTTGGTTTTCTTCCCTGCCATCTTGGTGAATCAGCTAAAATGGTCTTGCTCCTTGTCGACTCTGGCTCTCAGCTCAACTTGATCTTGGATGCTATGGCCTGTAAACTTAAACTCAGCCCTAGGGTCAGCTTCACCTCCTCAGTTTATGGAATAGGGAACCAGTCTTGAAAATTGGTTGGAATTGTTGAAGACGTCCCAATCCGGATTGGCCGAAACATTGTGGGAACTTGTCATTTCTGGATCACACGCTTGCATGAACCCATGATCTTGGGTCAACCTTTCCTAATCAATTTTGGAGCAACTCTGATGTTTTCTGATCAAGTTGGGGAGAGAATTCTCCTCCCCGATTCAGATGGTAGAAAAATTGAGGTTCCTCTTTGTTCTTTGGATTCTGGTTTCTGGGAAAGAGATTTCCCCGGTCATTTTCCTAAACAGAAGGATAATTCCAGTTCTTCTCATTTTTTATGGGAGTAGTTTATCCTACTAATAGTTGTAGTTCTTTTCAGCCTCAAACTTCAACTCAAGGGTCAACCCTCATCCCCAAGGCCTATTTCTCTTTCTTTTCAACAATTTCCTCTGATCTCAAAAATATCAAAAATCAAAAACAAAACAAAATGGAAAAATCCAAAAATATTTCTTCTTCATCTGTTGTTTCTTCTTTTCCTTGTACTCTTATTCCTAATCAACCTTCTTTCAGTTCCAATTCAAATCTCCGCAATGAGTCTAAACTAGATCCTGATCTTGATCCTATATTGGTGGCTTTTTTATGGAAGAATATGGGCTTCAGTGGAGGCAAATTGAGGTAGAAGTAAGTCCTCCCAATCGTGCACCACCGGGGTATCCTACTACTATCATTTTTGAAACCCTACCTTGTGCCACACATGTGAGCAATGCATTATCCCCCGGGACTTCTTTTATGGAAAAGGCACCTTTCAAAAACGTTGCGGAACATCAAACTTGGAAGGCATTAGAACTTGGTCTCAATCCCCATAGTCAGATCTCTATGGTCAACTCTTGGCAAAAACAAGAACTGCTCTCTTTTGACTCCAAATATAAACCAGTTTCCAGGAAAATCCAACCATTCAACCAACCAATGCCTCTCAATCTCAATCCTCCTCTATCCCGCAATCCTTACTGTGTTTTACCTTGATCTCTTGCTGGTCCATTCATCCCCTCTGGCCGTGTCACTGAAGAACGTCTGAGAGTAGTCAACTTTGGACCAGATGGATGGCTTCTACCTGATGAGTTGTATTTGATCAAAAATGTCTTGGCTCTTAGGGAAAAAGCTATTTCTTTCTGTGAAGAAGAGAGAGGTCTCTTGAAAGAGTCGTATGGTCTGCCTTATATCATTCCTGTAGTAGAACATGATCCCTGGCAAAAGAAAAATATCCTGATCCCTGCTGCCAAATTCAACGAGTTCATCAAGTTGGTCCGGGAACAAGTCCAAACCGGTTTATATGAACAGTCAAATTCTAGCTATTCCAGTCCTGTTTTCTGTGTCCTTAAAAGTAACGGTAAACTTAGAATAGTTCATGATCTCCAGCTGCTAAATAAGGTTACTATTAAAGACGCTGGTATTCCCCCTGCTACTGAAGAATTTGTTGAATCCTTCTCTGGGAGAGCTTGCTATGGTCTAGGTGACATTATGGGTGGCTATGACAAACAGTCCTTACATCCAATTTCTTGCCCTCTCACCACATTTGATACTCCTCTTGGTTGCTTCCAGCTTACTCAATTGCCTCAAGGCGCCACCAACTCAGTTGCGGTCTATCAGGCTCAGATGGTTTGGATCCTCCAGGATGAAATCCCCAATCATTCTTGTATCTTCATTGACGACGGCGGAATGAAAGGACCAGTTTCTGACTATAACAATGAGCTCTTACCCTGGCATTCAGGAATCCGTTGATTTATCTGGGAATATGCAACCACTTTGGAAAGGGTCCTGTTCCAAATCAAAGAATCTGGCCTCACTGTCTCCAGATCCAAATTGGCTGCCTGTGTCCCTGCTCTGGAAATTGTTGGTAATGTGGTCTGCAAGGAAGGAAGAAGGATGGCTCCATCCAAGATCAACAAAATCCTCTCTTGGCCTACTCTCATCAACCCAACTGAAGTCAGGGGTTTTCTAGGTGTTGTCACTTATGTTTGAATTTTTATCCCATCTTTATCCAAAATCTGTGCTCCCCTACGTTGCCTGACCAGAAAAGATGCTGAGTGGATCTGGACCCAATATTTTGAACATTCCTTTCAGCTGCTTAAAGTGATGGTTTGCAAAGACATAGTCTTGAGGAAGATTGCTTATGGACCGGGAGCTGGCAAGATCAAATTGGCTGTTTATTCCAGTTATCAATCTGTTGGGGCTGTCCTCACCCAGGAAGATGAAAATGGTCAGGACCGTCCTGCTCTCTATGAATCCCTGTTATTTTCAGATGTAGAATCCAGGTACTCCCAACCAAAACTGGAACTCTGTGGCGTGGCTCATATGTTGAAGAAACTCCAAACTGTCCTCTGGGGCCAACACTTTGAGTTACAAGTTGACGCACGATCCATCATTGAAATGATCAATGCCCCCAGCCTCCCAAATGCTCTTATGACCCGTTGGGTGGCCTTTATCCAGCTTTTCTTGTTTGATATCATTCATAGGCCTGGCAAATCCTTCACCATGCCCAATGGTTTATCTTGAGGCCCCCTTGGAGACAAAGAATCGGATGTTGGAGTGGACTTTGACAAGGAAGAGCCTTTAATTTGTCCAGTCTTCACCTTTTCCTCTCAAAATTATTCTGGCTTCCAACAAGGTTTCTGGCTAAAATTAGAGCAGTACCTTTCCACTCTCCAAAGGCCTCCTGATCTCTCCGCTAAAGATTTCCAATCACTCAAAAGGAAGTCCTCCAATTTCTTTGTCCAAGGTACTAGCCTTATGAAAAGAGGCAATCCTTGTGCTCTAATTGTTGTCACAATCCCCGCTAAGCAAGATTCAATCCTTGAAAGTCTCCATGAAGGCCTTGGGCATTGCGGCAAAAGCAAGACCTATTGGCGTATATCCAAACAATTCTGGTGGCCATCTTTGAAGAAATCAGTCTCTCAATGGTGCAAGAGTTGCAATGTCAGAAACGTGATCTTAGGCGCCTGGCTGAAATTCTTTATCCCACTGGAGAGTCCACTGTCTTTGGAAGGATTGCTATGGATGTGGTTCACATTAAGGCTGGCGGAGCTAAGTACCTCATTGTGGCTAGAGATGATTTTTCTGGATGGGTTGAAGCAAAATTTCTTAAGAACCTCAGCTCTGAATCAGTAGCAGCTTTTCTTTATGAGACTTGGACAATGCGTTATGGCTTGGCTCAATCTTATTCAACCAATGGTGGCTCTGAGTTTGGTGGCAAACTGGCCAAAATGATCCAATTGCTTCCTGGTCAACATAGGGTGACCACTCCTTATTATCCTGAAGGACAAGGCATGGTGGAGAGAGGCCATGCCCCTTTGAAGGCTTCTCTTGTCAAGTTGGCCAGTGAAAGTGGGAAGAATTGCCGCAAATTTCTTCCCCTGGTCCTCTTCTCCAATCAAATCTCAACTAAACAAACCACTGGCTACTCACCTTACGAAATTATCTTTGGAAAAAGGGCCGTCCTTCCTCTTGATCTGGAAATGGAATCTTTCTTAGGTATTTCTTGGGAAAAGGTTTCTTCCACCACTGATCCATTGGTTGCCAGATCCAAGCAACTGGAGCAAAGTGAAGATGTTTGTGACAAAGCTTATCAGAAAATGATGGAATTGAGGGAAAAATCAGTCCAGTATTGGGAGGATAAGCATTCCAATTGAGTCAGGGACCCCTTGAATCCTGGTGATCTAGTTTTAGCTTACAACCAATCCTTGGAAACTCAGTGGGGAAAGATTTTTTCCAATTGCTGGAATGGTCCTCATTGAGTGGTCCGTCAAGTCAGAGGTGGATCATATCTTTTGGAGGAACTGGATGGTACTCAGATGGCCAGAAGGTTCTCTGCTGATCAGGTCAAGAAATTTCATTGTTGTAGGGGAAACTTTGATCAGAAGTAAGTCCTCCCAATTGTGCACCACCAGGGTCATCAGCTGCGTTTTTGTTGTGAACTCTACTTTATGCCACATACGTGAGCACCTGGGACGCCTTCTTCATTTTATCACAGTTGACTCCAGAAGATCTTCTTTGGATGGATCAAGATATTCTTTTCAATCACTCTCAAGATCAAATGGCCATTTCTTGTGTTTGATCATCTTTCCTTTCTTTCTTATGACATCAAGCCCAGATGCAGACTAGGGACAGTTTGTAAGTTGAGGAGAGATGTGGTGACCAAATCTGGACACCCTGGACCAGAAGCGGAAAAATTCAATTTTTTTTTTTTTTTTTTTTTTTTTACAATTCCTTTATTTAGATGTTATTCAAAAAAAAAAAAATCAGAATTTATTTTTCAGTATCACTTCTCCAACTTCCTCATCCTGTCAGACATCCCTTTGTCCCATTTTTCTAGGACAGGCCTTTCTCTGCCTGACCATCTAGGTAGCACGTTCAATCCCTTCTCTCATTGTTCCCCCCCCTTCCTTTTGGCCAAACGCGTGGGCCAAGACCTGCTTGGCCCAAGATATCCAATCAACCCATTGGCCATCCTCCTCAAGAGATGAGATCAAGTCTCAAGACTCTCAAGCTTTTCCAAATCCTCCATCACTCCTATTGATTGCTCTACTTCAACCTCCTCCTGCTCTACTTCCTACTTGCCATCTTGCCCTTGGCTCAAGCTGGCTCCATTGATCCCCCGCTTGCTGCCCTTGGACTCCCACCAGCATCTCATCCTCGCTACCACTCAAGACTTGGCCCAGGATCAGTCCACTCCTTCCCCACCCAATACCAAGAACTCCTTCCTGAGTGCCTCAACCGTCCTGTCCAACTCTTCACTCAACGGTCTTGATGATCAACAATCATTCAAGATGCCTCCTACTCACCCTGGCCAATGTAGCCAATCAACCGCCCCAATCTGTTGATCCAAGCCACAAACCAGACCCTAAGTCTCCAAATGGTTCCAACAAATCCTCCCCCTACCTCCTCATCAACCTTCCCATCCACCAATCCATCAACAACTCCCACCCCCTTCCATCTTCAGGTGGGGGTGGAGAGTGTTGTCTACCACCCGCGGGTGTCTGCAGGCGGTCTGATTTGTTTTCCTTTCCCACCCCTTCCGCCTTTGGGCAAGGGGGGGGTGATTCTGGTATTGTCCCGCGCATCTGTCCATGGACGGACGCAGGATAGGTTAAGGGATGAAGAAGGATCCCACCCTGGTCAGGCAGGCTGGATTTCCACCGGCCTGCGTGATCAAATTTTTCTGATCACCTAAAAATCTGAAAATCAAAAAAAAAAATTCCGCTTCATTTGTAGTATCCCTTGTACATAGTCTAACAGGGCCTCCTGCCCATATAAGGAGGGGCTCTCCCCTGCCTTTTGGAGGAACATCAGCACATCAGCAGAGGGTATCATCATCATCACATTCTACCATACCAGTGAAGGTCATCATCATTTTCACCTTGCAATACATCATCCGTGGGGTCTTTATTCCCCTTTATCTGAGGCAAAAATTTGGGTATATCTATGATTTCCCCTTGATACTTGAGCCTCCATACTCAAACCCTTGATCCTTGATCCTTATCACCAACCAATGGCTTTGCTGGTTGAAGAAGAATTTGACTAATTTAATTCTTGAGTGTGTTACACCACTCCTGATCCCTTTATCCGACCATACTGGTCCTAATAATTCTTTGATTATCTTTCTGGAACCAGTCACGTTTGACTGAAGAGTTTTTATTAAGCTTAAAATCTGGAGTGTTAAATCTCCCTTCATCTCTTTTGAATTTTAAATCTGCCACGCTACTCTTGAGTCCCTTGAGAAGTGTTGGGTTGTCCTTGTTTGAATCAGTTATTGTTTTGCTTCTAGAGCTTCTTCAAACAATTAGCTTTATCTTGTGCAGCCACCCACAGTTATCTGGTACCCTTCAAGCGCTTGATTGCGGAGAGTTGGGCAGGTTCATTGAGAACCTGGAGGTTGTTTGGGATTGAGTTGATCTTTTCTAAGCTTCTGCTGACAACCAAAGCTATTAGCTTGTGGTTGTTGTTACTTACAATTGCCTTGTCTTGTTGAAATCTGAACAAACCTTGACTTCTTCTATGCAAGTTTTCCCCCGCACCATCTTGCCTCAGATAGCGTTGTTTCCCAGCTACCAACCACCATAATCTTTATCCTCTTAAATTTGGTTCCCCGTTTACCAGGTTCTGGACTTTGATCTTGGTTACATTTAAATATTTTTGTAACACTCAGGAGGGCAGCCTAAACAGCACCTTTCCCCTCCACAGAACTGCCACGGCCCAGCACCGTTTGGAGTTTTACACCGCAACCAACCAAGCAACATGAATGTGGCCATGGCCCCGCACACAAGCAGGTGAGGGGACTCCAAACGGAACCCCCTGCCCCATACAACAGCCCTGCGCGGGCCCCAATAGGCCTCCAAGGCCCAAAAGCCATAAAATAAATACTTTGGCAGGCCAGCCCGTCTGGCCAAGTATGTCCAAAATAAACCTTGGGCCCAGTTATGCCCAAATGAGCCCATCCGGCTAAGGTGGCCCATCCACCCTGGCGGGCCCGTGTCCCAAAAGACCTGGAAAACGTGTTTTGGTTCCCAAATGCCCAAAACCAATAACATCCACATAGGCCCACATGGCCCATGTGATGTCCAATGGGCCGTGGAGGCCCATTTGTGCATCCCATTTGGATTGCACACTAATATGCACATTACCTGAGTGCATCCATATTTTAACAGAAGGTTTCCGGTTGTGGGACCGGGGCAGGCGCCAAAGACAATGGAGCCAGGGTTTGCACTTGGACTGGAAACTTCAGAATGGAATTTTCAGTGTAATCAATGAGCTCCTACATTGCCTGGAAGATGACCAAAAATTCAGCCAGGCAGGCAATACTCCTTTCCAACAACTGCTTCACAAGGTTTTGATTATACAAGCGCTGCTGCACCCGCGCTGTGGTGTTGTTATGTAGCCTTGGATTGGGAACCAAGCTGCGTTTGGCGCGCTCATTGCAGCCTGCTTGTACATTGGAGACCCAAGAATGGAGCCGGCCCAACCAGGTTTGCAGGCGGCTAGTTTGGGAAGATAGAGAGGGGCAATTGGGGCTATAGGAGCAGGGCAGGAAATCATGTGGTGCGCCGGGCGGATATGGACAACACAGGGGGCTCCAAGTAGGGCGCGGCGGAGGAATGCATCATGAGAAGGACAAACCAGGTGTTTTTAAGGGTAGGCGGGATGGAGGGTGATTGCGGCATGGGAAAGGGTTAGGGTTAGGCTAGGGTTCTGTTTTTTAAGGTTTCTTTTCTATTTGTTGTTGGGCTGTCATTGCGCTTGTACTTAGGATAGGGTTGGGAGGGTGGGAATAAAGTCTGCGCTATCAATTCCAGCTTGGATAGATACATATATTCATATATGGATGTATGGAGGGCAAAGGATACAGCAAAGGATACGGCAAAGGATATGGAAAGGAAAGGAAAGGAAGCAAATTTATCTCTCTCTTTATCTCTCTCTCTCTCTCTCTCTATACGGGCTCATCCTTATCCTTACAGACACTAGTACCATCAATTCCATAACTTAGGGACAACTAGGGGAGTTACACTCTCTTACTTTCCACAGCGCCTGAAGCTGTGAGCCAAGAATGCCCAAGAATGCATGATGCATTGCCCTCATCTGCGCTGACACCACCTTGTTCTTTGACAGGTATTGGTAAATCTTGTCAAATGCTGCCACGTAATCCATCCATTCCGCTTTCAACCTGACTGCCCCATGGGCACTTGCCTCAGAAGCCACCCATTCAAAGTTGCTTTCCCAGAACCGGGGTTTGCGCAAGGATTTCTCCCTTCAGCTTTGGTCAGTTGAGAGTTTCACAGCCTTCCATCTCCTCTACATCCCAAAGCTTCTCTTTTTCCAAAATGAACAGAATGACAACACGCGGCTTATCTGAGTCCAATGTGACTTTGGCTTCTGTAATTCCTTCATATTGCAAGATGAATTGCTCCACATCCGCAGTGTTGAAACCAATGTGGGGGTAATCTTGCAGAATAATGCAAACCGGGAAAGAGATTTTGTGGTTGCTGGGGATGGATGGAGGAACAGAAAATCCTGTCCTGGAACAAGTGGCAGGAGGAGGAGGGAGAGATTTTGGGATTGGGGTTGGGTCTGTGGACCCCAAAGAAGAAGAGGAGGAGAAATCTGTTTTTGGGAGATATTGATAGGAAATTTTGCTTGTTTACCCTTGAAAGAAAATAAAAGGAAATTTACTTCCCAGAAATACCCCCAGATTTGGAATTAAGAGAAGGGATGACCCCCTATGATTGCCCCAAGATATGGAATTTGACGGTCCCTTGTGTTTGTAAGGAGTTGAGCCCGCCTTTTGTTCAACTGCAAGAGAGAGAAAGAGAGAGAGGGGAGGGGAATGAAAGATGAGAGATGAATTCCCTCCTTCCAATCCTGATTGTCCGCTGTGATAAGATGATGATCCCCCCACATCCCAGAGTTGAGAGTGAGTTTTTAATACTCCCTCTCAACCCTAAGCTAAGTACAAGCACAATAACTAAGTAGAAATAACAAGAAAACCAAGAACAGAAACCCTAGCCTGCATCCTTTCCCCCATCCCTCCTTCCATCCACATTGTCCGCATGTTGTTGCATAACCCTGTTTTTCCTTCCCATGACACAGGCCTTGAGCTGCATCCTACTTGGAGCCCCCTGTGCCTGTTGGCACCCTCCCTAAGTGTTGCCATGAATTCCTGGAATTGATGGATTGATCCACGCTTGGGCATGTACCAATATGTGCATAGCCCACGTAAACGCCCCACTCCTACTTCTCCAAACTATCTTTATCCACAAACTTGGCCAGATCAGCTTTGTTTCTTGATTCATTCCTTTGGAGAGGATTGCATACCCTGCTTGCAACAAATTCTGAGCCCGCAGCCCACAACACAGTTCTTGGTTTTCAGCTATAAAATTCCACCAAACTGGGCAAATTTCCCTCCCCAAATTTGGGCCAATAATACTATAAATTACAAAAAAACCATGAGTCAGACTAGGATTCTTGGTTGAAAAAACAAAACAAAAAAAATACTGTGATGTGATTTTTTACCTATTTCTAAACCAGATGTTAATCATCAAAGTGAGCAAGTGTGAGGGGTAGAATCTTCTTTCTCATGGCAGAAGATGAAGGAAAAGATGAGACAGGGATGACTTGAGGAGGATTTGGAATATCATCATGAAATATTTTTTCCCATTGATTTTTGATGTTGGCCAATAGGTTTTGAAGGATTACACAACTGATAATCCAGTTGATGAGGATCTTCATTTCTTTGGAATTTTGAAGCTGGTTTTACATTTCTCTTAAGCTGGCCCATCTTCCTTTCAGCAGACCTATTGCATGTTCAATCAAAACATGTGATTGAGCAAGATGATATTTGAAATTGGCTTTTTTTATATCATTGGAAGAAACATTCCAATAAGCTGGAACAACATATTTCCCACTAGCATAAGCTTAATTGGCCAGAAGTTATTGATATTAGTCAAATTAGTTCTCTGGTTGTTGCCAAATCCACCCCAAATTGAAAAAATATTAATTGTGACAATAACATGGAAGGCCAGAATGGAGGGATATTAAATTCTTGTTGTTATCAAAAACAATTTGTAGTTCCACAGAGTATCTGAACAAAACAGAAGCTTGTGTTTTTGAATGAAGGGGATAGTGGTTCCATCAAAAAAAAAATGAAACCAGGAAAGCCTTCAGTCTCCATTACTTGATATATATCCTTTTTTTCTTCTTTGGTTGGCCAACAAAGCACTGAGAAAAGCAAAGATAGGATAGCAGTGATGAATATTTTGGTGTATAAGTCAATGGTTTTATAACCAACTGAGAATAGATTTTCTAATCAATGAATTGCTGCTCCATCTCCATTTGATCCCAAGCTACAAAGAGAAATGGCCATTTGGATAGCTGTATTTCATTGAGGATTACAAGAATTGTTCTTGAAGATGTGGTGGTCTTCAATAATCTCCAAAAGTTTCATGAATGAAGGAAATAAAGTTTGGAACAGTTGCTAGAAGCTTAAGTTAGGTAGGATGTGAAGCTTTTGCCTTTCATACATAGGCTTGTGGATATTCTGCCTTCTTGGAACCATTTATTGCTTTTCCAATAGCGAATTCAAAGATCAAAAATTTGATTCCAAATTGGAGTCTGAATCATAGTCAAATAATAAAAAACATTCAGTCATCCTTTCTGTGTTTTCAACTTTGTGCAAGGAAGTTTTATCAGACATTTTGAGCAAGAAAGTGATGTGATGTGTGGTGATGATATGATTATGTGATGTGCGTGATGCAATGGGGATGAAAAGAACAGGAGATTTGAAGCAATGGAGATGTTAAGTGATGGAGATGAGATTTAATGGAGTTGAATTGTGCTTGAAGCAATGGAGATAGAATTGGTATGGATTTGCTGATGTGGAGTTGTGGATAGGTGTTATGAATGCTATGGATTGTGGATGGATGATGATGCACAAATGGTTGATTTGATGCTTAAAATCTGCCATTTCCATGAAACACACTAGTTGGGGGTTATGTGTATTTCAGAAACCTGCCATTAAAATGGCAGGTTTAGTCAACAAAAAAGTATGGTTTCATAATGGGGTTTTTGCTAACTCTGTTATTCCCTAAGGTATACTTGAAGTTCTCCTTGGTTGGTAATAATGAATCCAATCTTGGTCCTTGATTTACCTTTCAAGCTTTATGAATCAAAAAGAAGCAATTAAAGAAAATTTAATTTGGTTTTAAGGAGTCCATAACACAACCATGAGCCCTGTTTTGATCCTAGTGGTCAATCAATTCATTACAAATTTCTGAAAACTTAAAATCATGAATTTCTGATTAAGAACAAAAGAGACAAGAGGAGAACGGACAATAGTGAAGATGAAGATAGAATCAAAAGGACAAGGTTGTGAGAGAATGGAAGGACAATGGAGTGCGGAGAAGAGAGAGCTTGACAAAGAAGTTAGGACACGTTTTGCAGGACAATGAAATGTAAACAGAAGTTGACTCACAGCTGGAAAAAAGATGAGTTGACAGTTGTCAAGGAAGAACTGGTTGTTGTTGCGGGGTTGACAGATGAGGCAATGAGATTGAGTGTTGAGGGTCAAAGGTTGCTTGACAAGGTGTCAAACGGAGATGAACTTGATTGAGGAAACAATTGAGGATTATTGACATGATGGTTGATTGATGAGAAACGGATGGGGAATGTTGGAGAGATGAGGAGCGGAGGAAAGTGAGGGAGCAGGGAGATCAATGAGGAGTGGAGGAAGGTGAGGGAGCAGGGAGATGGAAAAGGTGAGAGGATGAGAGTGTGTGGAGTCGGAAGAGACGGCCCGTCCTCGATGAGACAAGGCAGAGCGGATGGTGGTGGATGAGGACGAGGGGACTTCTCTCCCTGGGAACAGTTGGGGAAGTCTAGCTTGAGCGAAGCAGGGGAACAGAGAGAAGCAAGGGAACTGTTTTGATCAATTGTCAACTCAACACACCGCCCTGTTCAGGTGTGAGGTGCTAGGACAAAAGAGGTGAGATTTAAGACCAAGGGTCTAATTGCCGGCTTGGTTAAAGGATTGGCAAGCATTTCATGGGACGGAATGAGGTTGGTGATTACATTTTTGGCCTTGTGATGTTCTCTCAGCCACGTGATCTGCGTATCAACATGTTTCAAAGCACTGTGATGAGATCAAAAGTTGACCAAGTTGTTGACTGCCTTGTTGTTGATGTTGAAGAAGTGAGACAGCTGGATGCAAGGATTCAGGTTGTGAGGAAGGTTGTTGAGCCATAGCTTCTCTTGGGCAACTGACACCAACGCTTTCAACTCACCTTCAGTGGAGGAAAGAGATACAGAGGTTTAAAGCTTGCTGTTCCACAACACCGGGCAGTGGTAAAGAAGGACAATAAATCCCGTGTGACTTCTAGGAGTTTCATTGTTGTTGCCGCCGTTGGAGTTGCTGAAGCATTTGATGTTGTATTTGAAGCTGGTTGACTTGAGTCTGAGGGCCAGGCTTTTGGTGTGGTTGAGATATTGCCAAACGTGCTTGGCTTCCAGCCAGTGTTGGATACCGGGTTTATTGTTGTGTCAAGAGAGAGAGGATACGGAGTAGGCCAAGTCAGGACAGGTCCTGCTGGGTATGAAGTTGAGGAAGCCTGAGGACAATCAAAAGTTGATATTGAGTTTGAGAAATTTGAGATGTTCTTCATTGGATTCTTGAGTGAGATGAGAGTTAGGAGTCATGGAAGTGCTGATTGGTTTGGATTCAAGCAGACCCAGTTCTTTTAGAGCGTAATCAATGTGTTTTGGCTGTAGAAGACCCAGGCCGTGGGCAGTATTGACAAGCTGATTTCCAAGGATTTTGTGGAGGGGGCCTTCATGGGAGATGGAGAACTGAGATTTAAGTTGACTACAGAATTTGTCTGACTTGCCAATTACAATCAGGTTGTCGACGTAAACAAAGACAAAGATAGAGTGGTTATTAATGATGTAGAGGCAGGGGTCAGCACTTGAGGCGTTGAAGCCTTTGGATATTATCCAAGCCCGAAGCATATCAAACCAGCTTTTGGGGGCCTGCTTTAGGCCGTACAGGGCCTTGTTGAGTTTAAAATAGGGAAAGGGCAAGGAATATCTGTTGGGGCGCTTGATGTAGACGTCCTTGTTGAGTGGGGCGTGCAAGAAAGCACATTTGATATCCATTTGACATATTTTGAGAGAGTGACAAAAGGCGTAGATCAGGAGAGCTCAAAGGGTGACAATCAAGCCGGTGGGAGCATAGGTCTCTTCATAGTCGCAGAAGGGAATTTGCTTGAAGCCTTGGACACACAGCCTTGATTTAAAGAGAGATTCGGAGCCTTCGGGTTGTTCTTTCAGTCTATAGACCCAGACGGTGGATAGAGCCTGCTTTCTGTCTGGTAGGATGTGACATCTGTCCCAGACCTTGAGCAGGTCAATGCCGTCTAATTCAACCTTCATGAACTCCAACCACCTGTCTTGATCGGAGCTCTTCTCTACGTCTTTGTAACATCTAGGGATGGATTGCATGAGGAATTTAAAGCGCTGGGGCAGTTGAATTCTTGAGCAATTGCGCAGGTTGTAGGTATTTTCAGGCACCATAAGATTGGAGACCTGCTTGACGTCAGATGCGTTGGAGTTGGATTCAGGGATGGAGTCATTCTCAGATGGATGAGGCGCTGGAGTTGGTGAAATGGAAGGGGACAATTCAGGAGTGGACGAGAGGCAATTCTGAGATGCAGGGTTAGGGAGTGATGAATTTTTGGAGAGAGGGGAGATGAGAAGGTCAGTTAAAGGATGATTAAGAAGAGAGTCAAAGGGGGAGTTGGGAGAAGAGGAGGAAGCATTGTTGAATTTAATGTTTTCAAAGATTTTAACATGTTTGCTACGGACAATGGAGCCCTGTTTGGGACAGAATATTTGGTAGGAGTTTAAGTTGACGTCAAATCCCACGAGGATTCCCTCTATGCCCTTTTCTTCAAATTTGGAGAGCTTAGAATTATTATTGAGGACAATGGTCTTGGAGCCAAGAGTTTGGAACAGTTTTAGCTTTGGGCTCTTGTCGTGCCATAGTTCAAACAGAGATACCTTGTGGTTAACAGAGGGTATGGAGTTGAGAATCTTGCAAAAGGCGGACCGCAATTTGGTCCCACAGAAAGAGAGGAATGGACATTTCAATCATTGAAGTTCTGGCGGCCTTGACAAGAGTTTGATTTCCCTGTTTGGCCACCGGATTATGTTGAGGAGTGTAGGGCTTGGAGGTGGTGTCAAGAATGCCGTTGTCCTTGAGAAAGGACAAAAGACAAGAGTTAAGAAACTCACCGCTGTTGTCAGAGTGAAATATTTTCAGCATTCTGTCAAAGCCATTTGAGTGCAGCTTTATGAAGTTGATAATCTCCTTGGTTACTTCCAACTTGAGTTTGATGGGGATGCAAGTCTTGTACTTGGAGAAATTGTTGGTGAGGAGCAAGAAGTATTGACAACCAGATTTGGAGATGGGATTGATGGGACCGCAAACTTTGGCGTGGATCAGTTCAAATGGACAAGAGCTCGGAGGAACGTGGCTTTTGAAAGGTAGACAATGGATTTTTCCTTTGGCGCAGGAGGTGCAGGTGTCATTGTCCCATTTCAGGTTTGGGAAGGAGCTTCAAAGGAGTTTTGCTTGTTTGCAATGAATATGGCTGAAGCGTTTGTGAATGGCGGAAATGGAGAGGAAAGTGTGACAGTCAGAGGAGTTTGGTATTGATTCTTCAACGTGGAGGAGATTTTTTTCAATTTGACCAGAGATAATTAGCTTTCCTTTGAAGAACACACCAAAGCCCTTGGGACCCAGTTGAGTGAGTGAGCATCCCTTCTGGATGAGTTGACTGAGCAAGATGAGGTTGACTGCCAGGTTGGGTACCAAAAGTGAGTTGGTGAGGGTGAGTGATGCCGTCTTGGTGTGAATGGTCGTGTCTCCAGTTCCTTGGGACATGATGGAAGCATTGGGCTTCCCAGTGCTAACTTTGGTATGGTTGTCCTTGAGCCAGTTGAAGTAATTGGGGTTGTTGAACATGTTGTTGGAGGCACCTGAATCAAGGAGCAGGGAGGCAGGGTTGATGCAATGGAAATTGGCTGTTGCAAAGGTATAAGCCAGATTGGCAGAGGCTTTGGGGTTAGAGGCGGACTGCAATTGGAGCTTGGAAGAGAAGTTGTTGCTTGATGCATTGTAGTTGGGTTGTAAGTGAGGGTACACAGCAAAGCACTTGTTCTTTGGGTGATAGGCCTGGGGATTGTGCCAGTTGGGCTTGCATTGAAGTATTTCTTGATTTGCTAGTAGAGCCAAAGCATAAGTTCTGGCGGCTACTTTGTTTTTGATCTTATTTAGATGCCTGAGGATTGGATTTCCATTGATCTTCACTTCTCCAAGGGAATGAGTTATAGTCATCTTTAGGTATTTGAGCTGTGGGGGAAATTTATATAGAATTAAGTAGGCAACTATATCTTTGTCCATCTTTATTCCAATTTTGGAGATTTGAAGTAGACAGGATTGCACGTCCATGATGAATTATTCTACATTTTTGGAATCAAAGGTAAGGTTGAGAAGGTGAAGAAGATTTGGGATCTGTTTGCGGTCTGGGAGGAGGCGTAGAACTCATTAATTGATTTCCAGAGGGCAATTCCATTCAGGGTGTCAGTATCCTTGACACAGTTGATGTAGGTCCGATTTTCAAGTTTTGCCAAGATGTAGCCATCAATCTCCTGATTCACTTTGGGGGGACATTCCTTGTTGCACTTGTTGGTGAGCCATTGGGCAATTCCTTTCAGGGAGAAGATCATAGTCAATTTGGATTGCCACAAGGAGAAGTTGGATTTGTGAAGATTGGGGATGGAGTCCGTCAGGGTTCAGAGTAACAAAGAGTTTGAATCTGTTGGTCCAGTTGGGTCCATGATTGCCGGGTTAGTTTGGTTGCAGCATTGTTTTGGCTTTTAACCGTGAAAACTTAAAATCATGAATTTCTGATTAAGACCGACAAAGACAAGAGGAGAACAGACAATAATGAAGATAAAGATAGAATCAAAAGGACAAGGTTGGCAGAGAATGGAAGGAAAATGGAGTACGGAAAGAGAGAGCTGGACAAAGAATTTAGGACATGTTTTTCAGGACAATGAAATGGAAACAGAAGTTGCCTCACAGCTGGACAAAAGATGAGTTGACAGTTGTCAAGGAAGAACTGGTGGTTGTTTCGGGGTTGACAGATGAGGCAATGAGATTGAGTGTTGAGGGTCAAAGGTTGCTTGAAAAGGTGTCAAACGGAGATGAACTTGATTGAGGAAACAATTGAGGATTATTGACATGATAGTTGATTGATGAGAAACGGATGGGGAATTTTGGAGAGATGATGAGCGGAGGAAAGTGAGGGAGCAGGGAGATCAATGAGGAGTGAAGGAAGGTTAGGGAGCAGGGAGATGGAAAAGGTGAGAGGATGAGAGTGTGTGGAGTCGGAAGAGACGGCCCGTCCTTGATGAGACAAGGCAGAGCGGATGGTGGTGGATGAGGACGAGGGGACTTCTCTCCCTGGGAACAGTTGGGGAAGTCTAGCTTGAGCGAAGCAGGGGAACAGAGAGAAGCAAGGGAACTGTTTTGATCAATTGTCAACTCAACACACCGCCCTGTTCAGGTGTGAGGTGCTAGGACAAAAGAGGTGAGATTTAAGACCAAGGGTCTAATTGCCGGCTTGGTTAATGGATTGGCAAGCATTTCATGAGACAGAATGAGGTTGGTGATTACATTTTTGGCCTTGTGATGTTCTCTCAGCCACTTGATCTGCGTATCAACATGTTTCAAAGCACTGTGATGAGATCAAAAGTTGACCAAGTTGTTGACTGCCTTGTTGTTGATGTTGAAGCAGTGAGACAGCTGGATGCAATGATTCGGGTTGTGAAGAAGGTTGTTGAGCCATAGCTTCTCTTGGGCAACTGACACCAACGCTTTCAACTCACCTTCAGTGGAGGAAAGAGATACAGAGGTTTGAAGCTTGCTGTTCCACAACACCGGGCAGCGGTAAAGAAGGACAATAAATCCCGTGTGACTTCTAGGAGTTTCATTGTTGTTGCCGCCGTTGGAGTTGCTGAAGCATTTGATGTTGTATTTGAAGCTGGTTGACTTGAGTCTGAGGGCCAGGCTTTTGGTGTGGTTGAGATATTGGCAAACGTTCTTGGCTTCCAGCCAGTGTTGGATACCAGGTTTATTGTTGTGTCAAGAGAGAGAGGATACAGAGTAGGCAAAGTCAGGACAGGTCCTGCTGGCTATGAAGTTGAGGAAGCCTGGGGACAATCAAAAGTTGATATTGAGTTTGAGAAATTTGAGATGTTCTTCATTGGATGCTTGAGTGAGATGAGAGTTAGGAGTCATGGGAGTGCTTATTGGTTTGGATTCAAGCAGACCCAGTTCTTTTAGAGCGTAATCAATGTGTTTTGGCTGTAGAAGACCCGGGCCGTGGGCAGTATTGACAAGCTGATTTCCAAGGATTTTGTGGAGGGGGCCTTCATGGGAGATGGAGAACTGAGATTTAAGTTGACTACAGAATTTGTCTGACTTGCCAATTACAATCAGGTTGTCGACGTAAACAAAGACAAAGATAGAGTGGTTATTAATGATGTAGAGGCAGGGGTCAGCACTCGAGGCGTTGAAGCCTTTGGATATTATCAAAGCCCGCAGGGTATCAAACCAGCTTTTGGGGGCCTGCTTTAGGCCGTACAGGGCCTTGTTGAGTTTAAAATAGGGAAAGGGCAAGGAATATCTGTTGGGGCGCTTGATGTAGACTTCCTTGTTGAGTGGGGCGTGCAAGAAAGCGCATTTGATATCCATTTGACATATTTTGAGAGAGTGACAAAAGGCGTAGATCAGGAGAGCTCAAAGGGTGACAATCAAGCCGGTGGGAGCATAGGTCTCTTCATAGTGGCAGAAGGGAATTTGCTTGAAGCCTTGGACACACAGCTTTGATTTGAAGAGAGATTTGGAGCCTTTGGGTTGTTCTTTCAGTCTATAGACCCAGACGGTGGATAGAGCCTGCTTTCTGTCTGTTAGGATGTGAAATCTGTCCCAGACCTTGAGCAGGTCAATGCCGTCTAATTCAACCTTCATGAACTCCAACCACCTGTCTTGATTGGAGCTCTTCTCTACATCTTTGTAGCATCTAGGGATGGATTGCATGAGGAATCCAAAGCGCTGGGGCAGTTGAATTCTTGAGCAATTGCGCAGGTTGTAGGTATTTTCAGGCACCATAAGATTGGAGACCTGCTTGACGTCAGATGCGTTGGAGTTGGATTCAGGGATGGAGTCATTCTCAGATGGATGAGGCGCTGGAGTTGGTGAAATGGAAGGGGACAATTCAGGAGTGGACAAGAGGCAATTCTGAGATGCAGGGTTAGGGAGTGATGGATTTTTGGAGAGAGGGGAGATGATAAGGTCAGTTAAAGGATGATTAAGAAGAGAGTCAAAGGGGGAGTTGGGAGAAGAGGAGGAAGAATTGTTGAATTTAATGTTTTCAAAAATTTTAACATGTTTGCTACGGACAATGGAGCCCTGTTTGGGACAGAATATTTGGTAGGAGTTTAAGTTGACGTCAAATCCCACAAGGATTCCCTCTATGCCCTTTTCTTCAAATTTGGAGAGCTTAGAATTATTATTGAGGACAATGGTCTTGGAGCCAAGAGTTTGGAACAGTTTTAGCTTTGGGCTCTTGTCGTGCCATAGTTCAAACAGAGATACCTTGTGGTTAACAGAGGGTATGGAGTTGAGAATCTTGCAAAAGGGGGACCATAATTTGGTCCCACAGAAAGAGAGTAATGGACATTTCAATCATTGAAGTTCTGGCAGCCTCGACAAGAGTTTGATTTCCCTGTTTGGCCACCGGATTATGTTGAGGAGTGTAGGGCTTGGAGGTGGTGTGAAGAATGCCTTTTTCCTTGAGAAAGGACGAAAGACAAGAGTTAAGAAACTCACCGCTGTTGTCAGAGTGACATATTTTCAGCATTCTGTCAAAGCCATTTGATTGCAGCTTTATGAAGTTGATAATCTCCTTGGTTACGTCCGACTTGAGTTTGATGGGGATGCAAGTCTTGTACTTGGAGAAATTGTTGGTGAGGAGCAAGAAGTATTGACAACCAGATTTGGAGATGGGATTGATGGGACCGCATACTTTGGCGTGGATCAGTTCAAATGGACAGGAGCTTGGAGGAACGTGGCTTTTGAAAGGTAGACAATGGATTTTTCCTTTGGCGCAGGAGGTGCAGGTGTCATTGTCCCATTTCAGGTTTGGGAAGGAGGTGCAAAGGAGTTTTGCTTGTTTGCGATGAATATGGCTGAAGTGTTTGTGAATGGCGGAAATGGAGAGGAAAGTGTGACAGTTGGAGGAGTTTGGTATTGATTCTTCAACGTGGAGGAGATTGTTGTCAATTTGACCAGAGATAATTAGCTTTCCTTTGAAGAACACACCAAAGCCCTTGGAACCCAGTTGAGTGAGTGAGCATCCCTTCTGGATGAGTTCACCAAGCAAGATGAGGTTGACTGCCAGGTTGGGTACCAAAAGTGAGTTGGTGAGGGTGAGTGATGCCGTCTTGGTGTGAATGGTCGTTTCTCCAGTTCCTTGGGACATGATGGAAGCATTGGGCTTCCCAGTGCTAACTTTGGTATGGTTGTCCTTGAGCCAGTTGAAGTAATTGGGGTTGTTGAACATGTTGTTGGAGGCACCTGAATCAAGGAGCAGGGAGGCAGGGTTGATGCGATGGAAATTGGCTGTTGCAAAGGTATAAGCCAGATTGGCAGAGGCTTTGGGGTTAGAGGCGGACTGCAATTGGAGCTTGGAAGAGAAGTTGTTGCTTGATGCATTGTAGTTGGGTTGTAAGTGAGGGTACACGGCGAAGCACTTGTTCTTTGGGTGATAGACCTGGGGATTGTGCCAGTTGGGCTTGCATTGAATTATTTCTTGATTTGCTAGTAGAGCCAAAGCATAAGTTCTGGTGGCTACTTTGTTTTTGGTCTGATTTAGATGCCTGAGGACTAGATTTCCATTGATCTTTGCTTCTCCAAGGGAATGAGTTATAGTCATCTTTAGGTATTTGAGCTGTGGGGGAAATTTATATAGAATTAAGTAGGCAACTATATCTTTGTCCATCTTTATTCCAATTTTGTAGATTTGAAGTAGACAGGATTTCACATCCGTGATGAATTTTTCTACATTTTTGGGATCAAAGGCAATGTTGAGAAAGTTGAAGAAGATTTGGGATCTGTTTGCGGTCTGGGAGGAGGCGTAGAACTAATTAATTGATTTCCAGGGGGCAATTCCATTCAGGGCGTCAGTATCCTTGACACAGTTGATGTAGGTCCGATTTTCAATTTTTGCCAAGATGTAGCCATCAATCTCCTGATTCACTTTGGGGGGACATTCCTTGTTGCACTCGTTGATGAGCCATTGGGCAATTCCTTTCAGGGAGAAGATGGTGGTCAATTTGGATTGCCACAAGGAGAAGTTGGATTTGTGAAGATTGGGGATGGAGTCCATCAGGGTTCAGAGTAACAAAGAGTTTGAATCTGTTGGTCCAGTTGGGTCCATGATTGCCGGGTTAGTTTGGTTGCAGCGTTGTTTTGGCTTTTAACCGTGAAAACTTAAAATCATGAATTTCTGATTAAGACCAACAGAGACAAGAGGAGAACAGACAATAATGAAGATGAAGATAGAATAAAAAGGACAAGGTTGCGAGAGAATGGAAGGAAAATGGATTATGGAGAAGAGAGAGCTGGACAAAGAAGTTAGGACATGTTTTGCAGGACAATGAAATGGAAACAGAAGTTGCCTCACAGCTGGACAAAAGATGAGTTGAAAGTTGTCAAGGAAGAACTGGTTGTTGTTGCGGGGTTGACAGATGAGGCAATGAGATTGAGTGTTGAGGGTCAAAGGTTGCTTGACAAGGTGTTGAACGGAGATGAACTTGATTGAGGAAACAATTGAGGATCATTGACGTGATGGTTGATTGATGAAAAACAGATGGGGAATGTTGGAGAGATGAGGAGCGGAGGAAAGTGAGGGAGCGGGGAGATTGATGAGGAGCAGAGGATGGTGAGGGAGCAGGGAGATGGAAAAGGTGAGAGAATGAGAGTGTGTGAAGTCCGAAGAGACTGCCTGTCCTCAATGAAACAAGGCGGAGCAGATGGTGGTGGATGAGGACAAGGGGACTGCTCTCCCTGGGGGCAGTTGGGGAAGTCTAGCTTGAGCAGAAGCAAGGGAACTGTTTTGAGCAATTGTCAACTCAACACACTGCACTGTTCAGGTGTGAGGTGCTAGGACAAAAGAGGTGAGATTTAAGACCAAGGGTCTAATTGAAGGCTTGGTTAAAGGATTGGCAAGCATTTCATGGGACGGAATGAGGTTGGTGATTACATTTTTGGCATTGTGATGTTCTCTCAGCCACTTGATCTGCGTATCTACATGTTTCAAAGCACTGTGATGAGATCAAAAGTTGACCAAGTTGTTGACTGCCTTGTTGTCAATGTTGAAACAGTGAGACAGCTGGATGCAAGGATTCAGGTTGTGAAGAAGGTTGTTGAGCCATAGCTTCTCTTGGGAAACTGACACCAACGCTTTCAACTCACCTTCAGTGGAGGAAAGAGATACAGATGGTTGAAGCTTGCTGTTCCACAACACCAGGCAGCCATAAAGAAGGACAATAAATCCTGTGTGACTTCCACAAGTTTCAGTGTCATTGCCGCCGTTGGAGTTGCTGAAGCATTTGATTTTGTATTTGAAGCTGGTTGACTTGGGTCTGAGGGCAAGGTTTTTGGTGTGCTTGAGATAATGCCAAACGTTCTTGGCTTCCAGCCAGTGTTGGATACCGGGTTTATTGTTGTGTTGAGAGAGAGAGGATACGGATTAGGCCAAGTCAGGACAGGTCCTGCTGGCTATGAAGTTGAGGAAGCCTGAGGACAATCAAAAGTTGATATTGAGTTTGAGAAATTCAAGATGTTCTTCATTGGATTCTTGAGTGAGATGAGAGTTAGGAGTCGTGGAAGTGCTGATTGGTTTGGATTCAAGCAGACCCAGTTCTTTTACAGCTTAATCAATGTGTTTTGGCTGTAGAAGACCCGGGCCGTGGGCAGTATTGACAAGCTGATTTCCAAGGATTTTGTGGAGGGGGCCTTCATGGGAGATTGAGGACTGAGATTTAAGTTGACTACAGAATTTGTTTGATTTGCCAATTACAATCAGGTTGTCAACTTGAACAAAGACAAAGATAGAGTGGTTATTACTGATGTAGAGGTAGGTGTCAGCACTTGAGGCGTTGAAGCCTTTGGATATTATCCAAGCCCGCAGGGTATCAAACCAGCTTTTGGGGGCCTACTTTAGGCCGTACAGGGCCTTGTTGAGTTTAAAATAGGGAAAGGGCAAGGAATATCCGTTGGGGTACTTGATGTAGATGTCCTCATTGAGTAGGGCGTACAAGAAAGCGGATTTGATATCCATTTGACATATTTTGAGAGATTGACAAAAGGTGTAGATCAGGAGAGCCCAAAGGGTGACAATCAAGCCAGTGGGAGCATAGGTCCCTCCATAGTTGCAGAAGGGTATTTGCTTGAAGCCTTGGACACACAGCCTTGATTTAAAGAGAGAGTTGGAGCCGTTGGGTTGTCCTTTCAGTCAATAGAACCAGATGGTGGATAGAGCCTGCTTTCCGTCTGGTAGGATGTGAAATCCTTCCCAGACCTTGAGCAGGTCAATGCCGTCTAAATCAACCTTCATGAGCTCTAACCACCTGTCTTGATTGGAGCTCTTCTCTATGTCTTTGTAGCATCTAGGGATGGATTGCATCAGGAATCCAAAGCGCTGGGGCCATTGAATTCTTGAGATATTGCGCAGGTTGTAGGTATTGTCATGAACCAATAGATTGGAGACCTGCTCAACATCAGATGCATTGGAGTTGGATTCAGTAATGGAGTCATTCTCAGAGGGATAAGGCGCTGGAGTTGGTGAAATGGAAGGGGACAATTCAGGAGTGGACGAGAGGCAATTCTGAGATGCAGGGTTAGGGAGTGATGGATTTTTGGAGAGAGGGGAGATGAGAAGGTCAGTTAAAGGATGATTAAGAAGAGATTCAAAGGGGTAGTTGGGAGAAGAGGAGGAAGCATTGTTGAATTTTATGTTTTCAAAAATTTTAACATGTTTGCTATGGACAATAAAGCCCTGTTTGGTACAGAATATTTGGTAGGAGTTTAAGTTGATGTCAAATCCCACTAGGATTCCCTCTAAACCCTTTGATTCAAATTTGGATAGCTTAGAATTATTATTGAGGAAAATGGTCTTGGAGCCAAGAGTTTTGAACAGTTTTAGCTTTGGACTCTTGTTGTGCCATAGTTCAAACAGAGATACCTTGTGGTTAACGGAGGGTATGGAGTTAAGAATCTCGCACACGCCAACTGTGATTTCATCCCACAGAAAGAGAGGAATGGAAATTTCAATCATTGAAGTTCAGGAGGCCTAGATGAGAGTTCAATTTCCCTGTTTGGCCACCAGATTATGTTGAGGAGTGTAGGGCTCGGAGGTGGTGTGAAGAATGCTGTTGTCCTTGAGAAAGGACAAAAGATGAGAGTTAAGAAACTCACCGCCGTTGTCAGAGTGAAATATTTTCAGCATTCTGTCAAAGCCATTTGATTGCAGCTTTATGAAGTTGATAATCTCCTTGGTTACGTCCAACTTGAGTTTGATGGGGATGCAAATCTTGTACTTGGAGAAATTGTTGGTGAGGAGCAAGAAGTATTGACAACCAGATTTGGAGATGGGATTGATGGGACCGCAAACTTTGGCCTGGATCAGTTCAAATGGACAAGAGCTCGGAGGAACGTGGCTTTTGAAAGGTAGACAATGGGTTTTTCCTTTGGCGCAGGAGGTGCAGGCGTCATTGTCCCATTTCTGGTTTGGGAAGGAGGTGGAAAGGAGTTTTGCTTGTTTGCAATGAATATGGCCAAAGTGTTTGTGAATGGCGGACATGGAGAGGAAGGTGTGACAGTTGGAGGAGTTTGGTATTGATTCTTCAACGTGGAGGAGATTGTTGTCAATTTGACCAGAGATAATTAGCTTTCCTTTGAAGAACACACCAAAGCCCTTTGGACCCAGTCGAGTGAGTGAGCATCCCTTCTGGATGAGTTGACCAAGCAAGATGAGGTTGCCTGCCAGGTTGGGTACCAAAATTGAGTTGGTGAGGGTGAGTCATGATGTCTTGGTGTGAATGGTTGCATCTCCAGTTCCTTGGGACATGATGGAAGCATTGGGCTTCCCAGTGCTAACTTTGGTATGGTTGTCCTTGAGCCAGTTGAAGTAATTTGGGTTGTTGAACATGTTGTTGGAGGCACCTGAATCAAGGAGCAGGGAGGTGGGGTTGATGCAATGGAAATTGGCTGTTACAAAGGTATAAGCCAGATTGGTGGAGGCTTTGGGGTTAGAGGCAGACTGCAATTGGAGCTTGGAAGAGAAGTTGTTGCTTGATGCGTTGTAGTTGGGTTTTAAGTGAGGGTACAAGGCAAAGCACTTGTTCTTTGGGTGATAGGCCTGGGGATTGTGCCAGTTGGGCTTGCATTGAAGTAGTTCTTGATTTGCTAGTAGAGCCAAAGCATAAGTTCCGGCAGCTACTTTGTTTTTGATCTGATTTAGATGCCTGAGGACTAGATCTCCATTGATCTTTGCTTCTCCAAGGGAATGAGTTATAGTTGTCTTTAGGTGTTTGAGCTGTGGGGGAAATTTATATCGAATTAAGTAGGCAACTATATCTTTGTCCATCTTTATTCCAATTTTGGAGACTTGAAGTAGACAGGATTGCACATCTGTGATTAATTTTTCTACGTTTTTTGGATCAAAGGCAAGGTTGAGAAAGTTGAAGAAGATTTTGGATCTTTTTGAGGTATGCAAGGAGGCGTAGAACTCATTAATCAATTTCCAGAGGGTAATTCCATTCAGGGGGTCAGTATCCTTGACACAGTTGATGTAGGTCCAATTGTCAATTTTTGCCAAGATGTAGCCAGCAATCTCCAGATTCACTTTGGGGGGACATTCCTTGTTGCACTTGTCATTGAGCCATTGGGCAATTCCTTTCAGGGAGAAGATGGTGGTCAATTTGGATTGCCACAAGGAGAAGTTGGATTTGTGAAGATTGGGGATGGAGTCCGTCAGGGTTTGGAGTAACAAAGAGTTTGAATCTGTTGGTCCAGTTAGGTCCATGATTGCCGGGTTAGTTTAGCGTTGTTTTGGCTTTTAACCGTGAAAACTTAAAATCATGAATTTCTGATTAAGACCAACAGAGACAAGAGGAGAACAGACAATAATGAAGATGAAGATAGAATCAAAAGGACAAGGTTTCAAGAGAATGGAAGGAAAATGGAGTATGGAGAAGAGAGAGCTGGACAAAGAAGTTAGGACACTTTTTGCAGGACAATGAAATGGAAACAGAAGTTGCCTCACAGCTGGAAAAAAGATGAGTTGACAGTTGTCAAGGAAGAACTGGTTGTTGTTGCGGGGTTGACAGATGAGGCAATGAGATTGATTGTTGAGGGTCAAAGGTTGCTTGACAAGGTGTCAAATGGAGATGAACTTGATTGAGGAAACAATCAAGGATTATTGACGTGATGGTTGATTGATGAGAAACGGATGGGGAATGTTGGAGAGATGAGGAGCGGAGGAAAGTTAGGGAGCGGGGAGATTGATGAGGAGCGGAGAAAGGTGAGGGAGCGGGGAGATGGAAAAGGTGAGAGGATGAGAGTGTGTGGAGTCGGAAGAGACCGCCCGTCCTCAATGAGACAAGGCGGAGCGGATGGTGGTGGATGAGGAAGAGGGGACCGCTCTGCCCGGGGGCAGTTGGGGAAGTCTAGCTTGAGCGGAAGCAGGGGAACGGAGAGAAGCAAGGGAACTGTTTTGATCAATTGTCAACTCAACAATTTCAACCCAAGATTCAACCCAAAGTCAGATCCATTATTGCAGCAGGTTTCCCTGCCAAAAAAATAATGAAATCCTTAAAGAAGCGCAATGGGAAGAATTTAACCAGAGGAAAAGATATTTAAAACAAAAAAAAAATAAAATGAATAAATAATTTATTTCTGGTAAATCACCTCTTCAATGTATCCTGAATCTTATGAATAAATCATCTTATAACTGGACACATTCAGCTATGATCTCAATAGATGGATTTTTGGTAGACTTGTTCTTCTCTCACCCTTCATCAGTATATGTTTCTAGAAGATTAAACCATGTGTTCATAATCAATTGCACATACAAGAAAAACTGCTATGGATACCATTATTCCTGTTAAACAAGTCCAGTTTACCAGAAAACCCAGTCCAGTGGAAAAGTGAGGAAGGGCACATAACAACTAATCCAGACCCCTGCTCAATTAATTCAAGGCCAGTCATCAACAGAATAAGGCCTCCCAAAAAGGGATTGAAGGCCCCTTGAAAGTTTCTCAAGTCCACTTGGAAAGGGTAGGAAGTCCCCAGGAAAATCCAAGCAGCTACTGTGGTTTTTGACCAACAAAAAATAAATAAATAAAAACCCTTGATGGGTTTAATGGTTTGTATTAGTTTAAATGACCTGTGATTGATTACAATGACAAAAAAAATATTTTTGGGGGAGATATTGTGTAGTAGATGAAAGATTGATATTATGGAAGACCTTGTGGCCAACCCTGTTTACCACCAGCATTCCCACCCTGGTAAAAAGGCATGGTTTTCTTGAAATAATGATGTCATTTTCCACCAAAACAAGGCCTTTCTCCAAGCAAAAAAGGCCTCAAGACCTGTTAAAAAAGTCTGCCAGACTTGGTCCACTTGTTTTGTGGACTTGTTTACTGGGAAAAGGTTTATACCTTGTTGAAATTTGTTGGAATGCCTTCAAAACTTCAAATATTTTAAATATTCTTTGGACTAATGATCCATGAAACCCAAGAATTCTATTTTTGGGATTTGTAACAGCTCAGATTAATTTGGGCTGAAGAAGATATCCCCAAATTCATCTTTACAGGAAGAGATTTGGCTCTGATGAATTAAATTGAGGATCAATTTGGTGTTGACTCCAAGAAGAAATTTAATCTGACTCAAAATTTGATAATAGGTTGAACAATGGAATTGAAAAACTTCAACATCAAAGTGTTTGCCTCATTTGAACTTGGCATATAAACAAGAAAATATTGGCCAGATGCAAAAGAGTTTTCAGATGAGGAACTTTGGGATTCATTTTTTCATTTTTTAAAAACATTTGCTGGTTCAAGGAACATGAATAAATCTGAAGCTAATTTTTCAACATTTGAGTATCTCATGGAATCAGACCTGGATTATTTACAGTACATACATCAGGAAATTTGGGGTCAAGCATGAGAAAATGTTTGTAGCCCTGTGGACTTCCAACCACTTGCATCTGGGAAATGTAGCTAGTTCAAGGGCTGAAGGTGCCCATTTCTCTATAAAATCCTACTTGTTTCATTTCACCAGTGATATTTTTAAATTTCATGCAAGTATCACAAGGGCCATAGTGAATCAAAACAAAGAGATAAAAACCACCATAGCTAGCCAATCTTTGAAAAGATTGAAAAATTTCCCTGATGTATTTGATAATGTTCACATGAAAATCTCTCATTATGCATTGATCAAGCTCAAATAAAAAAATTAAAATATCCCTGAAGCAAGAAAAAATCATGCAAAAGAAATTTATGCAAATATATGGGAATCTCTTGCAGTCACTTTTTAGATGAAATCAGGAACTCTGGGAGGCAACTTGATCCCAATGAATTTCATGAATAGTGGCATATTCATTTGACTGCTGAATATGGTTATTCAGGACATTCATTTTTGGTCCAAAATTTTAAAAAAAAGCTCAAATATATTTGTGGTAGCATCAGATGTCTTCTAGAAGATAGGCAACTCCAGATGTTGGTAAAAATTGAAATGTTTCTTTCTAGAAGCTAAAGGTCACAAAGGGTTGGAAGTCCTGAGCCTCTGGAATTCACAAGGGGAAGTCTGACAGCCCAAGCTCAAAGATACATTCATTATTCCACAAGAAGGGGGCCTTTGTGGTTTGAAAATGAATAGCAAATTTTTCAATAAAACCTCAAGAAATAACAAATGGAGAGGGAAATGATGAGGCAGTAAGAGGAAATGGAAAGAAATAGGGATTGTGAGATTCAAAGGACACTTCAAGAACATGAATAAATCAGGAAGGCTTCTTAAGAAGAACAGGAGAAAATAAGGAGGGCTGCTGATGAAGAACAGGAAAGATTAATCAGTAGGGCTGCTTGTGAAGCTACTTATCAATGAATCCAAAGAGAGGCTGAAAGACAGGCAAGATTTAAGAGGGAAAGGAAGGATTCAGAAGATCTGAAGGCAAGGAAAGTTTTAGATCAAAGCATGCTTCAGAACTGAAGTAAAGACAGGATTTAGATCAAGAACAATCTGAGGATCTGAAGGCAAGACAAGATCTAGATCAAATAAATGCCGAAGATCTGAAGGCAGGGCAAGATTTAAAGAAAATAGAAGATCTGGAAAAAATAAAATGCAAACTGAGAAGAAATGGGACCCAAGCCATAATGAAAGAATATGAAGCTCAAGAAAAAAAAAACTAGGTGAGAATAAAATCTGAATCAGACAAAAGGAAGATTCTAGCCTTGAGAGCTCAATCTGGGATTTCCCATTCCCCTGAAAAGAACCTGAAGGTTTTGATCAATTCATGCAATCAGTTCAGTCATATTCAAGTTCTTGTATTCCAGTTAAATCATCTTCAAATCCTCCTATCCCTGTTCAATCTTCTTCAAATTCATCTATTTCTATGAGGACAAGGAGGAGTAAATTTATTCCTCAGCTTCCAAGTGGTTTTTAAAATTATGTGGAATCTGTCTATGATCCTGCAAAGTATGGTCATTCTGGTTACTATTCTGTGGCTCATCAGGTTGGGGGAAACTTCTCTGGTTTCAGAAATAAGTGTAATTTGGGATTGGAAGGAAATATGGAATTTCTTCTGAGGTCTTTGGAAGAACTTTAGTGATCCCTTGGCTTTTGATCAAATTCTAGAAAGCACTGATTCTTATTTTGTGAATTTCTCCACAAATTATTGGATGTGGTTGCCTTATTTTGTTCATGTGCTTACCAATGTTTGTTAATGCCCAATAGTCTGTGTCTTCAAGGCACAATTATTAACACTTTCATCTTTTGAATTTCAGGTAAATCCAAACTCCACTGGTTTTATTTCTTTTGTGAATTTAATTTAATTTAATAGCCTTTAAAATGAGTAAAGAGGGAGTTTTATTGAAGGATGATGATGTGTTGATTCCACCTTTTCATTGAGTTTTGAAAGAATATAGGTCCAGGAGGGGTGTTAAGAACTGGGAAATGGAATATCAGGAGTGCTTGGATCTGTGGAAAAAATTACATGCCCCATCAAAGTATGCTTTTATTGAATTGGATTAAAAAGGTTTGATGTTTTTATCTTAACATATTTGAATTTTCCATGCAAAATAGATATATTTAGTATTTTTCATTTCTTTCCTATTCTTGGTAACATCCCATTAAAAATCTTGAATTTTCTTCAAGGAAGTATGTTTTTTTTTTCATATTGTTTTATAATTATTTATGTACTGGATGATATTTTTGTTTGAATATTTCAAAATATTTGAATTTTCAGAATTAAATAGGTATATTTATCCTTCTTTTATGGTTTTTTCTTTTTTTATGTTTGGTACAAATGTATTTATGTTCCACCAGAAATATTCCATCTTGTGTAAACAAATTGGATTTTTATGATTTTTCTCATTTTTCTTACATTGGATCAAGTTTCTTTCCATTGGTCAGTTTGGATTTGAATTCCTTTCAAAAAATCAACATCTCTAGATTTTTTTACACATTAAATTTACTCAATCAGTCTCCATATTTGAATTCTCCAAAAAGTTCCACCCCAGACAGACCCCACAGGGGGTTTGGAGGCCTCACTTTACCTGGGCCTCAATTAATGTTTACAGGCCTTTTGGGGGCCCAACATGCCATTGAATGGTGTGTTCTACCACCCCAGGAACTCCTTTAAACCTTAAAAAGGATGCATGTCTTCCTGGGGTGGGAAAGCACACAAATCAGTGTGATTTTAGTAAAAAAATTTTGGTATGATTTTAGCCTGTCCCAGAAGGAAATCATCTATTCAAAACCTCCTCAAACCATCTCCCATCTTTACCCCTGGTTTGAGGCTCCTCTTGATTAGTCAATCCCAGATTTCTGTTTGGGTTTGGAGTACTACTAGGGAATCTCAAGCAAGCTCCTGCTGCTACTCTTTGACTAACACTACCATCAAATCTATCCTTAGATGATACTCCAAGGTCCTCTTTTCCCTTCACTTCATCCATCTTGGTTAGTGAGTAGTTGATGATTCATAGGATTTCAAACCCTCAGATTGCTTTCCCCAAGATCAAACTTGTCTGGGTTGGATGAAAGATCTAATCTTGATTGCACATTGTGGAAAGAGATTGTGTGTTTGGTAAATTCTCCGCAACAATATAATATTCTCTGCAACAATCTTGCTCCAAGTTCCGGAAAGCCCACTAGCCCTTGAGTTACACTCCTGTACCTCTGCAATTCCTAATTGAATTCCACTTCTGCACTCAAGCCAAAAACCACTAAAGCTAACTTGCGATGAAATAATAGTAATAAACAAGGCAGACTTCCTGACAAGCTCTGCACTTGAACTATTTCCCTATATATGGCCTCCAAGAACTCTTGCTGGTAACTACACTCCAAAGTAACAGAAGAAAAGAATAACACTATAATTCACCGTGATAATCTCCAATAAAGGTAAACTCCCATGCTCCATACAACTAAAGAAAAGCTTCCTTATATATTCAACAAAAGAATGCAAGCAATGAAAGACCCCACTCATCTCTGTGCATTCTGCACTGAACCACCTTTGCTACTCCAAAAAAAGGAACGTGAACTGCTAATGAAAGACCCCTTTTCCCACCGCCTCCGTGCGTTTGCACTGATCCCCCTTACCAATAGTCCAATCCTTACCCAATCCGATGATTTGCAGTAGATTTGGTGATCCTGTTGCTGATTCCCACTAACGGTTGAGTTGTGCCGATGCATTACTAATGACAGATCCTCTCCAATCCTGCATGTGGCATAACTACAAATCCCCAACAATCTGTACACCGCCTCCTCAACTTCAGTGTTCATTGCCACACGGCGCTCTGCAATCTCAGTGCTTATCCCATAATTGGCCTAATCCGTACTTCTTAGCTTTGATCACTTGCTTCTGCATTAGTAAACCCACCACTGCGGAGGGAAAGTTATGTTTGACCGCACAATGACCGCAAAAGGCAAAAACTCTGACCCATTCTTGTCATCGTGCCCACAAAAGGCGCGTGCTGCACCAATGCCAAGCCCTCAGCTATTGTATCCTGGAATAGACAGCCCGCCAATGCGCTTCTCTGAGCCTATTGTACTGCGGACTTCCACCCACAGCTGAGCCGCTCCAAGTCAAATGTCCAGCGGTGGTGAGCCCACTTGCCTCCGTGTCTATAAATAACCAACCACCACCACGTACAGGGTATGAGTTGACTGATTTCATACTCTAGTGGATTCAATCCATCTTGAATTTTTCTTTACTCACCAGTCAATCAAAATATCTGACTAATCTTTAAACCTTGGTTTGGAACTTGATGATCCCCTGGTTGGTTGGGCGGGAAACTTGAGTCATCCATGATGAGTGTGACCCCAATCAAGGGTAAATTGGATGACATCCAAATATCACTTGAGTTGCTCATCCATTCACTTGATCATCTCACTACCTGTTTTGAGAAGACTGTCCTGAGCATTTGTTGTGCTTGACTGGATGGATGCCCCCGATTCTGAGAAGGCAGGACAGCATTGGGCAAGAACTGGATGTGGATATGTGATCAGGCTGATATGTATCAGTTCCACCCAATGGTTCGTGAGACAGGTTCCTCCTCCAACCTGAGCAGAGTCAGGCCACTGATCAGCCAGGAGGCTGCCGTCCAAACCTCCAATCGCAGGTTGATTAATCGATTGATCTTCTGTCTCATTCCATCATCCTGGTAAGTCATTCTACTTCCCTCTCATTCTCAATCAAACCGTGTTTAACTTCAAACTTACCATTTCGGTGTTTCTCATAACAGAAAAATTACACACTCGATTTGACATCTAGATCTCGTGACACCCGAATCGAGAGACGCTTGGTTAGATGAGCTGAAGAATAGTGAAAGAAAGTCAAGGGGTATTTGATGTTTCTGAAAATACGCCAACGGGTTCGTTTGACCGTAGGAAAGGCGAAATAAAAAAATAAAAAATAAAAAATAAAAAATAAAATCGATTAAATTAAATCGATAACCCAAAGCTAGAAAGAAAGGAGGACAAAGAAGTTAAGAAGGACAAGAATCTCAGAGAGCAAGAACGACAAGAATTCTTCAAGAAGAAGGAAGGCATTCTTGAAACTGATGGTAGCAGCATACCTATCTCTACCTCCAGCTCATCCAACTTGTCCTCTCTGTCAGTTTGATGATCTAGATCATCGATTCCGAACTATTTCTTCAATAACTCTTCACCCATCAACCAACAAGTAAATGGTCATCAAATTCCTCCGATCGATCGTCAATCGATTCTTAATGTCATCACCATCACCAACGACTAACTCACTCCCAAGGAATCGATCGAAGGGTCGACCTAAACCATCAAATCTCATCATCTCATCCTCACCGGCAGTCTCTAGGAGTCTAGAAAATATCCTCCTCCCACCGAAATCGGAATCGGGTATCGAGCCAGAGAAGAAGAAGAAGAAGAAGAGGAAGAAGAAGAAAATGGTCGAATCGGGCCCACTCGACCTGTCGTACGCCCGATAACGTCGGATTCGAGTTTGATCGATCTATGAAGCTAATCCTATCCTACTCTGACCATACACGCATAAATACTTACATGCATCCAGCGATCCTAGGCCTCAAGACTATCTAGCGATCGATTGCGAGATGGTCGGGGTCGGATCGCCCAAGATTCGAAATGCACTAGCAAGGGTCAGTCTCGTGGATTTCAACGGCAGGATCATCCTCGATCGATTCGTCAGACCCGTCGAACCGATCACCCAGTATCGTACTCGAATCCATGGTATCCGACCCAAAGAGCTCCGGAACGGTCCGTAGAAAACTCTTTTGATCTCGATCTATGATTCAGTTATCACCTCATCCCATCGATCTAGGTCTTCTATCTCATCGGCTGTGATCGATCATCGTCCAATTCAGCTCCTCCCTTTCTATCCATCAAGCCTCAAGTCGCTCGGTTGGTCAAGCACAAGATCTTGGTCGGACATGGAATTCATCACGACTTGGATGTCAGTCTCAGTCTTTTCATCCCTCATGCTGTGAATCGACGTTTATATGGATGACTCCATCTTGATTTTTTTCTTTCTTTCTTTTTTGACCGTCTCCTCTCCCTCCCGTCGTCTCATTCATGATCATCGGAAGCAAGGTCTTACTACTTCAACACCCACCAGAGATGATCAGAGATACCTCAACCTATCCACCGTTGTCGACCCTAGCCGGCACCTCAAAGCCCAGTCTCAAGAGGTTGACCGAGTTATTACTTGGTCTAAAGATTCAGGATCCCATCCATTGTTCGGTAATACCCCACCCGGATCTTCGCCACCTTTTCGCCACCTCTCACCGCTGACTTTGAAAACATCCCTACTCTCCACCTCAACGCACTTTCCCACTCCCCCCTTCCTTCCTCTGGGATCGATCTTTTCATCTTTTCAGGTTGATGATGCACGGGCAACGATGGCCATCTATAGAACCCAACAGGATGAATGGGAGAAAGAGATTCGAATATCGAGGATGAAGGGGGAGGATCCAGAACCTTCTTTGGATCGGTCTTCCTCTCCTTCGGATCATCCACCACCCCTTAGCCTTGATCCTGCACCCTCACCACCATCGATCATCAAGTCCGAGACTCAGCAATCGGCTTGAACCATGGTCGATCTTCATCCAGATCGTCTCGTGATGTATCCTTGACTGTCCTAGTTGAGCGTGATACGACGATTAGATAGAATCGTAAATCGGAAACAACCGTGAGGTGATCCTATGGTGGCCTGCATGTGGCCAAGCAACCGAAGCGGGCGGGTAAGGTCGCGTGGTGTCAAGATACCCGGGGGGCAGGCCGCCCTAATCATAACCAACGATTGACTTGCCATCGGTCCGATTCTAGATTGATCGATCATACGCATGTAGCTGCAGGTTGAGTAGGAGGCTTTATTCCGAGTCGGTAATAGATCGCTGTCCGTCTGTCTAGCTCCTTGACCACCCGGTCCATGAACTTTCACAACTTGATCGGCAGAGGAAAGCCAGGGGCTTTCTTTTTGGAAGGTGTATGGATCGGTTGACGACGCTCATGATCTTAGTCTCTCTCGAGTCACGCTGATTTCTCTCGGACCCTCTCCCCCTCTTCGCTCCATCCTTGGCTACTTGGCTTGCCTCTCCTCACTCTCTTGGGGGGGATTATGATCTCCCTTTCCCAATGGGAATAGTGGTCAATTCCTGTTCTCCCTCGGCCTTCCCACACCTAAAACCTGACCTCTGGAAAAGAAAACCAAGAGAAAAAAGAGGATTGCGAAAAAAAAGGATCGACTGGGTTGAACTGGGAAGGAAGGATCTCTCGGCTTCCAACCACCCGTGCGACTGATCGTTTTTCATGATTCGACCGTTCACTCATCATCATCATCTCGCTCGAGATCCGATCGAAGACGATCAAAATCATCATCCTTCTGCTTTGCCCCCGCCCTCCACGCGCTCATGCGAACAGAAGCTCCGGAGAGGTTCAGAAGGCCGTGAACACGTTTGAGTACAAGCCTGGATTGAAACGAAAAGCAGGAACTCGGGATATGCTTAAGATACACGGTGATGATGATCATCCAAGCTCCAACGAGACTAAGCCTGCACCCTGCCGAGTTTCTCACCTGTGAGCCTCATGATACTTCATGCAGACCAATCGAGCGTCAGGTTTGGACCAGGTTTGTGAGTGAGGGGCTGAAGGGTGGGACTGAAGAGGGAATTGAGTCCAGGGCCGGGCTGGGAACCTTGTTGATGAGAGTCGATGAGGGTCTTGGAGGGCCCAAATCAGCGAGCTCAGCTCGAGAGCGATTGGGTGAGTCCGGAGTTGAGGGTAGAGAGGCTCAGAGGTCGGATGGGCGAAGGAAGGGATCGGTGGGTGAGCTACCTATGATCGACGAACATGTTGGGTAGGATATAACGACAGGTCTTGAAGATTCGATCGAGATGGATACGGTACCATTACTTGTTAGGTTCTCGTAGGATCGAGTAACGTGCTCGTACATACATAAGGCTTCGAAGGCCTCTCGAACATATCACTTTCTTTCACTCCAACGTCCTCCTACGCCTTTCCTTAGGTTCTTGCCATCGATCGGTTCCTCTTGCTCACCCTCTGACGATCATCTACGCTTTCGACCGCCGAGATCGTCTTCCGAGATCACCACCGTCTTCATCCCGCTTGGGTCTCCTCGACTCGAAGGTCCGAACCTCAAAGTGGTTTGTTTCACTTTCAGTCTTTGTGACGAGTCGATCAGGGTCCGGATCATCAGGTTTGGTTGATCCGAGCGGGTTTCGAGATGATGATGATGAGATCAGGGGATCCCTGAATCTAAGCTTGGGATCATGTCATCGGTGGGGTACCGAGCGGTGAGCCTTACAAACCAGAGGGAATGAACCTTAACCGTTGAGGACTTGATCGAACGCATAGATAGATAGTCTTGGAAGCCTTCTTAGGCTTAGGATGAAATCTATCCTCCACTCGACGCGACTCGACGCGACTCGACGCGACTCAACCCGACTCAACGCGACTCGACTCCGAGTCAATCTCAACAATCGATCCGATTCCAACTTAGAGGACCGAATTCGAGATCATCTGGAACATCCGATTGAGCAGGACTGGATCGATCGATCTCGACTTTGGACTGGATGGTGATCTGAGGTACTCTCGACCGTACGTATGTATGTAAGATACATACAATTAGTGGTTGAAGGGCTGCAATCATCTTTTGAGTCGTCGCCAGTCCCTGCATTTCTTGTTTGTTTACATACTTGACGACGACGAAGACGGCCAGACTGACCATCGTCCTCCGAGCTCGATTCGAGTAGCCATCGTTGGGTCTCTTCCAACTCATCATCCTCCTCAATCCATCTCATCAATCCCTTCAGTGATCCAACCGATTCATCATCTCTATCTTCTCGATCTCCTACCCTTCCGTGACCCTCACTGGTCATCATCTCTTCCACAAGGCTCCCATACACCATCCGTCGATCGTTCTAGATGACTTTCAAATCTGAAGTACACATGTATCTCAACACGCCTCATTCTTAAACTCTGAAACTAAGAACTGATGAGGATCAAAATTTGAATTTTGATGGGCTTTGATTGATCTTAACCCTATTCGACTCCGTCATGTATAAAAAAAATTATTACAAAAAAAAAAGAGAGAGAAAAAGATCCATGAGAAAAAAAAGAAAAAAAAAAGGGAAAAAAAAAGAAAAAAAAAGAAAAAAAAGAAAAAGAAAAAAGAAAAAAAAAAGAAAAAAAGAAAAAAAGAAAAAAGAAAAAAAAAGAAAAAAGAAAAAAGAAAAAGAAAAAGAAAAAAAAAAGAAAAAAAAAAGAAAAAAGAAAGAAAAAAAAAGAAAAAGAAAGAAAAAAGAAAGAAAGAAAAGAAAGAAAAAAGAAAAACAAAGAAAAACAAAGAAAAAAAGAAAAAAAGAAAAAAAGAAAAAAAGAAAAAAAGAAAAAAAGAAAAAAAGAAAAAAAGAAAAAAAGAAAAAAAGAAAAAAAGAAAAAAAGAAAAAAAGAAAAAAAGAAAAAAAGAAAAAAAGAAAAAAAGAAAAAAAGAAAAAAAGAAAAAAAGAAAAAAAGAAAAAAAGAAAAAAAGAAAAAAAGAAAAAAAGAAAAAAAGAAAAAAAGAAAAAAAGAAAAAAAGAAAAAAAGAAAAAAAGAAAAAAAGAAAAAAAGAAAAAAAGAAAAAAAGAAAAAAAGAAAAAAAAGAAAAAAAAGAAAAAAAAGAAAAAAAAGAAAAAAAAGACTCACACACTTCAACATCACTCATGAAAACTCTTAACTCTCTCAAAAATTTCCCAAGCTAAACCACCTCCAGAAGGATGCTCAAACACACAATCAAGCTGATCAAAGTTTTGTTCAAATTTATTTGAGTTTGATCCAGACTCTTCTTTTGAATCAGACTGGGTATCCATGACTAATCTCTTGGAAGGCTTATAACTTGGTCCACAGAGTGGAGATAAAACACCATTCTATGTATGAAAGGTAAACACTCCATCTCCTCCCTGACTTAAGCTTCTACCAACTGATGTGGTGGCATTTTATAGACTTGGGATTGAGCACTGTGTTGTGGGTTGTGCGTTCAGCATATGGTGTGGGCTAAAGATCTGTGATCTGCTACAAGGGAGCAGATCAAGAAACAAAGCATATCTGCTCAAGTTTGTGGTTATTGCTAGTTTGGGGAAGCAGGAGCGGGACAATTGCAGGGCTATTCAGGGGAGGAAGCCCAAAGGTGGGGATGTTGGGCAGATGCAGACAGGCACCAGGGGGCTCCAAGTAGGGCGCAGGCAAGGATGTGCCATGAGAAGGACAAACCCAGATGGATGTAATTTCAGGCGGGAGTTGAGGGCTGAAGGGGGCCGCAGCTTATGGTTGTTTGTTTTTCAGTTGTTTGTGTACCAAGGTTAGGGTTTAGAGGGAGGTATAAATAACTCACTTCCAAATCCAAGTTGTAGATAGGATATGGAAGGGAAGGAACCAGTGACCATGAAACTTGGAAGGAAGGAAGTAAATCCCCCAATCTCTATTTTTCATTCTCTTACTCTCTCTCTCTCTCTCTCATTCTCTCTCTCTCTCTCTCTCTCTCTCTCTCTCTCTCTCTCTCTCTCTCTCTCTCTCTCTCTCTCTCTCTCTCTCTCTCTTTGGTTGATGATTGAATGGCACACTCAGCTCCTTACAGATGCAAGGGACCAATAACTTCCAAATCATGGGGAAAACTGAGGAAGTTCACTCCTCTTGTTTCCACACCGGTTTGAGCTTCTTTTGGAATCATTCATCATTTTTTTTTTTTGTTTTGGAGATGATTGAAAACCATCATCATGCCTTTCAGAACAAATCTGGCAAGCCTCAATGCAATCCTACTATAAAACTTGCATTTTTTCTATGAGTAGACTGAGCTCAAATGGGAATGGATCACCTCTATTGATTGCTTAGAAACCCTTTACTCAAGTGGTTATGTGATGGTCCCACCCATATAACCAAACATTTATAACTACTTCTATCTTAGGATTTTGATGCTCAAACTTTTGATAGCCAACTGAGGAACAGTCAAAGGAGATATCTCAGGACTTGAAGACTGAAAGATTCTTGGGTTGTATTTGCTTTGTTAATGGTGCCATAATCCCCTTGATTCAAAAAATTTGAAACTTGTTCAAAAACACTAATTCTATCAGAAGAAAGGGAAATCTTTTATTTCATCCAAAAAAATCTTATCCATAAGACACAGACCAATCACTTTTCCTTTTGTTCAATCAGATAGTTTTTCTCTGTTAATTTTTTTTTATCACAAAAAGAAATTCATTGTAATCTGTGTTGGTCTTCAAGGCTAATGTCAGGATTAATACGCTTTTGATTGGATGCAGAGTATGTAAGAGCCTCAGAGTTTATTTGAACAAGATCAATACTACCTCTTGGCCAACTCAGATTATGACTGTGGGAAATGTTTCATTTTATCAAACTGGAATTTTTCTCCTATTGATTGAATCAAAAACATATTTGGACTATCAACTAGCCCAATAAGGAGTCCAAATTTAACATGCTATGGGGTTCCTAAAACAGAGATTGGCCAGCTTAAGAGAAATTTAGAACAAGCTCCACAATCCCAATCACATGAGGATATTCATCAACTGGATCATCTGTTGTGTTAATCTTCATAATTTATTGACTATCCAAAATCAAATATGAATGGGATAAAATGACTTCAAGTTGATATTCCTGAACCTCCTTCAGTCATTCCAGTATCTTCTCATCCTTCATATTTTTCTACACAACAAATAATTCTACCTCTAACTCCAGTCCAATTTGATTCATGATTTTTTTTTTTAAGAAAAAGAAAATGTTTGGACTGGGTCAAAGAACAAGACCACTGCTCAAAATTTTCACCCCTTTTCTTTTTATGGGGGCCCTTCAACTCATTAATTCTTAATCTAGTTCACTGGTCAAGAATCTCTAGTTAATCCTCTGCATCACAATCCAACATGAACCCCAAAATAACATCCTCAAATCAATCTCCACCCAGAACCACCACCTCAACCACAATACCACCACCTCATCACCCATCCACCTCAGCTGCACTACAAAAACCTCAATCTCACCACATCCAGCCCATCAACCTGTAAATTTTTCCACTACCACATCAAACCCAAAATATCTGTAACCTCACCCAGGTAAGCCCCCCCCTATCACATGCCAACCCCATGTAGTGAGAGGGGAAAGGGGATGAGGGTGATGTGGCACCAATAGAAGATGACAAACAGTGAAGGGACTCTCAAAGTCAGAAATTCTATCTTCAGATTTTTAGGCTAAAGCTTCAAAGTCAAGTTTGAGTTAAAAGGTGGAATTTTGTTTCAATAAGGAGACCAAGAAAATGTTGATGTGATGAATTTTATATCAGAATGATTCAAAAACTTGTGATCTTGACTAACTGAGAAACAATCAGAAGGGAAGGTTTTTTGCCTTTTAAGTTAATCTAAATTTTAGTATGATGACTAGATACAACCTGAGGAAGGTCCACTTCTAGTTAGAGGGAAAGCAAGGCATATGTTAAAGAGGTTCAGGGGAGTAGATGGCAAGCAAACCTTTCCAATCCAAGTTTATACTCAGAAGAAATTTCAGAGAAAGGGGAACACTCAGCAAGGGATAAAGCAGGTTTTTTGATTGGGCAAATGATTGCACACCCAATGTTGACCTTTGTATAAAACTTCAGGGTGGATTCAGTGATGTGAATCTGTTTTATTTGGATAAAATTGCCTATTTGCTTTTGTAAGACTCCAAACAGTGCTAAGCCATAGTCAGTTCTGCGCAGGGGAAAGGTGCTGTTTAGGCTGCCCTCCTAAGAGTTACAATAGTATTTAAATGTAACCAGAATTAAGGTCCAGGAACTTGTAAATAAGGAATCAATATAAGGGATGAGTTTGGGGATAGTTGGCAGCAAAGGAATCAACACTATCTGAGGAAAGATGGTGTGGGGAAAGTCTTGAACAAAATAAGTCAAAGTTCTGTTCAGAGTTCAATGGAACAAGGCAGTTGAAAGTAACAATGCCCACAAGCTAATAACTCTGGTCATCAGCAGAAGATTAGGAAAGATCAACTCAATCCCAACCAACCTCCAGGTTCTCAATGAACCTGGCCAACTCTCCGTAATCAAGCACTTGAAGGGTAAAAGATAACTGTGGGTGGCTGAACAAAACAAAAGCAATTTGTTTTTGAAGCTCTAGAAGCAAAGCAATAAAAGATTCAAACAAGAATAACCCAACACTTCTCAAGGCACTCAAGATTAGCATGGTGGAATTCAACTTTAAAGGATAAAGGGAGGTATAAAACTCCAGGTTTTAAGCTTAATACAACCTCTTCAATCAATTGTGATTGGCTCCAGAAAGATGATCAGGAAGGATCAAGACCAGTATGGTCGGAAAAAGGGATCAAGGAGTGGTATAACACACTCAAGAATTCCAACAGACAGAATTCTCTTCAACCAGAAAGGCTATGGTTGGTGATAAGGATCAAGGTCACAGATGGATGGATCAAAAATTGGAGTATGAAGGCTCAAAGGATCAAGGGGCAATCATGGATATACCCAGGATGAGGATGAAATTAATATGATTATGGGGGGGGGACATACACACACACTCCCATGGGTGATTGGAGAAGGCAGGGGAGAGCACCTCCTTTTATAGACAAGAGGTCTGTAGACTATTTACAAGAGAGATTTACAAATAGAGCAGAAAAAAAAGTTTTTTTTTTTTTGATTTTCATGAGAAAACAAAAGAAAAAAAAGAAACAAACAAACACTCAGAAAAAAGAAGAGTTGAATGAAGACCCCAGCCTGTGCCAATGATGGGCACAGGCAGTAGAGTAGCTAGTGAGGGGCCTGTAGACATGCTGAGGGGCCTGGGCAACAGTTGAGACCCACGTGGGAGGCCGGTGAGCTGGAGGTGGATCAAGGCGGTGGTGCAAAGGTTCCAACAACCACAAGCAACACTTGCGGTCATCAGCCAATGGATTGGGCGGAGGATGATGGTTGGTGGGGGTAATGATGATTGTGTTGGTGTTGGTGTCATTGTCATGATGGGATCAATGATAGTGTTTGATGGATTGGTCTGATGATGATGGTGATTGTTTAATTGGATGTGATGAAACAATGAGATGGGTGAGCTCAAGTTGATTGTCATCATTTTTGTTGCCGTTGTCAAGATGGGTTGATCTGATTCAGCCAAACAATTAGGTTGGGATGGTGGTTGTTTTTGGGTGAATGTTGGTCTGATGATGGGGAGCATGGTGGATGGTCACCAACAAACACAAGCAATCTTGCGGTCATAGGTCAATGGCCATCCGTTCTTGATTGATAGGGTGATTATGATGACTTGGATGATGATAATGACAATGATGAGCGGGGTTGATGGCCATCCACGCCCGTGTTTGGAAAGAAAAAGAAAAAAAAACAGGGACCTGAAGGATGAGGAGTGAAGCAAGGAGGACTTGAACACCCAGCAAAGGGGTCTAGGCACTGATAGATCTTCCTAGACAACTGGGAGAAGGGAAAGCTGAGACTTGGAAACTAAAATAGGAAATTATTCTGGAATTTTATTTTTGAGGATGAAGTTGTATTGATGGATAAAGGAATGTAAAAATTCATAATATTCAAAAATATATATATATTTCCATCATCCATGAGGTGTCCCAGATTGGTCACCACACTGTGATGCAGAAAAACTTAATGTATTGGTTACTGCTTTGCCCCAGAACATTCAAATGACTCCTCTACTTCATTTGTCTCTTTAATCTCTTTTTCTTCTGCTTAAAACCAATAGTAAATGATTAAAAAAGGAAACCAAAAAAAGATACATAAATAAGGCATAAATAAGCCAGGGTGAAAAATCCAAGGATTTGGCTGAATCATCCAACCAATGGCCATGATCCTGATTGTATAATCAAGTTTACAGACCCAATAGGGAAGATGAAGCAGGGGGATCATCCAAGGATTGTACTGAATAACTCCCCAAATGGCCTTTATCCTGATTGTATAATCAAGTTGACAGACATCATAGGGAAGATGAAGCAGGGGGGACATCCAAGGAAGAAATGGGGGTAATTTCACTCACTTTTTTTTGGTTTCAGGCTTCACAACATTTCTAATAGGCATTGGGGTGGATGGTGGTGATGGTAGTGGCAAGGATGGTGATGCCATTGCTTTTTCCAAGGAAGAAGCAGGGGGAGGTTCATCAGTCAGTGGGTTGGTTGTTCAAGGGTGGGGGGAGGCTGGGTTGCTCACTCAAGGAGGGGGGGGACAGTTGTTGGTTGGAGATGGGGGGGGAGGGTGGTGTGGAAAAAAGAGGTGAATACCCCTAAAATTTGTCCTCAGTTTGGAATTTATTGGTCCCAAGCGTCTTTAAGGAGGAGGATGCACCCTCAATAGAGAGAGATAGAGATAGAAATTGTATTACTTCCTTCCTTTGGTGGTGGTCTGCTATATTGTTCACCCCCTACCACAGAGGTGGGGGCAAGGTATTGTGACTTTCCCCCAAACCCTAGCCTAAGTAAAAGCCCAAATGCAACCCAGAAAAAACAGAAAGAATACTAGGAGAGGCAGAAACCCTAATCCAACCCTATCCTCCTCCCCCAACACTTGCGCCACTAAATCAATCTGGTTTTTCATTCTCATGGCGCGCGCTGTGCCACACTTGGAGCCCCCCACACCTGCCTGTAGCCACCCAAATCCTACTTGCTTGCCCGTCTTCACGTCCACCTGTTTTGTCCTTCTCATGGCATGCACCCCGCCCTTATCTGTAGCCATCAGACGCACATCCTGATAGCCATGTTTTGGTCCCCAGTCCCCGTCACACCCAATGCTGAGCAGACTGCACACGCAGAACTTCCCACATGCTGAGCCATCTTGCGCTTCACAAATTCTGAGCCTGCTTGTGCAGGCTGCAACTGGTTACCAACCCATGGCTATAAAATACCACCACATGGGTTGATTGTTTCCAGCGTCTTGTCAATTGGTTGGAGAGGGAGGGAAATTGGTTGGCAAGGGGGGGGGCATTTGTTGGTTGATTTTTTCTGGCAGCTGGTTGATTGATTGGAAAGGGGAGGGTGGTTTTTGGTTGAAGATGGGGGGGAAGGTGTGGAAAGAAATTACATACTACACTAAATATCTGCACCAATCCCTCTCCAGTACCAGATACTTCTCTAGCCCTTTAGTTACAATATGCACTCTGCACCAAAATAAGTACCTATTCTGCTGCTCTGTGTCACACAAAAAAATCCTTAAATAGCTTGCCACAAAATAAAAGTAATAAGCTAGCACCAGCTCCCCAAAAAGCTCTTCACTTGAAATATTCCCTGAAATAACTCCTAATTATCTAAGAGATGGTTCTTAAGACCTTTACATGCAGAAGACACTCCAATGATAATAAATAAACCTGAAAACTCCATAACCATATGATAAGATTCTCCTTCCACAACAATACAATGATTCCCCCTATCTCCCTAAACAGAAAAACTCCTTTTATATACAACCCAAAGATTAAAACTCCAGAAAAAAAAGGTAATAACAAAAGAATGATTTCCTACACCGCCTCCCTAACACACTCTGCAATGACCCGGCCCACCATTAGTCCTGATCCCACTAGCCAATCTGTCTGCATAAATTAGATTTTTTGACGTCCTGCAAAGTCCAATGACCCTTCCAAAAAATTTTCACTGATGCTTTTTCCAGAACAGATCCCCATTGATCTTCCTTGGAAGATCCCTGTAAATCCTGCATACTTCATTATGGAAGACCACTTTTGATCTTCCTTAGGGATACTTTTTGATCCGCATTCTGCCTCCTCAATTTTTGTGTTTGATTGTCCCAATGATTACAAGTCTTCTGCAATCCCAATTGGTGCCGCATATTCAGATTTTTTTACGCATACTCCATAGTTCCAACTCCTGCATCTGCATTCTTACTCAAAAATCCATAAGTGCTGAAGAGGATAGTTAGCAACCACCTATTTTTTGGAAAAAGGTAAAACTACAGCTATTGATTCTGAAAAAAACAAAACTCAAGCTATTGCTTCCGCAAAAGGCAAAGCCAGACTTGGCTCTCCTATTGTGCTTCCAAACCTGCAACTGAACAACTGCTGAGTCCACTTTTCCTCTGCCAGATTAGGCAACTGGCTGGATTTTACTTTTAGAACCTATTGTGCTGCAGAACCCAGGTCCAACCAAAGCTGAGCCCTCTAGTTGAATGGCTTTTTTTCCTACTTGCGTCTGTGTCTATAAATAACCACCACACCAGTCATTGGTCAATTGGTTGGAGAGGGGGGGTGGCAGTTGTTGGTTGCAGATGGGGGGGGCAGTTGTTGGCTGATTGTTGCTGGTGGCTTGTCAATTAGTTGGAGAGGGGGGGGGGGACTGGTTGTGGGTCAAAGATAGGGGGGTGGCCAGTTGATTGGTTGGAGATGGGGGGGGGGGAGCTGGTCAATTGTTGCCAATGGCCATGGGGGGAGGGGTCTGGTGGGCCAAGGAGGGAGGTGCAGTTGGCCAAGGAGGGCAGTGGTTAGCACAAGTGCAACAAGGGGGGGGGGATTGAGAGGGAGGGGGGATGGCATACCTGGGTGGGCTGGAAACATAAATGGGAGATGGATGGGGGGTTTTAGCAAGGCAATTGAAAAGGGAGTTGAGATAAGGTGACTGACCTGGAGATGGAGACCGTGAGGGTGGGTTGGTGGGTGTGGTGAGGTGGTTGTTGGAGGGGAGTAGGAGGACAAGGGTGAGTGGTTGAGTCAAATGAGTGAGAGAAGAGGAGGAGCATGGTGGTGGGGATGACTGGGGTGCACTTGTGGGTGACTGAAAAGATCAAGTTATTCAGTTTGGGATGAAAAAAAAAGATACATACTTTTGTTTTTTTCTCTTCACCAAGTCTGAAATCAGACCATCATGATTCAAACTGAGCAAGGGTGAGTGGTAGAATTTTCTCTCTCATGGCAAAAGAGGATTGATGAGATAAGACTGGAATGATTTGAGGAGGATCAGGCACATCATCTTAAAATATTTCATCCCATTCATCTTGGATGCCAGCCAATAAGTTATGGAGAATAATGCAGCAGAAAATCCAGTTGATGAGTACCTTCATGTCTTTGTGATTTTGGAGCTGGCTTTGAATTTCTCTTAAGCTGGCCCATCTTCCTTTCAGGACTCCTATGGCATGCTCAATCCAAACTTGTGACTGGGAAAGATGATAGTTGAAATCAGTTTTGGCTTGATCATTGGATGAAACATTGCAGTATTCTGGAACCACATATTTACCACTGGCATAAGCAGAGTCAGCCAGAAGGTATTAGTGTTCATCAAATTAGCTCTGAGGTTTCTGAGAAATCTGCATTTGGCGGAAGACATAAGAATCATGACAGGAACCTGGAAGGCCAGCATGGAGGGCAATGAACTTTTTGTTGATTTTTCCAAACAAGTTGAACAGCAATGGAGTATCTATATGAACAAAGGAAACATGGTTGGCTAGTTTTGTGTAAAAAACATTTTCTATTAAGAGATTGGATTTCATTTTCTTCCAATCAAAGTAGTGGTTTCCATAAATCTTGGGTTTTTGACTCAAAGGGATGGTGGTTCCATCAACAAATCCAATAAAACCTTGAAAACCATCAGTCCCCATGACCTGTGAGATCTTGATGTGCTCTTCCTTTGTTGGTCAGCATAGAAGTGAGCAACAAAATCCTAGGACAGAAGTGATAACATGTTAAGCGTACAAGTTGACTGCTCCAGATCCAATAGATAAAAGATTTTCAAATAGATGAACGGCAGCACCATTATCATTGAATCCAAACCAACAAAGAGCAATGGAAGGTTGGATAGCTGGATTGCATTGGGGATTACATGATTCATTCTGGAAGGCAGGATGGTTCTCAATAATCTCCAAAATTTTCATGAATGATACTAAAGAAGTTCAAAAGAGTTGATGGAAGCTTAAGTCAGAGAGGAGATGGAGCTTCTGCAGCTTGTACATAGGATGGTGAAATTGATGTTTTTGGGGGATCAAGTAGTGCTTTTCCAATAGAGAATTCAAGGATAACCAGTTGGATTCAAAATCAGAGCTTGAATTGGAGTCTGAAAAGTTCAGTCAGCTTGATTCCATTTTCCACTAGCTTCCCCAAGGTCATTTTTGGCATTCTGAGAAATGAGGAGTTCAGGGAGGGGTGGTGTTTGTGATTTGAAGTGAAGAGGAGGTGTATGGGGTGCTGGTATAAGGTTTGGGTTTTGATATGGATGATGTGGAGGTGTGGATGGGTGTTTTGCATTCCATGCATGGTGGATGGATGATGATGCATAGATGGAAGATTTGATTCCTGAAATCTGCCATTTCAAAATACACCAGTTAAGGGGTAAGTGTATTTCAGAAAACTGCCATTAAAAATGGAAAGTTTCTAATGGTGAATTTGCTAACTTTGATACACCCTAATATACAAGATAAATTGATTACTCCTGAATTAAATTCCTGAAAATGAGGAAAATAGTATCATGAAGATCTACTCAAGCCATGATTCTGTTAAAGGTGGAGTTCAAAATTTGTACAGACAAGAGTTCCTCAATTCATTATTTCTTCCAAAGTTTCCTCCTCATGGCTTAAATCTTAAAGTGGTTTTGCCTATAATCATTTTGAGGAATGTGTATTGTCAAGTTGGTATTTGGAGTTGAAATTGATTGATTGTGTTGAGATTGAGAACAGAGGTGATATTTGCCAATATAGATACAGGTGATTGATTCCTTAGGAAGAGTAATTTATTTTATTCAATTCATTTCCCAGATTTGGGGGAAATACACCAGGGCCATTTTTTTAATCAATTACCCAGATCTCCCACTTGATTAAAATCAGTTAAACAACATCCCATTTCTCATGTCATTTTTCTATCCAATCAATTCCCCAAATTTGGGGGCAATACAATTTTCACAATGAGGTTCTAGATGCTATGGATCCAGAAATGTATTCATCTGAAATATATATTGTGTTTGAGTTACTCCTATATCCATAAATTGTCATTTATTTTTTAGATTGATCCTGATTTAACTGAAAATTCAAAATGACATGTATTTATTGGCTTCATCCTGATTTATTTGAAATTTAAAAATCAACTTCCAACCAGCCCCCAAATTTTTCATTCCTAATCCAAATTATGAAATCTCAATCAGTCCCCACAGTTTGAGGCACTACTCTAGTACTATTTATATATATGTGAGGCCGTGTGGAGAAGAAATACATATTTAAATATATGATTGATGGTTATTTCCTTTTTATAAAGAGATTAGGGTTATAACTCCATAAGACATATTATAAAGGAGCTAGAATAACCCACACACATGAGTTATGTACTAGAACATTCCTGAAAGATGATGTGGAACTCAGGGTGTTCATGGGTCAGGCCAACCCACTGGGTATCTAGCCAGTTTGGGCCAGGTGTCCTCTAAAAAACTCTATTTTTACCCAACCCGCCTCAAGCTGCTGCGGGTCTGGGTCCAGGTTTGGGCAGGTCCATTGAATGATGGGCCAACCCATGGGTACCCAAAAAAATAAAACACTTATTTTTTCTGTCTTTATTCTTCTCCATGTGCATATTTTGTCTTTTCATACAATTTTCATGCTCTCCAACTATCACCTTATACATCATTTCTAGTAATATGAAGTGATACCAAAATTTAATGCCCTTAATTTTCTAAAGAAAAAAAAAACCCCGGTGGGACCCCATGACCCGCTGGCGGCCCGCAAATACCCGCCAAGACCCGCGGGTACCCATCACGGGTTTGGGTATGGATTCAGGGGGCAATTGACCCGACCCGCTAGGGCCCGCTTGCTGGTGGGTTGGGTATGGGTAGCAATTTTTTTGGAAGGCCCGGCCCACAAACACCCTGACATGGAACCCCGTCTAGAGAGGAATTATAGGAAAAATGAATAGTATAGATTCCCCCAAGTGACAAGAAAGGTTTGGTTTGGTAGTCATCTATTTATATCCTAAGTACATGTATGTTCTGGAATATTCATAGCCATACTATGTGGTTTGGTTGGTGGCCAAATCCATATAATATAGTTCTAGATTATTCTATGCATATCTTATACCCATACTTCTAATACCCCGTAGATACACAACAACAAAAACATACTCAAACTTATAAATAACGACACAATTTGTCAATAGAAGACGAATGCTTGGGGCAATGAAATCTTATTTTCTTATGTACATTTACACGAATTATCCCTCCATACTTTTCATTCTCTACAGCTCAAGATGGGCCGATCCCCATCCAGTCAAGATTTGAGTTACCCCAGGACTCCCGGAAGGCATCTCGTCTACCGAAAAAAGATCGAGTTGGATGACAGCCTTTCTAGGATCTGGTTATTTTTTTCGCATCCTCCGATGAGGACGGTCGTCGATTCTTTCCGGTCTCAGCCCTAGCAGATTTATTTTGGAGAGAAGCTTGGACTCATGCAACCGAACAGTATGTACGATGATAAATGAGACAAAAGTATTTACTTTACAACTAGACCCCGTCAGAGTGCAATCATAGAATGGTTGTCACCCAGTCAGGAGTTCGTAATAGTTGTTAGCGCTGGAATGCCACTCGGACCGTGATCAAGATGATGATTAGTCGTTGTTCAGGGTCCGATGTGATGGCGGCTTTTCGCGTTTGGCCATCATCCCAGCGTCACATGATTATCCAGACCCCATTACGCAACCTAGCAGCCTGTATCCACATCCTGATAGGATTTGATTGATATATTTCTGACCGGCCCTTCTATTTCGTCAATGGGGCTGAGTTGAAACCCTTAGCTTTACATGAGCTGATACAAACCTCGTTACAACTCATTGCACGCAGATGAATGAATGGACGACAGCTAACTTCAGTATGATCTCATCCATGTTGACCTTTCAACTTTGACTACGCAGGTATGGAAAACCCTTGAGTTACCGGGGACAGAGGTGTTGCCCTCTGATTCCAATTAACAACCTTGACATCGCAATTTGGGTTCATACCCCCAACAGTCTTGGATGGGCCCCGGTTGGCACCGTCCTTGATAGCGAGAGATCGTTCCCTGAAGATGGTTGCCTTGTACCCCAAAGTTACCTCAAAGTGGTCAGACGAAATCCGCATAACATCTTGCACACTTCCTCATTACTAAACATCAAATTAAGTTTTTTTCGGATGCAGATAGCACTATCGGTCATACAGCAACTATTAGTGGCTCACGCTACTCTTGCGTTCACTCAGGTGCTCACTCAGGAATGAAACATTGGACATTTTAATCCCGTCCTTTCAGTTGCAACTTCGTATTGCGGACCTCCAAAGGCTAAAGGTTGTGACCCTCGAATAGTCCTCCGGAAAGGATTCTGTCCAGCCTGTATAAGACCTTACAACAAATTTCTCCATCCTTCCCCCCCCTTCCTCACTGCTCATCTTCCATCGCAAAGGCTACTGAAAGACAACCTTAAATTAAATTCATCCGGGTTTTGCCAAAGCTTAAACTTGAGTCACGAGAACTTGTTAGCATTCCGCAAACCGAACCTAGTTCTGAATTCATGGAGACCGACTATACGGCCAGCTATGGTAGTGATTGGACTCGAAAGCGTCCAGCTGCCTCTAACCTTGGTACCGATTTCGATGCCTCAACCGAGGTTGGTTCAAGCCTCTCAAGATCAACAACAGCACCAGCACCAGCAATCCAACGTTTATCCTTTGCTCGGCATCCGTCTGTCCTTGGTTCGTCGCTGAACCCAACTCCATTGATTACAAAAATTGTTCGACCGGTCAATCAAAACACAGAGACAGGGGTTGCCTTCCGAGCCATAGCCACCAACAATCTACAAAAAGTCTTGGCTTCAACCGAAGACAGGCAGATCGATGTTCAAGCCGTCCTAGATGGATCAACCTCGAAGCCGCTTGGGTTCTCTGACTTCAAGCGATTTTTGGCTGAAGTTCGTCGAGGAGCATACCGAGAAGAGAGTAATAGTTGGCTCGACTCCTCCCCGATTTTGGTGGATTTTTTACTGGACTTCAAACGGTGGGCATCTAATTTTCGAATCGGCATCTCTTTCATTCCACATTAAAAATCTTAAGAAACCAACTTTCTGATTTCAAATACGTTAGTTATGCCGAAGGATTTTCCCGTTCATCCTTACGGGATCAATCTAAAAGTCCACATCCATTCGAAATCATATGCTACTTGAATGCACCAAGTCCTCAAGCATCGGCTTTTCCTCTCCACAGCGATCAAACTCTTCTAAACTATGATGAAGGCACCCCAGGATTGGATAAATCCTTAAACGATCCTCAAAACGATCAACCCAAGATGTTCGGTGAAAGCTCTGAGTTTGATACCCACGATGATAACACATTTCTAAGCGAGCCAAACCCTCGGAGTCGACCGGGCAATCGCAAAGTCAATTGGGCTCCTTCCGTGAAGTCCAACAATCACCGCTATGAATCGGATTTGGACTGTGCCGGGTCTACTCTCTCGACGACGATACAGGAAGCCTCGATTTTAAATTCAGCAAGAAAAAATTCCAAAGCAAATTCTCAGCTTTCTTCTGAGATCATAAAGGATACGTTAAAGGGTGTCGAACCACAACTTCAACCTTTAAGATCTTGCTTTGATACTCTTGTGTCGAAATATCTGGGTTCAACAAGCCAAACCGATGGCCTTTTATTAAGATGCGATGCAATACAGTTTGAAAGCATTCAACGTGCGATTCTAGAAGGGAAATATACAACCCATCCAGCTGTCTTATCTGGGATTGTGGCGGAGATCCTCGAAGGCTTAAATCAGCATGTCTTAGCGGTGTTCTTGAGTTATGCAACCACGGCTAAAAAATCACAAATCAACTCAAGAAGTAAAACTCTTTGGGGCTCATTGATATTATTGATTGCTTTGATTTTTGATCTGTTGTTAATTCTGGTACCGTCCCCTTTGATGCACCCATTCAAATTTCGAAAACAAGTCCCAAGAGCTTATCGGCTTATTTTATTTCCCCTTCTTTGGCTCGGTCTTGGATTGATACTGAGAGAACGTTCAACGCTTTACTGTTTACTGTGTTGGAATAATGACTTTCGCTGCACGGAATTCGATTTGAGAGAAACTAGCCAAACTCTACCGACTAGTTTTCAAAAGCGACACAACAAGCTGTCCGCTCCCGAAACTCAAGACCCAAATTCGTGAGTTGAAGGTCAAATTAAGCTTAACCTGGATAAATAAGCAAAATAGAGAATACTGACTGTGTCTATCTCGACAGAACATCAAGAAGAAAAGCGTTGAAACACGATCTGATCACATGTATTGTGGCCTCATTAGTACTGGCAACAGTCATACAAACCGTGTTCCTAGTTGTCCCTTTCTTGGCGTAAGAACTAGTAGCACCATCTAGAAATCATTGCACTCCAAGGTAATTTCCGACTACAAATAAGTTTCTTGATTTTATATTGGGGAGAGACTTTCTAGAAAAATTAAATCTGCATTTGTATCACTAAATTTTTTTCCTGTGTTTTTGACTCTTTTTGCCTATTCGGCATACGGGTTTCACTTGTTTAAAATTTTGGTCTTTCTTTGTAAAATTTATTTAATTATAAGGATAAGTTTGAATACTCAAAAATGAATAGTAAACAAATTTCTTCGCTTTTTTGGTTTGTATCTTCAATTGATTATATATATTTTTAAGAAAATGGAATTTTCTTTTTTCTTATTTATAAATGGAAGTATTAAACAATTTTCTGAATGAAAAGAAAAATAGCACAAAATATCATGTCCAAAATTCCCCTTTTGAACTTTTGAATATTGGAAGAACTTGAGGTTGGATTGGCTGGGACCAAGATTGTTAATATAGGCAGGGTGAGTTTTAAATAAGATTGAATAGGAATAAAAAATGATTATCATACCACAATTCAATGGTATAGAAGTCAACTTGGATAAACAAGGTATGGGTATCCATATTTTGGATTAGGAATTTATGAAATCAATTGCCCATTTAGAAAAATATGACTCAGCTTCACAATGGGGCCTATTAAAGTTAAAAAAATTGCCATTTATTTTGAAAAAAACCCCACCATTAAGACTGGTGGGTTTCTGAAATACACATATCCCTCAACTGTTTTATTTCAAAATATTATTTCTCATGAAAATTGCAGAGTTAAAAAAAATCAAATCCTCCATTTATGAATCATCATCCATCAACATGCAAAACACTCATCCACCCTGCCACATAACTGATATCAAAACCAGCATCCTGAAATTATAACACTTTAAAACTTGTCAATTCAAATTGAAAACATCACCACGACTCAAATTTCATCACTTCAAATCACACACAGCACCACCACTTATAGAACTCCCACCAACTCAACATCAGCTCACCTCAACCACCAACTGCCTCACCACCAGAAACCACCACCTATCTAACTCCAAATTAAATTCTATATTTGCTCCCGCCAGGACCTCACCAGTTAAATCCTCTTCTCTTCATCACCTGCACCCCTCCCCCCTCTCATATTTTTTTTGTGAATTGCTTCTAATTTTCTTTTATCTTCTGATTTCTGGTGACATATTCCATCCTCCCCCCTCCATCTTCCATCCCACCTGGAACAAAAAAAACCAGGTGAGTCCTTCTTCTGATCCTCTATTTCCCAACCCATCCATTTTCATCCCTTGAGGAATTTTCCAATGTCCCACCCCCTCACCAACCTCTTCCCCCTAACCGGGAAGCCAAGAGGAAAATACTGCCAAATATTCCACCATCTACACCCCCACTTTTGGAATTTTGATCCTTATTTTGAGATTGAAGGGAGTAAAAAAGAAGATTCAAATGTGGAAATAAGTTGGAGAAAAATCATCACTGAGATTAAACATCTTGGTAGCCTAGTGGTAAAGGCAGCACTTCTAGTATAGTGTTTTAGCTTCAAATTCTAATTTTGTGGGTTTTGATGCATCCTTGGTCATTCTTTTCTAAAATAAACCACTGCCATTTCCACCAACTCCACATCCAACAACACCACTTCCATTCATGGCTCTGAGATTATCTGATGAGTTGAATTTGAAAACGAAAAAATTCAAGAGTAAATTGGAGTATCAAAATTCTCTTGTTTGTTCCATTAAAGCTTCAATATCTAAAAAAACCTTGAGAGGATTCTACTCTAGAACCAGAGTTAATGCAGTTATTTCAAAAGATGAAAAAAAAAATCAAAAATATGTTGATGGAACTTCAAATCCCTGAAACATAAGTGGGTATGAACAACATTTAAATCATGCTTTGAAATATTTTAAATTTTATCATGTAGTTTTGAATCTATAGCAATATTTTTTAAATTATTTCTCAAAAGGTTCCCTGTCATCCAGATGTCACCTGTACCTTCTGTGACATTCCTTTTTGCCCATGATGTCTTTTGAGCTCTTCCCTTGTCCAAGTACATGCCTACTGTCAACTTCTTCACCCCTTCATCTTGGATCATTCACACCTCTTTGACCTCTTCTCCCATACTCCAATTTTTACAAAAAAAAAAACAAATAATTGAAGAATTACATCTAATCAATTCCTTCCTCAAGACATATTTTCTTATTTCAAAAGAACTGATTCTTCATTTGGTGAGAAAATTCACATCAAACATATCAATACAGCTGAAATAACCTTCCTCTTTTAGGTGTTGTTTAGTCTAGCTCTTTTCTTTGGAACTCTATCCTATTGAAATTCCTATTCTTTTCCAAATTGAGATTCTCATCCTTTTGATTTTTTATTATCTAGGGCATGAATCTCTGAAGCTCATTGTTTCCATCATCCACCCTCATCATTTTTTTACTTATTTGACACTCATCCTTTCTTTCCTCTCAATCTGTTTTTGATTCTACAAAACCTCAATATAAATTCAACAAAATTGAAATTTGAAATACAAAAATTTGTTTCTGGAAACCAGACAAAAAAAAAAAAGATAATGGATGGCATCAAGCTTACTATTCTTAAAATAATAATTGAGCCCATACTACTGCTGAAAAATGAAAATTTCTTAACCTGGAGAACTTGCTTCAACTCTATCCTCAAACTAGCTAGTCTGAAAGAAATTATTGGAGCAGAAAAAGGCTCCCTTGGTGCAGGAAAGAATGTTATATTTAACTCTATCCTTATTTACAAAATCTCTCTGGATACCAATACAATTTTTTTTACTTTTTTCAAAAAAAAAAGAGAATGTCAATCCCATCCTAAAACACCTACTCAGATAGTTAATCTCCTCTCAGCCTTATAACAGAGCCTAATTCTATAGCCAGTTATCCAATATAAAATTTGATGAAAAAAACATTCAATTTTTCATAATTAAATTAAAAACTGGTGTTACTTTTTTTCAGGGTTTTAACCTCTACTGCTAAACTTGGCCGTGGTTAAACCTGTAAAAATAAGACAAAAACAATATTAAAGTCAGTTTTTGACTCAAATAACTCAAACAATAGCTAAAAGCTCACAAACTCAAACAATAAAAAGGTATTGTGAGGAAAAAAGCCACACCTTAAACCTTTATAAAAGGGAAGGGGCCTGGCTCCAAATAAATGAAGTTCAAAGGAGCTTTGCTTATAAATAATCTCACACCATTTATGTTAGTAACACACAAGGTTTACTACTCCAATTAGGAACTTCCACTCAAAATTGGAGTTGCCAATAAGATTATCAGTTAAGTATAATAATAAAGTTGATAGCCCCATTCAATCTCTTCTTGAGACTAATTTTGATGGGCTTGTTAACTCTTGCAATATTCTCTTAAAAATAAATAATAATATATAACTGGTGAGGAAGGGGCTATAGGGTGAAGATCCTTCTCTTTTAAGGTGACAGGAGCTCTTGGGGTACTCAAGGAATAATCAGGGGGGTGCTAGTATCTCCCTGGTTTTGTCCTCTAGGGTTCAGAACCCCATCACATCCTGCCCAATGAGAAATAGGGTACTAGTACTCATTGGGGGGGATTTTCAATGTAAAGGGTCCTATTTAAATACCCCAAAATATATATACTCTACAACTAAGCTCAGGGACCTCTGAGTGGACACCCTCAAGGCCCAGGAAATTATACTAAAGTATAATCACATCCCCAAGGGGGATAATATTAAGATTATGTGATTGGTTTATACAGAGTGGAGAGTAAAGCTTAAATTAATTACTGTAGCTTGTCCCCAAAGGAAGCAAACTTATTGGGAAGTTATATATCAATATTTGGGACGCATCTGAGTCCTCATAAATTAATTTTAAGTTATATTGGATTCCCATCTTTATAATATATATTATCAAGTTTTTATTTTCATAATCAATACTCATAAAAACATACTTATAAGATATTATAAAATATTATCAAAATTTATTGTATAATTCTGAACTTCTTGATAAACTTTCATTCTTGGATCTATTGTGGGTTGAAAAAGTGACCTGGATTCCAGAAAATGTAGGGTGAGGCTAATATTTAACCACTAAACCAGCACAACATATGACTTTGCAGACATTTGGACACATTGAATTGTCTTGTGGCTGACACTTGTGTTCAGGAAATGGGTATAGTGCTTCCATTATAAATAATGAACTATATGATACTGGAAAGGATGAAAAATAAAATTAAAAATATAAAGCAAAAGATCACTCAATCCAAGGTTGAATCCAAGTAAACATCAGGTGCTGTTCTGGACCACTTGAAAATTCATATTAAAAGGAAAAAAAATGTGCATCTCCTTCTCAAAGAAAACCACTACATGAATTTTTACTGACAGTTCTGGAAAGTGAACCCCCCCAAAAAAATACACATGCAAATCACCCCAAGCACAAATGTTGTATGCTCTAAAAAAAACTAAACCCCCAGCCTGTCATAACCAAAACTTGACTCTCTATACTCAGTCTCCTCAGCCATTCTCAATCCTCAGTAAAGTCAACCTCTACCCCTGGATCTACCAGATATAACTCCTGAATTATTCCCCTGCATGCCCTGCAGGTCCTAGGAAATCTCCCAGGCTCCCTTTGTCTTTATGGCTTGGTACATCTTCAACCTCTCATTCAATCTAATTGGTATGAAAATTGCATGCAGATCCCATACTGTATATCCATATTACATAATCATGGCTGGACAACCCATACTTCCAGTTTAGTAAATGCCACACCTTCTTGGACAGGCCCATTAATCAACCTTTCAAGCCACTTCCTCCAGCCCAATTGGCCAACATGTAATACCATGGGTAATCTCAGTCCAAGTACCAGTAATTCCTCCTCAAGGCCTTCTCTCAGTTCTCCCATATACCAGCCTCTCCTCCCTTCCTGGACTAATTCCCGCCAAGGAATGAGTATACTACTGATTGGTTAGTCCTTTCCAATAGGTGTCATCTTAGAACAAGAAAGCCATCCAGCCTACTTTACTCATATCACCTATCCTTTTGGTGTTACTCTTAGAGGATTCAGCCAATCAATCCACCTTCAAGAGCCTTACTCACGGATTCATCCCATCTTCTGCTTCATTCATCCTTGTCATCACTTCATCTCTTATCATTGAAATCAATCCCATCATCTCTATCCTGAGTTCTGTGAACAGTAGTGCCTGTGCCTTTGGCCCATGGCATGCCAGGAGAAGTTGTGACAAAGACTTCCTCTGAATTGGAGACATTTTCTGTACAAATTTGCATAAAGAATCCTTCATATTTATCCTGGAATGCAGTACTGTCAGCCACATGTTTTCTGATAACTTAATGCTTTCAACTCTAGACAGATCCAAAAAAAAAAAAAAAGAATTAATTAATTATAACCAGCTGTGGCAAGGATACATTCAATATCAAGGTAAATAGAATTTTATATCTAAAAAAAAAAAACTAGGAGTTTTTTCCCTCAACCTTTTTTCTGTTTTTCCCAAAAATAGCTGAAATTATTATCTCTCTTAGGAAGGTTATCTTGGGGCACCAACATGTCTATTTTTTTTCAACTCATTCTCTTCCTTTAAATCAAATAAAAAATTTATGGAGGGGTTATACCAAAATAGAATTCACTGAATGAGGCTCCAATAAAACAAGGAGGCTTCCCATATTTTCTATTCCAAACTTCTTCAAAGGATTCTTGGAAATGTGAGCTATCATTGCATAAGGAAAAACTTGAATATTCATGTCCAAAAGGAAGAGGATTTTGAGCACTTTTCTGATTTTGAGGTCACCGGAGAATCTTTTAAGAATAAATCTTCCCATGAATAAAAAAAATTTGAAGAGATTCAAATGTAAAAAATTGGTCCTATTGGTACCTTTGAGAATGGTTCCAAGTTCATTCTGACTATTTTTGATTCAGAATATTACTAATGCAATTCTTTACCTATCTCAAGCAAGTACTCCATTACTGGAACTCTCATTAACTGCATTCAATTCAATTACAAGAGTTTGGGCTTCCTTCCCTGAATCATTCAATCTGATTGAAGAATTGAATTCAATAACTCAGAAATGGAATGTTTTTGAAAGGCCAACCTTATCCACCAAAAATTCTTCAATCCTTATACCCCTCAGAAGAATGGAATTGAAAAAAGTTTCAATCAAACTATTTTAGAATATCTGATAAAAAAATCTGAGGGAATCAGGTATTTATTCAAATATTTGGAAAAATATTCTTAGGGCATCCACATTATCCCTGAATCAAATAATAACTCACCCAAGAAAGAAGACATTTTATGAAATCTTGAAAAACCAGGCAATTTCCCTTGTTTTTATTTTTTACTATGGGTATGACTGTCTTTTATCTCATTCTTCTAAAGTTTTTTGGATTGAAGTCAGCTCAACCTTTGAAATTGGAAAGCTATTTTTTTGAAATCAGTAATTACTCTGATGTTTCATTCTTGCTTCATCTGGAAAAATTGGAGAAAAAAAACATGTTCAGTTTCTCAACTAACAACTTAATATCTCCTCAAAACCTTCTGGTGGAGATTGTTTCATAGGAAAGACTTAAGCTCAATAAAAAGATCCTGAAAAATATTCAATTCTGGACCTCTTTCCTTGGATAAAACATCACTATCCTCTCCTGATCAGAAATTGTCCTTTCCTAGCTCCTCCAACAATCCTCCTGAAGAAAGTGTGAAAACTAGCTTAACAATTGATGAAAATGATAATTCTCCACCTTTGCCTCCCCAAAAAGTGCCTAGAAAAAGAAACTCAGCTTTTAAGAAAGTTAAGTACAGATATTACCCTGATATACTTAAAGCTTAACAATTACTAGCAACCAAAAAGCTTCAAATGGAAAAAGTTCAATTGCACAAAATTTGGGAAGAATTCACCAGAACTCCCAATTTCTGGCCAAAACAAACATGAGAAACTTGACTCAAAGCCAAAAACTTTCTACTCCCAAAAATCTCAAGGCTTGATATTTTATCCAATGATTCATGCAGGAAATTTGGATTTACTATTCAAAAACTTTCAATCCTATAGGAATATTTTCATCTCTTCTCCTCATCCTTTCATGGGCTTCTGATCAAAGTATTCCTGTCTTTCAATTTGATGTGAAAAGAAGACTTTTTTTCTCCATTAAGGGAATGAATCTATCTGGAAATCCCAAGGAATCCCACAGAAAGTGTCCCTTCCACAAGATAAATAATTCCCTATGCAGTATGAAACAAGCTCTGAATAACTGTTACAAAACACACATCTGTTCTGGAAAACTTGATTATTGGGAATAAGATTCCAATGCTTTTATCTCTCTTCAGGAGGACCAGGACCTGTTTATTTTATTTAATTTGGAACAACTTTTGGTTTTTGGAAAAACCAAAGTGTTTGAAAAAAAGGTTTACCAAAGGTTCCATGACAGCTCTGCTCATGATTCCAAAACCCTCCTGGGAATGGATTTTAGCTCCAAAAAGACCTTGTTTTGACTGAGCCAACCCAGTCCCATATAAAAGGGCCTCAATCTTCTTAATATCCAGAACTTCCAATTTTTCCTCACTCCTTTGAATCCAGGAGTCAAAATAATCCCTGATACCAAGGTGAAAAAACAAATCTCCAAAATTAGAAATTAACTATCAATCCTTAACCAGCATTCCAAATTACTTGGATTTTTTTGAAAAAAAAAAACAATCTTTTTGAAGCTGTTTCTCTCTTACATTAATTGAAGAAAAATTCTCACATCACATATTGGAAGAAGGTTGTGCACTGCTGTAAATACTTGAAAAATTTTGAGAAATTATCAAATTTCATTCTCTCCAACTAAGAAAATTAAAAATTTGATTCAAATATTTTTTAATGCCACCAATTACAGTGAAAAAAACACCCAATCTTCTAAAAGTAGCTTGATTTTGTTTTATAGGGTTTCTCCCATTTCCTGGAACAGAAATAAACATAAAAAAAATCACAATATCATCAACCAAGGCCAAATTGTGCACATTGACCAACATTATGCAGGAGAATATCTTTCTAACACACACAACAGAGGAAATTTGGTAAACCAAGAATCCTCCCAAAAAGTTTCACATTGAAAACACAGTTCTCTTGAGAAAACTAAAGTAATTTGCCTCCAATTCAAGAAAAAAGCACCTTTTCATAAAAATAAAATACACCTGCAATATCTATCAAGAAAAAAAAATGAGTTTGATCTCATTCTTCCAAATAAAATTATTTTTTATTGTCTTAAAAAATCGTGCAATGCCTTATCTCTTGAAAATATCTAAAAACAATGCTTTTCAGTCCTCCCTCTTCAAATGACTTTGGGTGTTGAAATTCTCACTAACCCAATTCCCTTTCATCCACATCTCACCTATGACTCCTGTCACAGTCCTTTTCAACTACCATGCCCTTTGATCTCTTACCTTTTTAAAGTCCATGATTCCTTTCTGCTTATTAATTCCTTCATCTTGGATCACCCAAGCCCCTTCAACATCTACTCCCATACTCCACTATTCAAAAAAAAAAAATTAAGAAACTAAGTAAAGAATTATGTCTCATCAGTTGATTCCTCAATAATATTTTCTTATTTCACCAGAACTGATTCTTCATTTAGTGGGACATCCACATCAAAAATGTCAAGAAAACTCAAATCACCCTCTTCTGTTATGTGTTTATTATGTCCCTTTCATTGGCATCTCTATCCTGTTTGCATTCATATTATTGTCCAAATGGATATTTGAAGAGAAGGTAGTGAATCAGAATCATCTTCTTGTAGGGTGATAAACTAATTTTACTGATTCCAGCTTGGAAGTGACTTCTCCAAAGAGTCCAATGATTGATCCAAGGAAGGATTGGACTTAATTAAGGATGCTAATGTGAATTTGATAGGGACAAGATAGGTGAAGTATCCTCCAAATCATCAGATGCCAGCCATCCAAGGGGCTCCATGGGTTCCTTTCCATTTCCATCAGCTGATTTAGGACCTCCAAAAGCCCACTTGGTATCAATTGAATTTCATATTTAGGATTCAAAATCAGCTAGTGGGGTGATATTAGCCTTCTTTCAAAAAATCTCATCCATTAAAATATGAAAATGACAGATCAATTCCTATTTATCAACCAGAAGATACATCCCCTTTTAATAATCAGAATTGGTTCTGCCAAATTAATTGGAGATGGTCAAGAATTTGGCTTTATTTTACTTTTCCCAATATTTATTTAATTGCTCCCTCAGCTGTTTTGGTGAAAAATCTAGCCTAATTTTTTTTTGTTCTTTAGCTCATTTGCCATTAGTATATAAATTTTAAGCTTCAAAGATGGAGGTTATCAGACACAAGTTTTTCCATCCCAAAGAAAGAATTTTAGTGAGCAGAAATTTTGATCCAGTTGAAAATAATAATATGATCAGATCTCTTAATTTTGACCAAAGATTTGGGAGTGGGTTGAAAAGGATGATTGGCTGATGAATATGTTTTTTTAGAATGAGTATTGGCTAATTTCAAATTTCTTGAAGATTTTTTCCTCAATGAATTGGCTTTTTTGAGTTTTCCCAGCAGGAATTTTTATTCAGAGCAATATGATGGGCAATGAAATGATGAGTTATGTTGAGGTAGTGGCTTAAAAATGTGAGGGTGGGGTTGGAGAGGTATGAATCAAGTGAAAGATGGTGGATTATTTTTTTTGTACAGAGGATGAGTAAATCTCAAATGAGGTTGAAGGGTGAGTGAATATCCAATGAGGCTGGATTTTGATGAATTGTGTGTTATGATGAATCTTGATGTGATGATTAACTTATGTACTTTATTCAATGGAAAACATTCATTTTCTGCTAAATCTGACAAACCTGATGTAAAATAAGTGATTTTTCTATTTTTTTAATGGGAAATGTTAAATTTGCAACCCTGTGGTTGCAAACGGGCCCAAAACGCTGTTTGCAAACCATCTGAGTTACAAACGGCTGTTTGCAAATTGTTGTTTGCAACCTTTTGTTATATTATATATGAATATATTTTTAATTTTTTTATTTTAATAAAAAAATGAAAAACTAATAAAAAATAAAGTAATCAATTAAATTAAAAAGATAAATATATATAAAAATATGGATAAATAAAACAAAATAAATAAAAAATAAATTAATTAATTAAATTAAAAATAAAGATATAAAAAATCCAAGTAAATAAAAGAAAATGAAATAAATAAATAAAAAACAAATTCATTAATTAAATACAAAATAAAAAATATAAATAAATACAATGAAATAAATAAAATCTAAAAATTAAGATTTTTTTTTTCCATTCACAACCAAAAATGGGTTGCGTGGCGCATTTTCCAATCCAAAATAGTTTCCAATGGCCTTTTGAGACTCAAATGGGCCACAAATGGCCGTTTGAAGCCCATTTTGGTTTGCAAATTGTGCCACGCCACCCATTTTGAGTTGTGAATGGGTCAGGGGGTCAAAATTTTAACATTTCCCATAACTCAGATATATCAAAAATTAAAATATAAATAAAAAAATGAAATAAAAGTAAAAATTTGCAACCCTACATGACCTCTTCACACCTCAGATGGGTGTGAAAAGGTTGTAAGGGGTCACAAATTTGACATTTCCCATTTTTTGATTTTAGTTTGAAATGGTGTATTTGATTCAAAACCATAAATAAAAAAATGCTAGATTGACTAACTCTGATACACCCTAATTTATATCCTTTAATGGAAAGTATTATTATTGTATTTACCAATGATTTCATTTTAACTAAAAATTCACATTTTTCTTGTGTATAGAGCACTCAAGAAAGATCAATAGGGAAGATCAAAGTTAAAAAATCCACCATCAGAAAATTAAAATTTTTGTGATAAAACATGCATTTTTCTTTATGATGACAAGTTTTTTTTTTCCAAAATTTTCCAACATCCCTTGATGATAATTTATTTTAGTCTGATTTTTGAAAGGCAAAATACAGGACCAAAAAAAAATAAAGTTCAAATGGTATACTATTAATTTATTTGATTTTTTCTACCACCCTTCAACTTCAGAAATTGAGAAATATCTCCCAAATTTTAATCAAAAAAATAATAGAAAGAATAGGGCATATCAGAGTTAAGCAAACCTGCCATTTTTTAATGGAGGGTTTCAAACCCACAATTAAAAATCAAAAAATCCACTTATTTCACATGAGACGTGTCAGAGTTACCTGGAAATAAGTGGGTTTTTTCAAGTAAAGTATATAAAGGCTTCCACCATTGGTCCACTTTATACACCCCTGGTTTTCCACCCCCAAACTTGGAAAAATTCTACCTCCAACCTTATCAGAACAAAATTTGATTCATTGCTCTTCATCTCTTCATCACTATCCTCATCACTTCATCACTCTCATCACTTTATTTCTTTCATAACATCCAGCTAAATCTCATTCAGTTTATCACTTTGATCACATCCAGCTAAAGCTAACTCTCATCACTCCCTCACTCTCATTGCTTTATTTCTTTCATCAAATCCTGACTCTCATTTCTTTATCCCTCTTTTTATTTCATCACTCTCATCTCTTGCTATCCTCTTTGCTTCATCACTCTCATAATGGCCCCTCAGCAATCCCCCCTGCAAGTCCACTAAACAATGCAATGGACCAAAGCAAACACCCCCCAGGAAATCAACAGCCAAAAATCCTCCCCAATCAGGTTCCAAAGGCTCAAGTCAGCTCAAGAGAGCTGATCACATCATCCTGGGAAACTGGCTCAAAAATCCATCTAACTATGATGCTTGCTTTGGATCTGAAAATGAAACACATGTTGGCTGAACTCCATCCTCTAAGGTCAATGGTTATCTCCTGATGGCCAATGAACTCAAAAATAAAACAAAATGTAGGACGGGAATGTCATCCAAACAGATGAGGGAGCAATTCAAGAGTTATTGAGACAAGTACAAAAAGGCCCACTCCATGTCAATCTCCACCGGCTTTGGTATCACCAACTCCAACAAAGCCAAGGGAATCAACTTGGTGGTTGATAAGTTGGACTCCATTTGTACTTTTTATATTCAAATGGATGAGATATTTGGAAAGAAGGCCACAATCACCCCTCTAGCTACTTTTGAAGCCCAAAAATCTGATTCAGTTGATGCCAAGAACTTGGCTGGGGAAGCTCAGCGCAGAAATGAGGACCTTGATGAAAACTTTGCCTTTGAGTGGCCCCCATCCAATTCCAAGGAGGATATTCCAACAAAATCAGCTCCAATAAAATCTAATTCCGCATTGATTGATGCTTCAAACCAAACATTTGAACCCTCACTTACTTCTTTTGATTGCTCTCTTCCTGGGGTGGAAGAACTGGAGAACTTGGCCAATGAGGAGGATGTCATTCCCATATCACCATTTCCATCAACATCTGCTCAAGTAAGGAACCAAGTGACTTTCTCTTCTGTCTGGTTAATCCCCAGTGATTTAGATTCCAAAGAACCAGGCTCATCCATTCCAGAATGGCCAAAAATTCAAGCCAATGGGGCCTCTCACATCCCCTTCAAATGAGAGAAATGATGTTCCCACACAAACCCCCTCTGCAAAGGGAAAGATAAAGTCCTCCAATTACATCAACATCAACCCCAATAGCATTCAAAAGAGGAGAAAAAATTCAAATTTCTAGGGCTTTGAGGAGATCATGGAGAAGCAAGATTCAAGTAAGTCCATTGCATTCCCCTTGCTTTCAAAATCAAGCTCATTCCCATTCCAATCTGGAAAACAGTGCAATTGCAAATTGAATCTGAAAAACTTTGGTTTGAAAAGGAGAAGTGGGAGAGTCAACTGGCTATCAATTTGAAAAAGCAGAAAGCCAAGAGTTTGGCTCATCAAAAAAAATTGGATGCCAAGTGGAAGTTGAAACAGGCTGAGCTAGAATTTCAAAAAGACAAAAAGGAGAAGGATTGACAGAAAGCAGAACTGGAAATGAGGAGGGAACAACTGGCAGCATAAAAAAAGGATAAGGGATCAATGGCTGCGGCATACATTGGTAGCAGTAGAAGAGTAGATGAATTAAAGCAGATTACTGTAATGCTAGGCTTGTAAACATATTTTCTTTGATGAAAAACTTGAAAAGAAAAAAAAATCATTTTTGATTACAACAATGCTTAAGACTTTTTTTAACCCCACCAATAAAAAAATATTTTTTCTTTTTATTTATATTTTCTTTCCTGGTGTATATTTTCCCACTCCCCAAGTCCCTGAAAGTGTTTTTAGTCCTTTTGTTGATTTGCATTGACATTGCCATTTTTGTATGAGTGGCAGTCTCCACAGCAGGAAAGGTACAGCGCTTGTACTTATTGGCTTCCCAAACCATTTTCACTATACCTTTTTGCTTGAAATCAATTCCAAAGCCAAGGTTAGGAAAAACAAATTGGCTGTCTGATACTAGGATGAGGAGGAGGATGAGAAGGAGGGGGGGAAAGCTTACCAGGGGTTCCAACCAAAGGAGGAGGGGAGGTGGTGGGTGAGGTAGAGGTGATGGGTAAGGTGGAGGTGGTTGGTGAGGAAGAGGAAGGAGTGGACTGCCGGTGGTTTGGTGGGGTGAGGTGGGTTGTTTGGTGGGGTGAGGTGGGTGGTTTGAATGGTGGTTTGGTGGGGTGAGGTGGGGGTTTTGGAACTTTTGAGTCTTTTTTGCCTAATTCCACCCCACCAAATGAGAAAAAATAAAAAAACCAACTCAGCCTAGGAATCTTGGGTGAACAACCAAAACCAAAAAAATTTGGTGAAGGGATTTTTTACCTAATTCAAAATCAAAAATTACTCATCAAAGTGAGCAAGGGTGAGAGGAAGAATCCATTATCTCATAAAAGAAGATCAGGGAAAAGATGAGACAGGGATGACTTGAGGCAGATAAGGAATATCATCTTCAAATGTTTTTTCCCATTCATATTTGATGTCATCCAAAAGATTGTGAAGTATTACCCAAGTGATAATCCAGTTGATGAGGAACTTCATGTCTTTGGGGTTTGAAGCTGGTTTTGCATTTCCCTTAAGCTTGCCCATCTTTTTTCCAGGACTCCTATTGCATGCTCAATCCAAACTTGTGATTGGGCAAGATGATAGTTGAAATTGGTTTTTCCTTGATTGTTGGACAAAACATTCCCATATTCTGGAACCACATATTTCCCACTAGCATAAGCTGAATCCGCCAGAAGGTATTGATCTTGGTCAAAGTAGTTCTCTGGTTGTTGGGCAATCCCCATCTAATTGAAAACATATGAATCATGACAAGAACCCAGAAGGCCAGCATGGAGGGATATGAAAGTCTTGTTTCTATCACAAAAAATTTTTAGTGCCACAGAGTATCTATAAAAACCAATAAAACAGATTTGGTCAGTTTATTATCAAAGGCTTTGGAAAGGAAATGAATCAATTGCCTTTTTTCCAATCAAAATAGTGGTTGCCATCTAGCCTGGGCTTTTGACTCAAGGGGATGGTGGTTCCATCAACAAACCCAATGCAACCAGGAAAGCCTTCAGTCTCCATTACTTGAGATATGTCCTTGTGTTCTTCTTTGGTTGGCCAACAAAGGACTGAGAAACGGAAAGATAGGATAGAAATCATGAATATTTTGGTATATGAGTCAATGGTTCCACAACCAACTGAGAATAGATTTTCTAATTGATGAACTGCTGCCTCATTTCCATTTGATCCCAATCTACAAAGAGCAACAGCCAGTTGGATAGCTGGATTGTGTTGAGGATTTTGAGAATTTTTCTGGAAGATGTGGTGGTCTTCAATCATCTCCAAACGTTTTATTAATGAAGGCAATAGAGTTTGGAACAGTTGCTGGAAGCTTAAGTTGGGGAGGAGATGAAGCTTTTGCCTTTCATACATAGGGTTGTGGAGTTTGTCTTCTTGGAACCATGTATTGCTTTTGTAATAGAGCATTCAAAGCCAACCAAGTTGATTCCAAATTCAAGTCTTAATTTCAGTCTGAATGGAATTCAAATACTAACAAAAGTTCAGTCAGCTTTTTTGCATTTTCAACTTGCTGCCAGGAAGTTTGATAGGGCATGTTAAGAAAGATGGTAATTTAATGTGGGTTGATGAGATGATGATGGGATTTTTTTGAAGATGGAGATATGAAGCAATAGAGATGTGAAGTAATAGAGATGTGGAGCAATGGAGATGAGATTTGTGTGATGTGATGGAGATGAGATTGGTATGGATTTTCTGATGTGGATGGGTGTTTTGGATGTGATGGATGGTGGATGGACAATGATGCATAAATGACGGGTTTAATGGCGTTCTTGATGTTTTAAATCAGCCATTTTCATGCAACCCGCCATTTTGAAATACAAAATTTAGGGGGTATGTGTATTTCATAAACACACCATTAAAAATTGCAGGTTTGATAAAAAAATGGCAAGTGCCTAATGGCAGTTTTGCTAACTCTGATACACCCTAAAGGTGGCTTTTTTGAATTTTGCACTTTTTTCATTTTTTTAAGGGAAATTAAAATGCCTTGGATTATCAAGAAACTACTTTGAATGATTAAAAACACAAATAAAATTTCAGGGTGTTCAAAATTCCAAAGGATTTCCAGCAAAAACAATCAACCCATAAACAAAAATTCCCACTACTCTCCTTTTTCATTTATTTTATTTTTTCTTTTGATGAATCTTTGATTGGTTTAAAATCTTTACAAAATTTTAAAAAATATTTTTTAGGAATTTTGAATGGCTTTCTACAGGACTCCTTCACAATTTAAAGTATTCTTTCAAAAAAAGCAGAATTTTCATTAAATCAAAACTGCATTTATGGGAAATAACATGGCAAATACAAAACAATGTGATTGAATTATTTGTTCTTTAAAAAAATAATTCAAAATATAATACAAAAGATATAACATAAGAATAATAGAAATAATACAAATGATAAAAAAAATAAAATAAATAAATAAATAAAAGAAAATAAAATAAGGGCATTATTTTTTTCATGGGTGCTACCCTTAAACTCATGGGGGTACTACGTCCCTGCAACGTCCAGTATACACAGAAACATCCTTGCCTACACGGGTGTTTCAAGAACTTTTTTTTTTAAAATTATACCACAGCAGACCTGTAGATAGGTTTCTTAAAACTTTATGGCTGATCTTTTATAATTTAGGGACCAGTTAAGCCCCTCCAAAAATCCAGTGAAAAAATTAACAAAATCCAAAAAACAAACTCATTTTTGGAGCTGTTCCTTTGCCTTTTGGATTATGTTTTTTTGGAAATTTGAGCTCTCACAATATTTATAAATCAGCTGAAGAGCTTTGAAATATTTTTTGAGATTTTTTGGATGTATCCTTGGCCTCCAAAAATTGGATCCAACGTAAAACCACTTCAAAATAGCATATCCTTTTCAAGATTTTTTTTCACTTCTTGAATCAATGTTTCTCTCATTTTTTTTGGAAAAAATTAATATTAACATACAAAAATTGAATGAAAAATTTGGCTGAGCTTTGATTACAGGGTTTACCCCACAAATTATTCAGAAAAATGAAAATAATTGAAAATAAAAGGTGTGGTCCACATTTTTGGTTCTAATTTTTGTTCTGTTTTAATAAATACAAATAAAAAATGTTATTACAAATATTATAGAAATAATTTTGGTTGATATTATTCCACTACTATGGGTTTTATTTTTCTGCTGGATTTCCTCCTTGGGAACAAAGCCTCATCACCAAGCTCCAAATTCTTCTGAATAATGGTCATCCAAGCTTTGGAATCCTTGGTCACAAAGCTTTTCCACAGTGCATCCAATTTGGGGGCTTGCCAATTATCAGGCTTGATCTTGAACAAGACTATATGTTTGAAATCTTCTAAAAGAATTAAGCAAATGGGAGATGATTTAGGATTTGGAGTGGGAGGGGAATTCAGAGGAAGATAAGTGGAAGGCTTCAAAGAAGAAAACAGAACCACTGGAAACTTATAAGTTTCAGCAAGAAGAAAGCCATGGGATGGGAAATTCATCCAAATGTTTTATTGGAGCTGGTCCAGAGAGATGGTTGAGTTGCCTCCTTGCCTCTTGAAAGTTTCATCCACATTTCATTCATTAATTTTGAATCTTGGAAGATTGGGTTGGTGTCCAGATCTTTGATTGTTTATTTCCTTATTTCAATCCAGTCTTCAGATTTACTTCCTAAACCAACAGCTGCTGCTCTGAAACCACAGTTACCATCTCACAAAACATCTTGACAGTGGGATATATGGGAAATAGATGTTGCTGGGTCAATGAAGTCTTTGTATTGGAACTAAAAGAAAAAATCAGAATTGATTCTGAAATGAAATATGTTGGAAAAATTCCACTCACTTGTTCCATTGAAACTTTCTCAAAGATTCCAGAAGAAGAATATGATAATTTTCAGGAAACCTATAAAAAATTCCAAAAAAAATTAGAAAAACTCAAAAAATCATTTATTATCAAATTCACTCACTTTCTCACTTATTATTGTTTCTGTTTGAGCAAAAAAATGCTTTCCAGGTGGATAATAAGGGGCATCATCATCTTGACTTTTGTGCTTTTTTCTCTTGATTCTAGTCCCAGGATTGTAACCAGGGGAAGGAGCCCTCTTAGTGAAAATAGTTCCAGACCTCTAAAAAAGATTAAACGGTAAAATTAATGAAAATTCACTCAATAAAACAAGCAAATGTAATCTCACTGTCTGAATAACATCCAAATCTGGGAGCTCCTCATCTTCTGAAGTATCTTCTTCTGTCACAAAACCATCCTATGTCAAAAAAAAGAAATATTCATTTGATATTGAGATGATTATGTATAAATATAAATTGACCTCTTCATCTGATTCCTCCTTCTTCTTTCCCTTCCCTTTTTCCTTTTTTGCATTTACCTTTCTCAAAACCTGAATTACAACATAAAAAAAATGAGTTATATTTTTTTCTTTCTCAAAGAGTGATTAATTACTGACCACTAAATTTTCTGAAAATTTCCTCCTTGGCCTTCCTCTCCTCTTTGTTTCTCCTAAATATTCAAAGCCAGATCAATCCCTTTTACTTGAGTATTGAGAGATCTTCTTGAATTTATTTGCTGCCCCTTTGGGTATCCCTCTTATTTTGAATCTTTGAGTAGAATTGGGATCTTGAATCAGAACAAGTTGATACTTTTCAGTGTAAAGCTTCTGTGTTTCACCCAGATAATGATTTTGTTCTACAGGTGGAAATTTTCGGAATTCTTCAAAAAATTCAGTAAAATATCTATGTTCATTGGTTGATCTTGAGGAATGTTCAATGATGGGTGATTCTTCAGTTGAGTCTGGGCTGGAAGTTAACTTCAGAAATAAAGTTAGAAATTAATCAGAATATTATTCATTTGAACTTGTATAAAGAAAAAAAAACTTACTGAAAAGGGGGGGGTTTGACATGCCATTGAGGATGGAAACCCTCAATTTGGAAAAGTTCACCGTTGAGGATAGCTGATTTTACTTTGCAAACACATGGTATACCCATATAAGAAGAGTAATAAAAGTTGATGCAATTGGTTGAAGAATCAGAGACTTGATTGAATGAGTGAATGGTCTTGAGGGAATAATGGCTGGTATTTCCAGAAAGATGCTTCACAAAATGAGGCAAACCAATGAGCTTCTTGAAACCTTTCTGGGAGGCCTCAATGGCTCTTTCATGAATTTGGATGGTAATAGAATTATATATCTTATCAAAAACATTGTAAAAGGAGCCATTAGAGGAAGTGATGAAGCTTTTGATATAAGAATGAAGGCCTTCTATTCTTGATGTACTTGTATTTCCAAAATGAGAGTACTTTTTTTCCAAGTAAGAGACAATTTTTTTTTGAGTGGGACCCAGTTCTCAAGGAGGTAGTATGATGTGGGAGCATTCCAGACTAGAGAACGTTTGGTGAAATTTTCCTGATAAATAGCTTCAGATTTGGAGTTGACCAATTGGTGCCAGTTTTTCTGAAAGACCTAACATTCATCTTCAGACTTTAAATGTATCCTGCAGTGGGTTTGAGTATTTTTGGAAATATTCCAGAGACAGAAAAGTTGATGAGAAGATGGGAAAACATTTTCTATGGCACTAAGTAAGGCTTGTTCTTTAACTGTCAAAATAACCCTGGGTTCTTGATTTTCTAATATTTCCTGAAGTTGATTGAGGGTCCATTCATATTTATCTTTATTTCTTGCAATAAAAAACCAAAAGCAACTGAGAAATTTCTTGAAGAATTGTTTACCCCAACAATATGAAGAAGAGGCATCCCAAATTTATTTTTTTTTACGTGCAGTCTGTCATGAGAAGAGTAGGAAATTTAGGAGGTTTATTTTATGGATGATGGGAAGATGGGAGCGCTCCAAAATTGCCTGGAAAAATTTCAAACTCATATTTAATAGGAATGGTTAGGGTTTTATGCATGGAGGGCTCAAAAAAAGCAGACCCCAGCCAAGAGGGGAGTTTGTTGCCCTCCTTTTTGGATTTGGTTTTTAGGGCAAAAATAGTGCTTCAAAAATTAAGAAAAAAATATATTAGAAACCTTGAAAGGCTGATTTTAAACTTTAAAGTTCAAATAATTCAAATTCTCATATGTAAACACAACAAAGAATGCAAAATAAGGAAAGACCAGCCCTTTTATTTTCAATTATTTTCATTGTGATGAATATTTGATGGGGTAAAACCTATAATTAAAGCTCAGTCAAATTTTTCATTCAATTTTTGGATGTTAATCTTAAGTTTTTCCAAAAGAAATTGAGAGAAAAATTGATTCAAGAAGTGAAAAAAAAATCACAAAAAGGATATGTTATTTTGAAGTGTTTTTACCTTGGATCCAATTTTTGGAGGCCAAGGCTGCATCCAAAAAATCTCAAAAAAATATTTCAAAGCTCTTCAGCTGATTGATAAATATTGTGAGAGTTCAAAAAGCCAAAAGCCAAAGTAATGGATCCAAAAATGAGTTTTTTTTCTTGGATTTTGTTAATTTTTTGACAGGATTTTTGAAGGGATTTAACCGGTCCCAAAATTATAAAAGACTAGCCATGAGGGTTTAAGACACTTATCTACATGCTTGCTGTGTTATAATGTCAAAAAAAAGTTCTTGAAACACCCTTTTAAACAAGGATTCCTCTGTGTATACTGGACATTGCGGGGACTTAGTTCCCCCGTGAGTCTAAGGGTAGCACGTGTGAAAAAAATAATGCCCTAAAATAAAATAAAAAGGGAATTATTTTTCTCATGCATCAACCCTTTATTTCACACATTTTTATGTTGTTGCATGGTTGCACCCCTTCAATATTTCATGAAAAAAAACTTTATTTCAGGCAAGTTTCAAGAATTCATTTTTTTTGGAATTCTGACTCCACAGCCCTGTAACAGGGGCTTCTTAAACCCCAAACCAAAATATTTAATAATTTTGGAGCCATTAAAACCCCTTCAAAAATTCAATCAAAAAAATGAAATAATTCTGTAAAGGGTAATTTTAAATTCACGGCTCATTGAGTCATGCACACGGTTTGAAATGGGCCGTGTATAACCCCCCACGGCTCACAGAGTTGTGAGCCCACCCAACCAGGTCCATCGCCGTGTGGACTTCCACACAACTACAATCAAGCCATGTGGAGTTGTACACGGCTCAAAAGTAGTCTTGTGGAATTCCACACAGCACCGGACCCCAGTGAGCAAAAAAAAAGGAAAAAGTAAAAGGAATGAAAGGGTACTAACATAAACCATAAACTAAATAAACCTTCCAAAAAAACAGAAATCAACCAAAAAATCAAAGAATGTTCATTTTTTGGTTAAAAAAAAACAAAAAGATAAATAAATAAATCAAAATAAAAAAAACTGGCACTATCCAATGGACTAGCCCTAAAGTAAGAAGATCCAAAAAAACACAAGTAACTGGACTAGCCCTAAAGTAAAAACACCAAAAAAAAGACAAGTAACTTGACAAGCCCTAAAGTAAAAACACCAAAAAAAATACAACTAACTTGAAAAGCCCTAAATTCATTTCAACATGACTAGCCCTAAAGTAAAAGGGCCCAAAAATTAAAGAAGTCTTTTGACAATCCCAAAAGTAAAATTGCCCAAAAAAATACAAGTCTTTTGACCAGCCCTAAAGTAAAAACACCAAAAAAAAAATTCAACTTGTGTTAAGCTGATCCCATCCCAAGCTTAACATAAGTTAAGCTTGTGATGGAATAAGCCCAACACAAGTTGAACTGACTTACCATTAAATCTCATTCAAAACACTGAATATAATGATGTTAACTCAAAACACTCAACATAATGATGTTCAAAATGTGATAACCCTTTATATTTATTGAACTTGTTAGCTGCATTAGAATTACAATTTATATGAAACCCAATGATGAAATGAAGTGAAAGTATATTAAAATCTAGAATAGATTTGGAGTTGATCTTTGAGATATCAACCCAACCAGAGGCTTTTTTAGAAATAAAGGAACGTGGTTTTGCTACAATGGACAGGATTGGAATCATTTCTCCCTCAAGTAATAATAGAACCCAGTGGTTATTGTTGAAAAAGGAAATGATAATTGGATCTGATTGATCAGTAAAAACATTTTTCATTGGAGTATAAGTATCACATGACTCCAATGAAATGAAACATATAGGTTTGAAATATGTGTCTGCTATGATTTGACCCATGTCCAATTTAGCCGGCCATTTTGAGGAGGGAATCTTTTCATTGATCTCTTCAACATCAAGTCTTTTTTTAATCTTTTCAACCTCCTTTGAACCACCAAGCATCTTAATGTAGCATGCTTTATGTTTCTCTAATTTTTCAATCATTTTCTTCCTAACTTTAAACCAACCATGTTCTTCATAACCAAGAGATTTAGCATGACTCTAAATCCGCAATTCCCATCTCCAATTGGATCCCAAACCTCACCCAAGAATTTATGGAATTTCTTGAATATTTGATTGAGGTATTTAACGTTTGGTTCCTATCATTGAAACTAAATTAGTATTAATTTATTTAATTAGATCAATGAAATGAATACTCACCAAAGATGAGCTTCTGGTTGAGCTTTGCTGCATGTTCTCTTACTCTGAAGAGGATTCTGATTCCAAATTAATGATCCTGATTCACTTTCAATCTCTTCCTCTGAACTATAAAATTCAGATTCAGATTCTGCCAACTTTGACTAACAATACATCATTAGTTAGTAAGTAAGTTCATTAAAATAAAAAAATGAACATATCCCAAAAGAAAAGACTTAAAATATTCCATCTTTTCTTTTTTGGAGCCCTTCTAGTTCTTTTTTCACCCTTGAGTTGTTTGTCAACAAGCTCAAACCAAGATGGTTCTTGCCGCATATCTGTCAATTTTGGCCTGCCCCTACTTGATTGTAAGACTTTAGGTTCAATTCTTGGCTTTGATTGATATTTTGTAATCTTCTGAATGATATACTTCAATAGGCTGCTTTGCTCATGATCTGGAGATTCCAAGATAATTCCATTGAATTTTTCATTTAACTGAGTAATTCTTAGCATTTCATTGACATTGCAATGGAAAAATTCAAAAGTATCAACCATTAGTGAATTAGGGCTTATCAAAGTTAGCAAACCAGCCATTAGAAACCCGCCATTGTTTTTGACCAAACCCACCATTTTTAATGGCGGGTTTCTGAAATAAACATACCCCCTAACTGGTGTATTTCAAAATGGCTGTTTTCATGAAAATGGCAGATTTCAAACATCAAACAAGCCATTAAACCCGCAATTTATGCATCATCAACCATCCACCATCCATCACATCTAAAAAACACACCCACATCAGCAAATCCATACCGGTCGCATCTTCATTGCATCACACACATCTCATCTACATTGCTTCACATCTCCATCAATTCACATCTCTATTGCTTCAAATCTCTATTGCTTCACATCTCCATCTTTCTGAACATGTCTAATCAAAATTCCTGCCAGCAAGTTGAAAATGCAAAAAAGCTGACTGAACTTTTGCTACTTTTTGACTCTCATTCAGAATCTTATTCAGACTCCAATTTGGAATCAACTTGGTTGGCTTTGAATTCTCTGTTTGAAAAGCAATACATGGTTCCAAGAATACAAACCCTCCACAAACCTGTGTATGAAAGGCAAAAGCTTCATCTCATCCCTGACTTAAGCTTCCAGCAACTATTCCAAACGCTATTGCCTTCATTCATGAAAATTTTGGAGATGATTGAAGACCACCACATCTTCCAGAACAATTCTCAGAATCCTCAACGCAATCCAGCCATAAAACTTGCTGTTTCTCTTTGTAGATTGGGATCAAATGGAAATGGAGCAGCAATCCATCAATTGGAAAATCTATTCCAGTCAGTTATGGAAGCATTGACTTATACACCAAAAGAGTCATGATTGCTATCCTATCTTTCTGTTACTCAGTCCTTTGTTGGCCAACCAAAGAAGAACACAAGGAGATATATCAAGTAATGGAGAACAAAGGCTTTTTTGTTGCATTGGGTTTGTTTATGGAACCACCATCCCCTTGATTCAAAAACCCAAGCTAGATGGCAACCACTATTTTGATTGCAAAAAAAGGCAACTGATTAATTTCTTTTCCAATGAATTTGATAACACCTTTGATAAAAACACTGACCAAATATGTTTTATCTTTTTTTGTAGATACTCCGTGGCCCCACAACTTGTTTCTGATAACAACAAGAAGTTCATATCCCTCCATGCTGGCCTTCCAGATTCTTGTCATGATTCATACATGTTCAATTGGATGCGGATTGCCCAACAACCAGAGAACTACTTTGACCACAATAAATGTCTTTTTGCCAATTCAGCTTATTCTAGTGGCAAATATGTGGTTCCAGAATACCAGAAAGTTTAATCTAATGATCAAGGAAAAACTGATTTCAACTATCATCTTGCACAATCACGGGTTGGGATTGAGCATGCCATAGGAGTCCTGAAAGGAAGATGGGCCAGCTTAAGGTAAATGCAAAACCAGCTTCAAAACCCCAAAGACATGAAGATCCTCATCAACTGGATTATCAATTGTGTAATCCTTCACAATCTTCTGGCCAAAATCAAAGATGAATGGAACAAAATATTTGAAGATGATATTCCTGACCCACCTCAAGTCATCCCTGTCGCATCTTGTCCCTCATCTTCTTCTATGAGAGAGCGGATTCTTCCTCTCACCCTTGCTCGCTTTGATGAGTAATTTTTGATTTTCAAATAGGTGAAAAAGAACTTCACAGTAAGTTTTTTTTTTGGTTGTTCACCCAAGTATCCAGGCTGAGTTGGTTTTTTTTTTTTTTTTTTTTTTTTTTTTTTTTTTTTTTTTTTTTAGTGGACTTAGACAAAATCAAAAAATACCTCCACCTCATTCCCCACCACTTGCCAGCCCATCCACCTCTCCCTCCACCTCACCGCTCCAACACTTCCACCTCACCCCACTCACACACCAATCACCTTCCTTCCTCCTCCTCATCAAATCACCTCCTTCACCTCAGAAACCATTCCAACCTCACCAGCCTCATCAACCTCAACAAGCTCCCCAAAAAATCCACCATCCAACTCATAAACAGACTCAGTGAGTCCCCTTCCCTCTTTCTTTCCACTCACTAATTCACCATTGCTTACCTCTCCTTTGTACTCCCCCCAGGTCTTCTCTCTCAGCTCCACCTCATCTCAATTGCATCCCCCTCCCTTCTCTTTCTCCCCCCTTCCTCCTGATCCTCCTGGCTTGCTTGAGAAACCCCCTCCAATTGATTAGGCTTAAATTGACCAATCAATCCTGATCAATCAATCAATAAACCAATCAAATCCTGATCAATCAATCAATTGGTTAGGAATCAAGTGACCAATTGAATCCTGATTGATTGCAATTTGGCCAAACTTTCCTTTGAAGCAAACCATGATGCCATGAAGGACAACAACATCCCCTATTTATCTTTGTTGGAATTTGGTTCCAAGCCTACAACTTTTGATTGCTCCCCACACATCACTTTCACCTCCAATTCTTTTTACAACTCTCCTCATATTGACAAAGGCAACATCTCTGGCTACTCCTTTTCCTTGTGGTTCCAACCAAGGAATCAAATGGTCAACTTATTGAAAATACAGACAAATATCAAGTATTGGATGGCCAATTTGTTTTTCCTGACCTTTGCTTTGAAATTGATTTCAAGCAAAAAGGTATAGTCAAAATAGTTTGGGCAGCTAATAATTACAAGCACTGTACCTTTCCTTCTGTGGACACAGCAACCCATACCATAATGTCCATGTCACTTCAAATTAATAAAACAACTAGAAAAACTTGTAGGGAATTGAATAATGGCCAAATTTACTCTAGAAAAACATATAAATAAAAACAAAAAAGATTTGTATGTTGGTGGGGTTAAGAATACTCTCAAAAGTTGTAATCAAAAATAATTTTTTTGTTTTTCTTTCACCCATGCAGCTATATGTACAAGCCCAGCATTTGAGTTATCTGCTGTATCTAATCTACTGTTCTACTGCTACCAATGAAAGCCAAGGCTACTGATACCTTATCATTTTTTTTGGTTGCAAGTTGTTCCCTCTCCTTTTCCAGTTGGGCTTGATGTTGATCCTTCTCCTTTTCCTCTTTTTGAAACTCTAGCACAGTCTTTTTCAACTTCCATTCAGCACCCCATTTTTGTTGATGAGCCAAACTCTTGGCTTTCTGTTTTTGAACATCCATGGCCAGTTGACAATCCCACTTTTGCTTTTCAAAGTCAAGTTTTTTGGATTCAATTTGTGATTTGACTGTTTTTTGCAGGGGAAAAGAAATGAGCATGGTTTTGAAAGCAAGGATATTTAACCAATGGACTTACATGAATCTTGCTTCTCCATGATTTCTTCAAAGCCTGAAAAACCAGAAGTGTTTCTCCTCTTTTGATGACTTTTGGGGTTGATATTGATGGAATTGGAAGCCTTTTGCTTACCCTTGGCAGAGAAGGTTTGAGTCCAAAAGTTGTCACTGGTTTTTGAAGGCAATGTGGAAGGCCCCATTGGCTTGAATTTTTGTCCATTCTGGAATGGATGAGCCTGTTTTTTTACAATCTAAATTGGTCAGGATTAACAAGACAGAAGAGAAAAGAGCTTGGTTCCTTACTTGAGCAGACGTTGAGGGTAATGGATACTGAGGAGTATCTTGTTCCGCATCAGCAAGGTTGATGAGATCTGCTAACCCAGGAAGAGAGCAATCCAAAGAAGGAGGGGAGGGGTTCAAGGTATGGTTTGACACATCAATCAATGAGGAAGTGGACATTATTGGAGCTGATAGCAATTGAATATCCTGCTTGGCATCAGATGGGGGCCACTACAAGGCAAAGGTTTCTTCAGGATAACCATTGCTAGGCTGAGCATCCCCAGCCAAGTCCTCAGCATGGACTGAATTGGATTATTGGGCATCAACAGCAGCTAAAGGGGTAATGTTGTCCTTCTTTCAAAAGATTTCATCCATCTGAATATAAAAAGGACAAATAGAGTCCAAATTATCAACCACCAAGTTGATTCCCTTGCCTTTTTCAGAGTTGGTGATACCAAAGCTGGTGGAGATTGACATGGAGTGGGCCTTTTTGTACTTGGCTCAATAATTATTGAATTTCTCCCTCATCTGTTTGGATGACAGATCCAGCCTACCTTTTGTTTTTTTCTTGAGCTCATTGGCCATGAGGAGATAACCATTGACCTTAGAGGATGGAGGTTGGCCAACACGTGTTTCATTGTTGGACCCAAAGCAGGCATCATATTTGGAGGGAATTTTGAGCCAGTTGACCAGGATGATGTGATCAGCTCTCTTGAGCTGACTTGAGCCCTTGGAAGCTGATGGGGGAGGATTGTTTGAGCCCTTGGAAGCTGATGGGGGAGGATTGTTTGTTGTGGAGTTCCTTGGCAATTTTTGCATTGGTGTGTTGGACTTTTGTGTGGACTTGCGGGGGGAGGTTTGCTGAGGGGCCTTTTGGAAAGATTAAGGGAAATAAGGTGATGAGAGTGATAAAGTGACAAGCAAGATAAATTGATTAGAGATATGAAGTGATGAGAGTGATAAAGTGACAAGAGCAACAAAACAATGATTGGATTCTTTGGATGAGGTTGGAGGTTGAGTGAGAGCAATGAAGCAATGAGAGCAATGAAGCGGAGATGAAGAAATGAGAGCAATGAAGCAATGAGAGTGATGAAGCAATGAGAGGGATGAAGCAATGAGAGCAATAAAGTGGTGAGTGATCAAGTGATGAGGGTGATAAATTGATGAGAGTGATGATGAGAGTGATAAAGTGATGAGAGTGGTGAATCTTTTTATGATGAGGCTGGAGGTAAAAAAATTTGCAAGGAGGTTGGAGGTAGAAGGAGGTGAGAAGGCAGGGGTGGATGACGTGAACAGGTGTCAGAAGACTTTAAATACTTCATTTGAAAAAACCCACTTATTTCATGTTAACTTTGACACGTCTGATGTGAAATAAGTGTTCTTTTTTGATTTTTAATGGCAGGTTTGAAATGGCAAATTTGGTTTGAAACCCCCTATTAGTATTCATTAATCAAAAAGCATTAATCACACAGTGATTTGAACAATGCAACTTGAACAATCCAACTTAAGCCAACTTACTGAACTAGAACTGAAAGTTTCATTGTCCAAACTCCACTGAGGAGGAACATCTTCAGGTACCATGGATCCTCTGAATGCTAGACGGTCACCTATTTTGTGGGAACAGGGCAAACACATAGTTTTGAAATATGACTTGGTGCAGACTTTGCCATCATGATCACATTTGAGCTTCTTGAATTGTTCCCTAACAAGATGGATTGCCTCTAAAGACAATTTGTAACCCAATGGTAACAGTTCAGGTGGAAGAAATGTCCCTAACTTAATTTGAGAGTTATAAAGTGATGCATGAGCTTATTTAATTTAATTCAAAATTTTTCTGTCAAGGCTTTTCCAAACATCCAACAGGTTTACAAAAGAGTTTGCAAGGAATTGTTTGAGAGTCGCATGGGCCCCTTCAACCCAACACGTTGTTTTGTTTCCAAAATCTGGGTTTATACAAGTCCAGGCTGTTACAAAAATCTCTTTGATTGGGAAAATTTTATCTTCCATATACTCAAGTACATCCTAATGGTCTTTCAAGAAACACTATACAAGTCAAAAGGTCAGAACCCAAAACTAGGAAGAATAAGAAGCAGTGATTTGGACATACTCTAAGTTCCGCATCATTGACCTTGGCCTCCTCCTTGGTCTTTGAGGCGCCATACTTTGCCCAAAGATTCATAAAGTTTTTCCATCCTTCAACTTCATTAACAAAGCGCACTTTACAGTTTGCTTGTATGTTTTTAGACAAGTTCCAAGTGCAACATTGTCTTGATGACTCTGGGAAACTAGTTTCAATTGCACAAATCAGAGCTTTTTCACGGTCCATCACAAAGACTTTTGGAATTCTCTCAGGATCATAAGCCAACTCCTTTAATGCATTTACAGACCAACTGTAGAACTCAAAATTTTCTTTTGTTATAAAAACAAGAGCTTTTTTAAAAGTTTTCCGATTGGCTGTCATTCCTACAACATGCAATAGTGGGGTTTTGAGCTTATTTGTTTTATAAGTACAATCCAACATAGCAATATGATGGAATTGTTTTGAAAGCTTTACTGCCTCTGGATGTGCTAAGTACAGGGCCTCCAAGTGACCCTCTCCACTGAACTTTGAATGGTGAATCCAACTTTTTTCTTCAAGCTGTTCATAGAGTACCTCCATAACACTTTTTCCCTTTAGTTCTGCAAGCGTTACCTTCCACTTAGTGCTATAGATTGTTCAGTCATCAACATAATCCCACCCATAAATCTTTCTCAATTTTCTCTTCAGTTGTAATGTATTGAGCCCATCATTAATGCCTTCTACTAGATTTTCTAAGGCCACGCCCAAGATTCTCCTCAGTTGAGGATGGACAGAGGGATGTTCAGATGGTTGATGGTTATGTTGGGTTTCTTTGTAGGAGAGGCGCCACAAGGGGTCTGCCTTTGTGCAACTTGCATGGATTAAAAACTTGCACCATACCTTCCTTGTGTGAGTTTGTCTAGACCATTTGGTAAGAAGACTTCCTGAATAGGAACCTTGTCTATCACAGGCTAAATCCACATATTGGTCACGCTTTGAGTTGAAAAATGTTAAAGAGTAACCATGCTTCATTTCCCATGTTTGACAATAGTTTTGCGCCTCTTCCCTAGTAGGAAAAGCTCTCAAGGGAGGTGGGTCAAGTGGATCTGCCATAGTTACATAGTTATATTGATGGCATTCACTCCATCAGTTTCAATCAAATTAAATATGGAAAAGACCAGTAACATAAAATGTTACTCACCAACAGCAGTCATGTCCATTTTTAAACCATTTTGTTCCTCAATTGCCACCCTTGATGAGGATGCAATTGGGGCTTCCAATGTTTCATTAACCAAATACTTTTTTTCTTTTTCCAAAGCTTTGTTGATTGCACTATCAATGTAGACCTTCCACGCAGCCATGTCAGAAGAAGGAGGGCTTTCCACTGTTCCCATGAAAAAAAATGCAATGGTATACTTCAGTATTCAATCAGAATTTCAATTGATCAAATAATATTTGCTCACTTTTGAGTTGAGAAAGAATTGTTTGCAGTTTTTTATATGATTTATGATTATTCACTTTGATTTCACTTTGATTTCACTTTAATGTCTCTTTGGGATTGCTAGGTGTGGAACAACAGTCCCACAAAGTATGCATTAATCCCAAATGTGGGTTGACAGAACCCAAGTGTGTTCCAGGGGGTTCCCAAAATTCTGGCACGGCTTCTGGGGGGTTGTGCACCCCCAAAAAAAGCCAATTTGAGCCATGTACGGGGGTACACGGCTCATGTGAGCCATGTCCAGGGGTTATATGGCTCCTACACAACCCCCCGGGGGTCATGTGTGTTTGAAAAGGCACTTTGTAGTTGTCTTTGGGCCCCCACAGCTCATTTGAGCCGTGTAGGGCCCTGCACAACTACCACATGGTTGGAGCTGTGAATTTAGCATCACCCTTCCGTAAAAAAAAATGTTTGCATGGGTTTTTGGATCCTTATTTTGGCTGTTTTTTTTTTTTGTTTATTTCAGCTGCCAAATTTTTTAACCAAAATTCAAAGAGCTTTCAAATATTTTTTCATATTTTTTGGATGTATCCTTTCACCTTAAGAAATTCATTCAGAAAACACAAAAAATAAAAAAAAATGAAATTTCTCTTTGGACATTTGAATCCTTTTATTTTCCTTTTTATTTCATTTTTCTGGGTGATTCAAGCTATCAAAAGTTAAACCAAAAGGTAAGGAGCATTCACATTTTTTTTCAGATTTTTTGGATTGAGTATCTTACCTTAGAAAATTCCTTTAAAAAAGCAAAAAATACAAAGAATACAATTTGCTCATTGGAATTTTGGATCCTTATGTTTGCCATTTTGACCAAATTTTTCTGGTGTTTCAAGCTTGGAGAATTTTGAAAGAAATATTAAAGATCTTTTCAATTTTTTTTTTTCAGAATTTTTGGATGTCATTTTTGATATTGAAAAATTCCCTCAAAAAACCAAAAAATTTGAAAAATTCACTCTTCTTTGAGTCCTTCACATGCATATAGTCAATATGACTGAAAATTATTTCCTGGGGCCAACACACATCTTGGAGCGCTCCGATTCTCTTATAAACCACCACCTTGACTTGTTCCACCCTCCCATCACCCCCTACCACTACCATACCACACCACACCACACCACACCACACCACACCACACCTCACCTCACCTCACCTCACCATGCCACACCACACCTCCCCACACCACACCAAACCTCCTCAAACCACACCAAAACACACCACACCACACCAAACCACAACACAACACACCATGAACCACTCATCAAAACAACTCAACACTCCAGATACTTCCAATGAAGAACATCTCTTTTTCCAATGGCTCAAGAAAACATCCACCCAAATTTCAGAACTGTTTCAACTGTTTCACCAGGCCCCTCCTCCATTATCTCATCTAATCAAACTAGCAATTCAACTACTCTTGCTCCTTTTTTGTATACTCAAAATATATATTCCATCCCTCTGGCCCCTTCTCCTGAGCTATCATATAATCAAAAGGAGGAGTTGGTTGAGGGTATCCGATCATGGGCAACCTCTGAAGCATATGCCATATCTACCAGAGTATTACATTGGAAGAATCAGGCCTACACTTATCAATGTGATAAATCTGGGGAATATAAAACTAGCAAAGATGCTACTAAATTAAAAAAATAAAGAAAGACCAATTGTCCTTTCAGTTTATCAGGGAATTTTTCAAAAATATTGGGTTTTTGGTGGTGAAGTTTATAAGTCCAGAGCACAACCATCCACCTTCCATTGATCCTTCCACTCATCCCATCCACAGAAGAATACAAGGGGAGCAAAAGGAGGTGGTTGAAAATTTATCCAAGGGTGGAGTTCCCCCTTTAAAAATTCTCAACTCTCTTATAAAAAACTCACCATAACCTATCCATACAATTCTCCCTACAATTTACAAAAAAATATCCTAAATACAAAAGAAATCTCCTTGATGGCAAAACTCCTGTGGAAGCACTCATACTGGAACTCTGTAAGCCTTCTTTATACTGAGAAATGAACATTGCGGATGGTGAAATTAATTCATTATTTGTTTCACACCCTGATTCCATGAAACTTCTCAAACTTTTCCATACTCTCATTATGATGGACTGTACATATAAAACAAAAAAATTTGGAATGCCCCTTCTTCATATTCTTGGGGTAAAAAATTCTGCTAGAAGATTCTCAGTTGCCTTCTGTCTTTTATATCAAGAGAAAAAACAGAACTATGATTAGGCCTGACTCAAATTCAGGAAATATTTGAAGATAAAGAACCTGGTGTGATTGTGACAGACAAGGAACAAGCACTTATTAGTTCAATTGAATCAGTTTTCCCTTCCTCTCATCATCTTCTCTGTTTCTGGAACATTTTCAAGAATATTCAAACTCATTGCAGGAAGCATTTTAAATCTGAATATGAATGGAAGCTATTCCAGAAACAATGGCATTCATTGGTCTATTCAAAATCTGAATCAAGCTACCACAAAAACTTCCCTGGTCTGGAATCCTCCCACTTCTGAATAACTTCTTGAAAACTAGATTCCTCTGAAAAGAAAATTTCTCTCCTATTTCAAAAAAATATTTTTTCACTTTGGAAACACAAGTAAATCAAGGATAGAAGGTTTTAAATCCTAAATTAGAAGATTCATCAATTCTTCTATTGGCTCTTTCTTTAATTTAGTGCAAAAAATTTACGGTTCCATCACCATCCACCCATGAGAGAGCCATTGAAGCCTCTCAGCAACAATTCAAGCATCTCATTGTTTTTCCTCAATGTGTGGATCATCTTTCTGGAAAGATCAGCCACTTTTCCCTCAAAATAATTCATTCATTTCATCAATCTCCTGATTCTTACACAAATGGCAACAACTGTGATTACTCTTCTTGCATTAGTATACCATGTTTTCACAAAGTCAAATTGGCCATCAGAAAGGGTGGAATCTTCCAACTTGATGATTTTCATCCTCAATTGCGTGTTGAAGCTCCCATCTAAATACCTTTTTCCCTTTTTTTGGGGGTGGGATTCAAGCTCAAATGAATAGTTTGCAGATCGATTTTGATTTTCCTTTCTCCAGTTAACTGTGAACCCTGAATCAACTGAAGATTCAGAAAAAATTGCAGATCCAACCAAAGACAGTAATGAAAACCTATATTTCACCAAAATTCTTGAATAATTCAGCAATTTGTCACCTGCAGATCAGCTATATTCTCTGGGTGAAAGCATGAAGCTGTACAGTGGCAGATGTCAACTTACCCTGATTGAAGAGCCAAATTTTACTCAAAGATCCAGAGTTAGAAGAAGAACCAAAAGAAAAGAGCAGCCAATAAGTTCAACAAGATCTCTCAGTCCTCAAGCAAAAGATATCTATCTGGTTTTGAATATTTAGAAGAACTCAAGAGGAGAGGAAGGCCAAAGAAGAAATTCATAGCAAATTCAAAGGTTAGTCACCATTTTTTTGGAAAAAAAATATCAAATTTCATAATTAATTATTTTTCTTATGTGTTTAGGTTTCAAGAAGATGCAAGGCCATCCAAGGGAAGGAGAAGGGGAAAAAGAACAAGGAATCAGAGGAAGAGGTAATTTCATAATTATACTTATTTTTTCTGCGATGAGTTCTTTTTTTAAAGAGTCCTTGTCATTTTTTTAACATAGAGTGAATTTCAGACTGAAGAGGAATATTCAGAAGATGAAGAGGTTCCAGATTTGGATGAAGGGGAAAATTCAGAAGATGAAGAGCTGCCAGATTTGGATGTAATTAAGATGGTAAGCTTTCATTTACTTTTATTTTTGGCTAATTTGTTGCATATTATTTTTCATTCATTTTTTAATTCAAACCTTTATCAGAGGTCTGGAACCATTGTGAATAAGCAAGTTTCTTCTCCTGAATACAATCCTGGGACAAGAATAGAGACACTAAAGGTATCCAATGAAGATGGTGATGCTCCTTGCCATCCTCCTGGGGGGAAGGTATTAGCAGCCCCAACAATCAGTGAGAAAGTGAGTACATTTAGTATTTTCTCATTTTTTAATTTTGTCTGATTTCTTTTGGGTTTTTCCTCTAGGTTTCCTGCACATTATCTTATTCTTCTTCTGGAATATTTGACCAAGTATCAATTGAAGAAGTGAGTATTATATTTAGTCCATATTTTCTGTTATCAAAAATTCTGATTTTTGGTTTTAGTTCCAATACAAAGATTCCATTTCCCCAATAACATTCATTCCACATATCTCCCATGTTAAAGATGTCATAGGGGATGGGAACTGTGGCTTTAGATCAGCAGCTATTTGCTTGGGGATGATCTCAGAAGACTGTATTGAATTCAGGAAGTAAATGGTGAAAGAGCTTGATTCAAAACCAATCTTCAACAACACAAGATTACTGCGTGATATCTGGGGTGAAACTTTCCAAGAAGCAAGAAGGCAACTGAACCACCTTTATGGCCCAGCTCCCATAAATATGTGGATGAAATTTCCATGCCATGGTTTCCTTCTGGCTGAAACATATTAGTGTCCAGTGTTTCTGTTTTCTTCTTTAATTCCTTGCACTTATCTTCCTCTGAATTCCCCTCCCACTCCAAATTCCAAATATTCTCCTATTTTCTTCATTCTTTTAGAAGAATCCAATTATATAGTCTCATTCAAGTTCAAGTCTGATCATTGGCCAGCTCCCAGGTTAGATCCACTTTGAAAAAGCTTTGTGACAAAGGATTCCAAATCTTGGAAAACCATTTTTCAGGGAAATTTGGATCTTGCTAATGAGTTTTTGTTCCCTCCACAAAAATCAAGTAGAAAAATAAAACCAATCATTGCTGAATAATATTTGATATTTGTATCCATATTTGTGCTTTTTTTTTTTTAATTTTTTGAATGAAGCTTGTAAGGTGTATGCAAGAATTCAGATAATCTTCAAAAAGTATTACTGAACTTTTTTTTGTTTTTTTAAAATTAAACATTTTGAATGCTTGAATCACTCAAAAAAAACTATATAGGCCAAAAAAAGGATTCAAAAATCCAGTGAGAAAAGTGAATTTTTCAAATTGTTTGGTTTTTTGATGGAATTTTTAAAGGTCAAAAATGACATCCAAAAATCCTGAAACATTTTTTGAAAAGCTCTTGAATAGTTATTTTAACATTATCAAAGCTGGAAAAACCAAAAAAATAAGTCAAAATTGCAAACATAAGGATCCAAAAGTCAAATGAGAAAATTGAATTTTTTGAATTTGTTTTCTTTTTTGAAGGAATTTTTTAAGATAAAATAATACATCCAAAAAATCCTGGGAAACATATTTTAATGCTCTTTGAATGTTTTTTAAATTTTTAATAGCTTGAATCACCTAAAAAAATGAAATAAAAAGGAAAATAAAAGGATTCAAATTTCCAAAGAGAAATTTGATTTTTTTCATTTTTTGTGTTTTTTGAAGGAATTTTTTAAGGTGAAAGGATACATCCAAAAAATATGAAAAAAAAAGAGAAGAATCATTGAATATTTTTCAAAATTTATGGCAGCTGAAATAACCAAAAAAAAAAACAATAAAAATAGCTAAAATGATGATCAAAAACCCATGCAAATCTTGATTTTTTATGGAATTGTTTCATTTTTTGATTGCATTTTTGAAGGGGTTCTAATGGCTCCAAAATTACAAAAATTTTTTTTGAGGTTTTCAATAACCCCTGCTACAGGGCCGCGCAGTCAGAATTCCAAAAAATGAATTATTGAAAGTTGCATGAAATAAAGTATTTTTGTGTGAAATACCAAAGGGGCGCAACTGCAGGCCAACGTCACAATGCGTGAAATAAAGGGTTGGATGCGTGAGAAAAATAATTCCCTAAAAATAACAAAAATAATAAAAATAATAAAAATGATAAAAATGATAAAAATAATAAAAATAATAAAATAATAAAATAATAAAATAATAAAATTAATAAAATTAATAAAAATAATAAAAATAATAAAAATAATCAAAATAATAAAAATAATAAAAATAATAAAAATAATAAAAATAATAAAAATAATAAAAATAATAAAAATAATAAAAATAATAAAAATAATAAAAATAATAAAAATAATAAAAATAATAAAAATAATAAAAATAATAAAAATAATAAAAATAATAAAAATAATAAAAATAATAAAAATAATAAAAATAATAAAAATAATAAAAATAATAAAAATAATAAAAATAATAAAAATAATAAAAATAATAAAAATAATAAAAATAATAAAAATAATAAAAATAATAAAAATAATAAAAATAATAAAAATAATAAAAAATATAAAAATAATAAAAATAATAAAAGGGAGATGATAAATTAATGGCCCAAAATTATTTGTGTAGCTGCGGTACAACTGGAGTGTAGAGGTGCGGCCCCCACACAACCGCCCGGGTCATGTGGCGCAATACCCAACTACATTTGAGCCGTGTGGGCTTGTACACGGCTCAAATGTAGTTGTGTTCTGTGTCACACAACTTCAAGTGTGGTGGGCCAAAACAAATAAAATAAAATGAATAAAATGCTAAAACATACTAAACAAAAATACAAAAAGAAAGACAGAAATCAATCAAAAGATCAAAAAATGTTGATTCTTTGGTTAAAAAAATAAAAATTAAAAAATAAAAATAAAAATAAGTAAAATAAAATAAAAAAACCAAAAAAAATTGAAGACAACCAAAACACCACGAATCAAATAAACAATGAAAGAGTTCATGGAGCATCCCTAAAGTATGAGTTCCAAAAAATTTAAGTTCAACTTGAATAGCCCTAAAGTAAAATTGCCAAGAAATACAATTCTAAAGTAAAAGTGCCAAAAAATAAAAGTCATAAGTAAAAGTGCCAAAAAATAAAATTTCAATTTGACAATCCCCAAAATAAAAACACAAAAAAAATAAAATTAACTTTACAAGCCCTAAAGTAAAAACACCAAACAAAAGACAATTCACTTGCCAAGCCCAAAATTAAAAACACCAAAAAAAGGCCAATGTTAAATTTTCAACCTTGAAACCCCTGTTTGCCACCCAAAATGGGTTGCGTGGGGCAATTCACAACCATTTTGGGTCGCTAATGGCCATTTGCAACCCATTTGAGTTTCAAATGGCCATTCAAAACCCAGGTGCTGTAAATGGCAGTTTGCAACCCATTTTGGTTAGGGAATGGCAAAAAAAATTGTGGCTTTTATTTATTTAAGTATATATAGATATTTATTTATTGATTTCTTTTTTATATATTTATTTATTTCATTTAATTTCATTTTATTTATTTGTATTTTTTTTATATTTATATTTTTAATTTAATCAATTAATTTATTTTTTACTAGTATATACTTGCCCCCGAATTGGGGGGGGGGCATGGCATTTGCCCAGTGCAGTATGGGCTTTGCCTGGTGCAGTATTGAATTTTCCTGGTGTCAATTCAAGAGGTGCATATACAAAAATGTTGAAAAATGAATAGAAACCCAAGGACCTCAATGCTGGGTGATGTGTGGGGAGTTTTTCAATCTTTTTATATTTATAGATTTATTTATTTATTTATTTATTTCATATCATTTATTTATATTTTTCTATATTTTATATTTTTTTCAATATTTGATTTTTAAATTTAATTAATTAATTTATTTTTTATTTTTTATTTATTTTTTATTTATTTTTTATTTATTTTTTATTTATTTTTTATTTTTTATTTTTTATTTAAATCAAAAAAAAAAATAATAGATGAAAAAAAAAAATACAAAAAACCTAAAAAAAATGTATATATATTATAAAAACGCAACCCAGATGGGTCCCAAACGGCCATTTGAAACTCAGATGGGTTGAAAATGGCGTTTTGCGCCTGTTTGCAACCACAGGGTTGCAAATTTGATATTGGCCAAAATAAAAATACAATTAACTTGACCAGCCCTAAATTAAAGCTGATCTCATCAAAAGAAGTAAAATACTCCTTATGATGGGATTGGCCAAACACAATTTGAACTTAATTTCCAATAAAATCTCATTCAAAACACTCATCATAATGATGTTAACTCAAAAGACTCAACATATTGATGTTCAAAATGTGATAACCCTTTATATTAATAGAATTACAAGTTAGCTACATCAGAATTGAAATTAATATGGAAACCCAATGATGAAATGATCTTTATAATTGAAGTCTATGATATGGAATACTCATGCAGTTGATCTTTCAGATGATCAACCCAACCAGAAGCTTTCTTTGAAGAAAAACAGGGGATTTTGCTACAATGGGAAGGATTGAAATCATTTCTCCCTCAAGTACTAATAGAACCCAGTGGTTCTTGTTGACAAAGGAAATATAAATAGGCTCTGATTGATCTTTAACACCTTGTTTTGATTTGATTGGAGTATAAGAATAACATGACTCCAGTGAAATAAAACATATAGGTCTGGAAAATTTGTCTGCTATTATTTGACCCATATCTTACTTAGACAGCCATTTTGAAGAGGGAATCTTTGCATTGATGTCTTCAACATCAAATCTTTGTTTAATATTTTCTACCTATTTTGCACCACCAAGAATCTTAATGTAGCATTCTTTATTTTTCTCCAAGTTTTCAAACTTTTCCTTCCTCACTCTAAACCAACCATGTTCACCATACCCAAGCAATTTAGAAATAAATCTAAATCCACAATTCACATCACCAATTGGATCCCAAAACTCACCCAAAAAATTATGTAATTTCTCAGTTATTTTATTGAGTTATTTCACTTTGGGTTTCTATAATCAAAAGAGCTTCTAGTTGATGCTTCCTGCAGGTCTTCTTCCTCTGAAGAGCAATTTGATTCCAAATTGAGTGAAGCTAATTCACTTTCAGTCCCTTCCTCTGAACTATGAAATTCAGATTCTTATCCTGCTGAATTTTTTTAAAAATTAAAATCATATCATTATCAGTTAATTAAAACCAAAAAATGAACATTTCAAAAAAAAAACAGACTTACAATCTTTTGTCTTTTCTTGATTGGTGCCCCTCTAATTCTATTTTCCTGCTTAAGATGCTTTTTAAATTTCTTGAATAAAGAAGGATCCCTTGGGTTATCTGTCAATTTTGGAAGTGCTCTGCTTGATTTCAAGACTTTAGGTTCAAGTCTTGGCTTTGATTGATAATTTGCGGTCTCCTGAATCAAGTGTTTAAACAGCCCATGATTTCATTCTTTGGGGTATCCCACAATCATTGTATTAAGCTCCCCATGTAACTGAGAATTGCTGAGAATTTCATCCACATCAACATTTCAAAAATAAAAAGGATCAAATATTATTAAAGTAGGAATCATCATTCAAAAAGCATTTATCAAAAAGCATTAATCACAAAGTGATTAAAAAAATACAAAAATCCAACTAAAACCAACTTACATAACTAGAACTGCAAGGGTCATAATCCAACCTCCACTGAGGATGAACATCCTCAGGCACAACAGATCCTCAGTATGCTAGTAGTTCACCTATTTTGTAGGAACAGGGCAAATGCATATTCTTGCAGTATGACTTAGTGCACACTTCCCCATCATGGTTCAGCTTCAATTTCTCAAATTCTTCCATAACAAGTTTAATTGCCTCTAAAGACAACTTGTATCCCATTTTGTAACATTTCAGTAGGAAGAACTATTCCTATCCTAATTCAAGAGTTGCAAAGGGCAGCCTCAACCAATTTTATTTGATTTGAAACTGTTCCCTCTAGTTTTTTCCAAAAATACAACACGTTTTCTGAAGAATTTTCAAGGAATTGTTTGAGAGTAGCCTGGGCCCCTTCAACCCAAGATGTTGATTCATTTTTAAATTCAGGGTTTTTGCAAGTCCAAGCCATCACAGATGCCTATTTCATACAGAAGATTTTATGATCCATATACTCAAGTACATCCTCAAAGTCTGAAAAGAAACACTTTATACAAATAAAAATGTAAGCAACCCAAAACTAGGAAGATTAAAAGTAGGGGAAGTGATTTGGCACTTACTCTAAGTTCAGCATCATTGACCTCTGCCTCCTCCTTGCTTTTTGAATCTCCATACTTAGCCCACAGAGACATAAATCTTTTCCACCCTTCAACATCATTATTGAAGCTCACTTTACAGTTTGCTTGTATCTTTTTAGACAAGTGCCATTGAAAACACTTTCTTGTTGACTCAGGTAAACTTTGTTCTATAGCACAAATCAAAGCCTTTTCACGGTCCATCACAAATACTTTGGGAAGTCTCTCAGGATCATAAGCCAGCTCTTTTAGTGAATTTACAGACAAACTGTAGAACTCAAAAGTTTCTCTTGTTATAAAAACAAGAGCTTTTGTGGAATTTTTCTTGTTGGATTTAATTAATACAACATGCAATAGGGGGATGTTTTACTTATTTGTTTTATAAGTAAAATCCAACATAGAAATATGATGAAATTGCTTGCAAAGCTTTAATGACTCAGGGTGAGCCAAGAATAGGGCCTCCAAATGACCCTATCAACTGAATTTTTCTCAATGAACCCAACCTGAATCACCTAGTTTTTCAAAGAGGACCTCCATAACACTTTTTAAATTGAGTTCTGCCAGGGTTACCTTTTTCTTAGTGCTATAGATTGTTTGGTCATCAACATATTTTCCGCCATTGATCTTGCTCAATTTTCTTTTCAGTTGCATACTATTGAACCCATCTTTCATTCTTTCTTCTAAATTCTCTCAGGCAATCCCAGAGATTCTCCTCAGGTGAGAATGCACTGAGGGGTGTGGAGATGGTTGATGGTTATGTTGATCATTTTGGTAGGAGATTTGCCACAAGGGTTCTGCCTTTGTGTGACTTGCACAGATTAAAAACTTGCACCTAAAATTCCTTGGGTGATTTTGCCTTCACAGTTTGGTGAGCAATGGCCCAGAGTACAAAACATTTCTATCACAGGATAAATCCACGTGTTTATCATGCTTTGAGTTGAAAACCATTAAAGCGTAACCATGCTTCATTGCCCATTTTGACAATATTTTTGTGCCTCTTCTCTAGTAGGAAAAGCTCTCACAGGAGGTGGGTGAAGTAGATCTTTCATAGTTACAAAGTCATATTTACAAGCCGCCAATCAGTTTCCATAAAATTGAATGAGGCAAAGACCCAGATAACATGAAACTTTATGCACCACCAGAGGTCATATCCATTTTTGAAACATCTTGTTCCTCCATTGTCACCCTAGATGAGGATGCAATTGGGGCTTCCAATGATTCATTACCCAAATCCTTCTTGTCTGAAGCTTTTTTCATGGCCTATCAATTTATTCCTTCAAAGAAGCCATTTTACAAAAAGGAGGGCTTTCCACTGTTCTCATAATCCCAAAAAAATGCAATGGTATTTCAGTATTCAATCCAAATTTCAATTGAACAACTACCAAGTTTGCTCACTTTTGAGTTGAGAAAGATCAAGTTTATAGGGACATTTGTTTTCAGTTTCCTAAATTTTCACTTTATTTTCACTTGAATTTCACTTTATTTCACTTTATTTGACTTTAGATTCACTCTAGTTTCACTTGGGGATTGCTAGGTGTTGTCCAATAGTCCCATGTAGTATGTGTTGATCCCAAATTTGGGTTGATGGAACCCAAATGTGGTCCAGGGGTCCCAAAAAGTTTGGCACAACCCCCAGGGGGCCATGTACCCCTGTACAGGCCTCCAAACCACCATTTACAGGGGTACACAACTCAAAAACACCATGTATGGGGGCTACACAACCCCCGGGGGTTGCGCGTGTTTGAAACCACCCTGTCAATGCGTGTTTTGGCCCACAAGCGCGCTTTGGACACGTGTATGGGCCCACACGCGCCCATTGGTCCGTGTAGGCTCCCACCGAACTCCCACACAACTGGGAGTTGTGAATTTACCATCACCCTAATAAAAATAATAAAATAATAAAAATAATAAAAATAATAAAAATAATAAAAATAATAAAAATAATGAAAATAATTAAAATAATAAAAATAATGAAAATAATAATAATAATAATAATAATAATAATAATAATAATAATAATAATAATAATAATAATAATAATAATAATAATAATAATAATAATAATAATAATAATAATAATAATAATAATAATAATAATAATAATAATAATAATAATAATAATAATAATAATAATAATAATAATAATAATAATAATAATAATAATAATAATAATAATAATAATAATAATAATAATAATAATAATAATAATAATAATAATAATAATAATAATAATAATAATAATAATAATAATAATAATAATAATAATAATAATAATAATAATAATAATAATAATAATAATAATAATAATAATAATAATAATAATAATAATAATAATAATAATAATAATAATAATAATAATAATAATAATAATAATAATAATAATAATAATAATAATAATAATAATAATAATAATAATAATAATAATAATAATAATAATAATAATAATAATAATAATAATAATAATAATAATAATAATAATAATAATAATAATAATAATAATAATAATAATAATAATAATAATAATAATAATAATAATAATAATAATAATAATAATAATAATAATAATAATAATAATAATAATAATAATAATAATAATAATAATAATAATAATAATAATAATAATAATAATAATAATAATAATAATAATAATAATAATAATAATAATAATAATAATAATAATAATAATAATAATAATAATAATAATAATAATAATAATAATAATAATAATAATAATAATAATAATAATAATAATAATAATAATAATAATAATAATAATAATAATAATAATAATAATAATAATAATAATAATAATAATAATAATAATAATAATAATAATAATAATAATAATAATAATAATAATAATAATAATAATAATAATAAGAATAGGGCATTAACTTATTCAAGCCCCCAAAACTGGGTTTCATTTGTTTTTGATGTTGCCAAAAGGACCCCAAATGTCCCCAATCCACGTGGTAATCCCAGAACTTGCACATTTTTCCAGGTTTGTATAAAAAAATACCAGGGGATAGACAGGGATCTCAAACCCCTTCAAAAAATTTATAAGAATTTTTGGCCATTTTAAAGGCATTCAAAATTGAAAAAAATTCTGTACGTCTCAAATCTTCTCACTTTTTTTTCTCTTTATTATTTTGGGAAATCTGAAGGAACAGAAATCTTCCAAATAATCCAGGCCATTCAATTATACTTATTTTGGAATTTTAGTACTTCATTTTCAGGCCAGAAAATGGGATTCACATAAAAACTAAGACATTCTTTTTGATTTTTTTCCTTTTTTCCCCATGAGATTTTCCAAATTTTGAGCTTGCAGTCATTTAGTGGGCCTTTTTAAGGGACTAAAAATATTATTTGGGGATTCCTTTTAGCTTATGTTATTCCAAAGAATTCTTAATTTAAAACACAAAAGAGGTGTTTCTTTCTCTAAATCAATGAGTCAATAATCAATAGAAAAAAAAATGAAAAATTGAGAAAAAATAAACAAATAATTCAGTGAAGATAAATTTGTACTACCAGGAAACAAAATCTTCAAACCAAGTTCCAAGTTATTATGGATCAAATCTTCCCATTTTTGGGATTCCTTGCTAGAAAAAACCTTCCAAAGGGGACCTAATTGGGGAGCTGGACACAGCTCAGAATTATAGTAGAAAAGAAATATGTTCCTGAAATCTTCCAAAATAATGAGGGTGTATCAGAGTTAGCAAACCTGCAATTAGAAACCCGCCATTTTTTTACCAAACCCGCCATTTTTCATGGTGGGTTTCTGAAATACACATACCCCCTAACTGGTGTATTTAAAAATGGCAGGTTTAATGAAAATGGTGGATTTCAAACATCAAACCTGCCATTAAACCCGCCATTTATGCATCATCATCCATCAACCATCCATCACATCCAAAACACCCATCCAAGTCAGCAAATCCATACTAATCCCATCTCCATCACATCACACACATCTCATCTCCATTGCTTCACATCTCCATTGTCACACAAATCCCATCATCATCTCATCAATCCACATTAAATTACCATCTTTCACAACATGTCCCATCAAACTTCCCAGCAGAAAGTTGAAAATGCAAAAAAGCTGACTGAACCTTTGTTAGTATTTGACTGCGATTCAGACTCCAATTCATACTCAAATTTGGAATCAACTTGGTTAGCTTTGAATGCTCTATTACAAAAGCAATACATGGTTCCAAGAAGACAAACTCTCCACAACCCTATTTATGAAAGGCAAAATCTTCATCTCCTTCCTGACTTTAGCTTCCAGCAACTGTTCCAAACTCTATTGCCTTCATTCATAAAACTTTTGGAGATGATTGAATACCACCACATCTTCCAGAACAATTCTCAAAATCCTCAATGCAATCCAGCTATCCAACTGGCTGTTTCTCTTTGTAGATTGGGATCAAATGGAAATGGGGCAGCAATTCATCAATTAGACAATCTATTCTCAATTGCTTATGGAAGCATTGACTCATACACCAAAAGAGTCATGATTTCTATCCTATCTTTCCATTGCTCAGTCCTTTGTTGGCCAACCAAAGAAGAACACAAGGAGATATCTCAAGTAATGTAGACTGAAGGCTTTCCTTGTTGCATTGGGTTTGTTGACAGAACCACCATCCCCTTGAGTCAAAAACCCAGGCTAGATGGCAACCACTATTTTGATCAGAAAAAAAGGCAATTGATTCATTTCCTTTGCAAAGCCTTCAATAATACACTGACCAAATTTGTTTTATCAGTTTGTATAGATACTCTGTGGCACTAAAACTTGTTTGTGATAACAAAAAGAAGTTCATATCCCTCCATGCTGGCCTTCCAGGTTCTTTTCATAATTCATATGTTTTCAATTGGATGGGGATCACCCAACAACTAGAGAAATACTTTGACCAAGATCAATAACTTCTGGCAGATTCAGCTTATGCTAGTGGGAAATATGTGGTTCCAGCATACCAGAATGTTTTATCCAACAATTGAGGAAAAACCCATTTCAACTATCATCTTTCCCAATTAAAAATTTGGATTGAGCATTCCATAGGAGTCCTGAAAGGAAGATGGGCCAGCTTAAGGGAAATTAAAACCCAGCTTCAAAACCCCAAAGACACAAAGTTCCTCATCAACTGGATTATCACTTGTGTAATCCTTCACAATATTTTGGCTGACATCAAATATGAATGGGAAAAAATATTTGAAGATGATATTCCTGGTCTGCCTCAAGTCATCCATTTCTCATCTTGTCCCTCAGCTTCTTCTATGAGAGAACGGATTTTTCCTCTAACCCTTGCTCACTTTGATGAGTAATGTTTGATTTTGAATTAGGTAAAAAATCCCTTCACCAAATTTTTTTGGTTTTGGTTGTTCACCCAAGATTCCTAGGCTGAGTTGGTTTTTTTATTTTTTCTCATTTGGTGGGGTGGACTTAGGCAAAACAGACTCAAAACTTCTAAACCCCCAACCTCAACCCACCCAACCACTGGTCAAACCACCCAACTCACACCACCAAACCACCGGGTGTTTCACTCCTTCCTCCTCCTCACCAACCACCTCCATGTCACCCATCACCTCAACGCCACCCACCACCTCCCCTCCTCCTTTGGTTGGAAACCCTGGTAAGCTTCCCCCACCTCCTCCTCATCCTCCTCCTCATCCTCTCCATCATTGGATGCTCATCCTTTTATTCATCCACCACCATCCCCCTTCAGGCCCCCCCACACCCTTGGTTGATTCCCCAGGTAAGTTCCCCCCTCCCTCCTCCTCATTCCCCTTTTCCCTCTCTCTCACCCCCTCTCACTCCCTCCCGCTCACTCACCAACACCCCCCTCTCCCCCCCCCTTTTTCTGCCTTCCATCTTGCTCAGCTTGCTGCCCCTCCTCCCCTTGGCTTTTCCTTTCTTGGCTTCCCCCCCCCTTGCTCCTCCTTCCTTGGCTTGCTGCCCCCCCCTTGCTTCTCCTTGCTCAGCTTGCCGCCCACCCCTTGCTCCTCCTTGCTTGCCTTGCCGCCCCCCCCTTGCTCCTCCTTGCTTGCCTTGCCGCCCCCCTTGCTCCTCCTTGCTTGGCTTTCCCCCCCCCCTTGCTCCTCCTTGCTCCTCCTTGCTCAGCTTGCCCCTCCCCCCCCCTTGCTCCTCCTTGCTTGGCTTGCCGCCCCCCCCCCCCTTGCTCTGGTCTCACTGGCCCCGCCCCCCCTTTCTCCACCCTTGGCTTGCCCCCCCCCCTTTGCTTCAGTCTTGGCTTGCTGGACCCATACCCCCTCGCTCAGGTCCACGCCCCTCCCCTCTCAGCAGAGCTTGCGGCCCCTGCCCCCCCCCTTGGTTTCCCTAGGCTTGCCGGCCCAATTTGCTTGCACCCCGGTAATGTTTTTTGTTTTTGGTGATAGCCACAGCCCAATTAGCTCATGCCCATGCCCAGTAAATTTTTATTTTCTTTGATTTTTTTGTTTTTTTTGTGGTGATCACGTGACTGACATGTTTTTTTTGCAACCCTTTCTTGACCCCTTTTCCTTCAATGCCATCCCTTCTCCCACCACACTCACAATTTTATACTCCAAATTGAATCCCTTCTTGATCCTCACCCCAAGCGGAGAATTTGCCTGGGAGGGAACAAGATGGAAGGAGATGAGGTGAAAAACATAAAGAGAGGTGGAAAGCAGAGGGCTTTGAAGCAAAAGAGTGATCAAATGAGGGCATCAAAAATCTCTTTAGAACTTGCAGAGGGGGGCATCCATAAAAAGATTGTATGGTCAGGACGGAAACTATGACCTTTGTATCTGTATCCTGCCATCACTGCCAGAAGGAAAAAGAAAAATCAAAAACTCACACCCACTGAGTTTGAAAATTCCAAGCAGACAATCAAGCGATTACATTTCTTCAGCCATGGTAAAGTAATTTTTCTCAATAAATCTGATCACAAGGGTCTTGTTGCAATAATTGAATTTTCCCCTTGGAGAAGCTTTCTGGCCAATGCAGGAAGGACATCAACTTTGTGAAAAATTTCCTTCACCAGTCAAAAAGATTTTTCAACACTGTTGGTCCCTAAAGATCTTGGGGTGGAAAAATGTGGGAAATTGGATGGCAAAAATCAATGGACCCCTTTGAGTTACTTTGACACTATGTGAAAAAATCCTCTGTTCAATCTTCCCCTCAAGAGTAGGCTTTTCTAAATCTTAAGGCAGAAAAATTTTCTCAAATTTTAGGAAAAATGTTTTGCAATTTTGCCAGACTTCCCTTTGAATTAAATGGTGAAATAATGAAGGACAACCACATCCCCTCCTTCTCATCACTTGAATTTGGTTCTTTGCCTACTCCCTTTTACTGCTCTCCACATTTTGCTTTGACATCCAACTCTTTTTACAACTCACCTCAAATTGACAAAGGTGAAATCTCTGATTTTTCATTTTTAATTTCAGTTCCAACCAAGAAATCAAATGGACAACTTATTGAAACTAAATATGAATAGAAAGTATCAGACAGCCAATTTGTTTTTCCTGACCTTGGATTTGGAATTGATTTAAAGCAAAAAGGTATAGGTATAGTGAAAATGTTTTGGGAAGCCAATAAGTACAAGCACTGTACTTTTCCTGCTGTGGAGACTGCCACTCATACAAGAATGGCAATGTCAATGAAAATCAACAAAACAACTTGAAACACTTGCAGGGACTTGGGGAGTGGTAAAATATACTCCAGGAAAAAAATATAAATAAAAAGAAAAAATATTTTTTTATTAGTGGGGTTGAAAATAGTCTTAAGCATTTTTGTAATCAAAAATGATTTTTTTTTCTTTTTAAGTTTTTCATCAAAGAAAATATATTTACAAGCCCAGAATTTGAGTAATCTTCTTCAATTCATCCAATGTTCCACTGCTACCAATGTATGCCACAGCCATTGACCACTTCTCCTTTTTTTTATGCTGCCAGTTTTTCCCTCTCCATTTCCAGTTGTGCTTGATGTCAATCCTTCTCCTTTTCCTCTTTTTCAAATTCTAGCTCATCCTGTTTCAACTTCCACTTGGCATCCCATTTTTGTTGATTGGCCAAACTCTTGGCTTTCTGCTTTTTCAAATCAATTTCAAGTTGAATCTCCCACTTTCCTTTTCAAACTGAAGTTTTTCAGATTCAATTTGAAATTTCACTTTTTTTCAGAGGTGAATAGGAATGAGCTTGATTTAAAAAGCAAGGAGAATTGAATGGGCTTACTTGCATCTTTCTTCTCCATTATCTCCTCAAAGCCCAAATAATTTGAAGTTTTTCTGCTCTTTTGAATGCTATTGGGGTTGATGTTGATGGAATTGGAGGCCTTTTTATTTCCCTTTGCAGAAGAGGTTTGTGTGGGAAAATCATTTCTCTCATTTTAAGGGGATGTGGGAGGCCCAATTGGCTTTAGTTTTTGGCCATTCAGCAATGGATGAGCCTGTTTCTTTGGAATATGAATCAGTCAGGATTAACCAGAAAGAAGAGAAAAGAACTTGTTTCCTTACTTGAGCTGATTTTGATTGCAATGTGTCACGCCTTGCACTTAGGAATTATTGTCTTCATCACTTCAACATGTCCTCTCCTCAGTACCATCTACCTCAGTCTAAAAGCGTGACACAAATAAAGCACAACATCAATGGTGTGATCCGCTACTTCCTCTGGCTTGCGTTGACCTTCCAATCTCGGCGACAAACTCAGTATATACTTTCAAACTTTGCGGTTAACTTCATACCGGTTGGCCATCCATTATGAGATCCAATCTCCTTCCCTGGCCAATCAACAGCCTTGGACTTCCATCTTTGGTCACGCACTGTTTGTTAGTTCGCATCTACGTCTAACTAAGCCATCATTACTGTACAGTTTGCAATTGGACTAGTCCCTACCCTGCATACACTATTACTTCCCATTTGCATTACCTTCAACGTCATTTGCTCCTGTCCCAATTCATCATACAATTTTACGCTCAGATTCTATTGTCTCGCCCTTACACCATGACCTCAGATATGGTTGTACTACCGCTTCATTTCCTATCCCGTTCCTGTCATTCATTGCCTCACCGCTTCAACTGTAGTTAGCTCATCACCAGGTTGTATCTAGTCACTTTGGATTACCTTATAAAGGCTACCCCCTTGCCTGATGATTGTCTCCTCAGTTAGTTAATTTCATACGTTCTTGCATTTTGCTACAACCTAGTTATCACATTGGACTCAGGTTGAGTTTCCTTCCTTGGAACACATTCCATTCCTCTCGCCGTTTGTTGAGTGGCATAACCAAGTTTGCACTTTGCAACTGAGTCTTGCTACTTGCACTTGCCCTTGCACTCAGCATTCCTTCGCGCTCACAATAATCTAAGAATTTCCCTATAGTACGTGGGGTGGTTGTGTGACAGTAAATTAACTAACTCATCTATTCTAGCTTGCCAACCTATAGTAGACTTCTTTTTCTCAATGTCACGTACTCACTCAACTGGGAATGCTTCCCTTGCCCCTTACAATGATGAGATCCATTGGGTAGGGAGAACCAGCGCTACTCGGGCCCAACAACCCTTAGATCCCATCCCTCCTTCTAAATCACCATCTGTCAAACCCCTCGATGATCCTCCAACTCCTCCACGGGATGTTCCGACGGACCCTCTTGCGGAATTTGCTGATTCCGACCATTCTTCCAATGAAACCTTGACTCGTGGTAGACCAGGGGTTTGCACTACTGCTCCCAAGCCCGATTCTCCAACCCTGCTTTTGACATTGATCCAGGCCCTCACTCATGGTTCCCAGCAATTTAGTCCGAGTACTCCTAGCTTTTGCACTCCGGGCATGAAACAACCCAATCACTTTACGGGAGAACACCCTCATAAGATTAGATCCTACCTACAGTCTTTTAAAATCATCTTTTCAAAGGACTCCAACAATTTCCCTTCCAATAGGGATAAAGTTATGTATGCTTTGTCCTTCTTAGGAGGTAGAGCCTTGCAGTGGTTCAAACCGTACCTCAAAATTTTGTCCAACGACAGTCCCACGTGTATTCTCAACAACTGGGACAGGTTTGAGAAAAAACTGTTCACCCTGTTTGGTGACCCCAATGAAGTTTGAAAGGCCAAATACAAACTTAATAGTTTAGTTATGAAGGAAAATAGTAGAGCTTCCATTTATATTTCTCATTTTCAAACCTTGCAGTCTTTCATCCAGTGGAACAAGGCCGCTCTTCTATTCCATTTCCAAAAGGGTCTACCGGCACGCTTAATCAAACAGCTTGCAGTTGGGAGTCATAAGACAACCTTGCTTCAGCAGCTAATTGATTGAGTGATTGAGCTTGATAATGGCTATCACAACAAGAATTGCTCTTGGAAAAACAACCATGGACCGTCCACCTCGGCTCCAAGGGTGGACAAATCCTCAAAGCAAAACACAAGGAACCCAAAACCATCCAAACCAACCCCAAATTTGAACTCCAACTCAAAAGGGAAAACTGTCACCAAAACTCCAAATTTCTTGGACAAAGAAACCGGGATGCTACGGAACGAGGAACGGCTACAAAGGGAAAAGAACTGGCTGTGTATGTATTGTGGAGGAAAACATGATGTCGACATTTGTGCAAAGCCGTTAGCGCCTGAAGCGGCTAAGCAGTCAAAAAATTAGCTTGTAGTTTTTCTGATACTTGCAAGGAAAACTACACATTATCTAAATAACCGCAAGTAAATCTTTGCACTTGCGAGTCACTAGGTGCTCCTAGTTTGAGATTTATCCTATTCCATTCTGACAACACCCCTTATCAAGTCTTACTTGACTCCGGCGCTAATGTTTCCTTCATCAGTAAATCTTTTGCCACTTTCAAAAATCTTAAGAGTTCCAAGATAGATAAATTTCCTATCTATTTAGTAAGTAGTGCATCTGAACCGTCTTATTGGGTTTCCCAAAAGGCAAAATGGACCTTTGCATTCTCCAATTTCCCCAGCTTCAAATGGGATTTATTTGTCTTGGCTATACCCAGAATGGATGATACCATTCTAGGCCATGATTTCCTAGTTTACTGGAATCCAGATGTGAATTGGCAATAAGGAGTAATTAACCTTTGAACCTTGCACCCCCAGAACGCTAATCTTTCCTTCAATCAGGAATTAAACAGCCTACCTGAAACTGTCATTGAGTTGGATGACACTTTTCCGCCAGGAGATTTGCAATATCCTGACCTCCATTCCCAAATTCCCTCTTCAGATTTAGGAGTTATTTCTTACCTATCCAGCTTACCTCTTTCCTGTTCCTTTAAAGAGAAACAGACACCAACCAAATGGTGTATTTTGAGCTCCCTGATCCTCTTGCACCATGCAAGCACCTCAAACCCGGTGCTTGAAGATGACGAGATTGAAGATTTAGAAATCATTTGAGAGTCTTTACCTTCAGTTTATCATGACTTTGCTGACGTTGTCTCAGCTGCAAGAGCAGATAAACTGCCTCCATCCCGTCCTTACAATCACAAGATTGAACTTACTGGCCCACCTCCGGCACCAGGACCAGTTTACTCTCTCTTGAAGCAGGAATCAATTGCGCTTCAAGACTACATTGCGGAAAATTTAGCAAAAGGATTTCTTCAACCAAGCAATTTGAATACCAGTTCACCTGTCCTATTTGTTCCAAAAAAGGAAGGCGGAATTTGCCTTTGTGTTGAATACAGGAAACTGAACCAGGTAACCTGGAAGAATGCCTATCCAGTACTGCCTATGTCACATCTCCTCACCCTCTTCCATGGAGCTGCTTATTTCTCAAAGTTAGACCTTCGAGGTGCCTATAAACTAGTTTGAATTATGAAAGGTCATGAGTATTTGACCGCGATGAGAACCCGGTTTGGCATTTATGAGTATACTGTCATGCCTTTTGGCCTCTGTAACACTCCTTCCACTTTTCAACATTTTGTCAATGACATTTTCTCCAATCTTGTAGGTAAATACCTTGTGGTATATCTTGATGATATACTATTCTACTCAAGAAACCTCAAATATCACATTGCACATGTGCAAGAGGTGCTGCAGCAACTTTGCAAGAATTACCTGTTTGCGAAAGCCTCTAAGTGCAAATTCCATTCCTCTTCTCTTCTGTTTCTAGGTGTTGTAGTCTTGCAGAAAGGACTATCGATGGACCCAGCCAAAAGCAAATTCATATTGGACTTGCCCCCACCTTTCCTTCAAGTTTTCCTTGGTTTCAGTAATTTTTATAGGAGTTTCATTGAGCCTTACGCCAAAAAAACCGTGAATCTTACTAACCTTCTTCAAAAAGACACTCCTTTTGTTTTTACCAAACAAGCTGCTTTGGAGTTCAAAGCTCTGAAGAAAGTGTTCACCACTGCTCTGATACTTGCTCACTTCAACGAGCTAGCTCGCACTATTGTTGAAACAGACGCAAGCGACTATGCAATTGCAGGAGTAATCTTGCAGTTCTCTTCCTCCACTTCTCTCTTTCATCCCGTAGCTTTTGAGTCTCGCAAGTTGCTTGCTGCAGAGCTTAACTATGAGATTCATGACAAGGAACTTCTTGCAATTGTTTATTGCTTGAAGAAATGGCGTTCATACCTTTTGAGCCTTAGGGAATCCTTTGAAGTTTTAACTGATCATAATTCTTTAAAGTATTTCATGAGCTCAAAAGTCCTCACACGCAGACAGGCACGATGGGCCAAATACCTCTCCGAGTTCCACTTTATGATCACGTACCGTCCTGGGAAAGAAGCAGTAGTTCCTGATGCTTTATCACGTTGGGACAAAGTTTACCCAGGGGGGGGGAGCACCTTTGCCAAAAACAACCCTGAAAATGTTAGGACACTCTTCTCAACCCAATCTGCCCAACTCAGTTCAATCATTTCTCACTTACAAGATTTGGCTTCCAAACTCCGAAAAGCTCAATGCGACGACCCCAAGTGCATTGAACTTTGCAAAAGTGCAAACTTATTAGATAGTAGTTACAGTATTGATGATAATGACTTTTTAGTCTATGATAATTGTATAGTAGTACCAGATAATTCTTGCATTAAGTTAGATATCTTTGAGTCACGGCACAATTCTCTGCTTGCTGGTCATCATTGGAAGGATAAAACCTACCAATTGATTGCACAAGACTTCTACTGGCCTGGTATGACCAAAGAAGTAAAAGACTATGTTAGCGCGTGCTATGATTGCAATTGTAACAAGTCCTTGAAACACCGGAAGTATGGGCTGCTTCATCCACTTCCAATTCTGCCTTGTCCTTGGCACTCGCTTTCTATGGATTTCATCTCTCAATTAACTTGTTCTAGTGGATATGATGCTATTCTAGTAATAGTAGATTGCTTCTTGAAGATGGCTTTATTTCTGCGCAGTAATGTGACAGCCTCTTCAGAAGACTTAGCTAACTTGCTCATAGAATATTTATTTTTGAAACATTTTCTCCCTGATAATATAGTTAGTGATTGTGGATCTCTGTTTGTTTCGAGCTTCTGGACCTGGCTATGCCAACATTTGAAGATCACTCGCAATTTATCAATGGCGTACCACCCGGAAAGGGATGGGTAAACCAAGCAAGTTAATCAGATTCTCAAACAATATCTTTGAATGTATGTTGCCTATCAACAAGATGACTGGTCGCAATGGCTCCCACTAGCCGAATTTGCCTACAACAACTCCACTCCTTCCTCCACCAAACAGTTGCCCTTCCAAACTCTTTATGGTAGAAACCCAACTTTCTCTTCCCTTCACGTAGCACCTTCTCAACCTGCTACCAATTACCTTGAACAAATCCAATCCCTTCAATCGCAACTTCAAACCAAGCTCAAAGAAGCAAACCAGCGCTATAAGGAGCAAGCAGACCAATCTCGCACTACGGCTCCAACCTTTGCAGTAGGAGATCAAGTATGGCTCAATGCTTGCAACATTTGCAGCACTCGCCCAACTCGCAAAATCTCCAAAAGAAAGCTTGGCCCCTTTAAAGTAGAATCAGTCATCTCCCCTAACGCCTTTAAACTTACTTTAACTGCAAAATGGAAAGTTATCCACCCGGTCTTTCATGTGTCTCTCCTAGAGCCAGATTGAGTCCTATACCTGGGCAAGACTCATCCCCCTCCTGAATCGGTCACTTTCCTTGATCATCAAGAGTGGGAATTAAGCCTTATTCTGGATTCCAGGTTACGCAAAGGAAAACTTCAATACCTTGTCAAATGGTCTGGCTTCCAGTCCAACAAAGATTGCACCTTGTGGGAACCAGCCCATCACCTTTGCAATTCACCCAATCTGATTTGAGATTTCCATGCAAACTACCCTTGCAAACCTTGACAATAATGATTCCATCCCATCCAATCCCATTACATTCCACATTCCATACCATCCCATCCCATTTCATTTCATTCCACATTCTATCTCATCCAATCTCATTTCATTCCACATTCCATCTCATCTAACCCCATTTTATTTCACACCATCATTCAATCAGTCAATTCCTCCATCTCACCATGTTATTCCTATTTCTCATTTCCCTCTCATTTCTAGAAAGTAAAACTCCATTCCTTATTATTAAAAAATAAAAAAAATATTTATAATTAAAAAAAAAAAAAAGAGAAAATACATATTCATAATAATAATTACAAAGTTTCTTTTACTTCCTTCTCCGCATCCTCCCACTTTGCAGTAAATTCCGCAACCATGGATCAAAAAGTATCCAGGTCTTCATCATTGATTAGTGCAGACATCCTTTGGAGAACTAGCACCTCTGTTACAATATGCCTCTCAAAGATTTCCTTGCACCTTGCGATCCAAGCTCGCTTTGGCCAAGCATTCCATCCACCTTCCTCCAAGAGCTCTTTGTACGCTCTCTTTCTTTGGCCTCCTGAAAAACCTTCTCCAATGTTGCCCGTCAGCCGCCTCGCATCAGTTTCAACCGGCCCTACAACTCGCACCGGATCTGCTTTGCCTTGGCCCTCCATTTCTTCCATTCCATCCACTCTATCTGTTCCTTCTCCTCCATTCCCTTCTCCTAATTCTTCTGTTACACCCTCCTCTTCTTGCTCCGTTCCTTCTCTCCCTCCATTTCCGTCTTCTCCATCTCTCAATCCTCTTTCTTCTTTGTTTCTTTCCTCCTCCCTTGCTTCCTTGGTTATGACTCCAACCGGTTCCTCACCGGGCTTTTTTTCTTGCACCTCTGTATTCATCTGGGCCCCCGGAAGTTCAGTTGGTGGACCCCAGTAAGGTGGTGGTGGCGGTGGTGTGTTTGTAGTGTATCTTTGGAAATGAGGCAACACTAGCAAGACAAGCAAAATTTAGTTACTACCTTTATTATCATTAGTCAGTCCAGATTAGTACTCACCAGGAACTCGAGTCCCCAAGTATTTGATCTCCGGCAACGGTTGTATCTTGTAGTTAACTCTTGGTGCGGACCTACAACTCCGCATCTCCCTTGATGACTCCGCAGGACCCTCAACAGTCGACTCAACATTTATAGGGAAATTGCAGGCTAATTTGCAAAGGCAACATTGCTTGCACTTGCCTCAAAGGCCTTGGGAAGCAGTACTAGGGACACATCACTTGTTTTGACAAATACAGTTTTTGCAATGGCGGGACAACAATGACAACATTTTATATAAATTATAAATCTATTGAGTAATGAAGTAAATAATGTGTAAAGGGTATACAGTAATTATTAACAACTTGAAATCAATGTCAAAATTTATCTGAGCGCTTGCAGGAGCTTGCCTCTTTATACCCGGGCAACTTTCACGCCTTGCACTTAGGAATTATTGTCTTCATCACTTCAAAATGTCCTCTCCTCAGCACCATCTACCACAGTCTAAAAGCGTGGCACAAATAAAGCACAACATCAATGGTGTGATCCACTACTTCCTCTGGCTTGCGTTGACCTTCCAATCTCGGCGACCAACTCAGTATATACTTGCAAACTTTGCGTTTAACTTCATACCGGTCGGCCATCCATTATGAGATCCAATCTCCTTCCCTGGCCAATTAACAGCCTTGGACTTCCATCTTCGGTCACACACTGTTTGTTAGTTCGCATCTACATCTAACTAAGCCATTATTACTGTACAGTTTGCAATTGGACTAGTCCCTACCCTGCATACACTATTACTTCTCATTTGCATTACCTTCAACTTCATTTGCTCCTGTCCCAATTCATCATACAATTATACACTCAGATTCTATTGTCTTGCACTTACACCATGACCTCGGATATGGTTGTACTACTGCTTCATTTCCTATCCTGTTCCTGTCATTCATTGCCTCACTGCTTCAACTGTAGTTATCTCATCACCAGGTTGTATCTAGTCACTTTGGATTACCTTATAAAGGCTACCCCCTTGCCTGATGATTGTCTCCTCAGTTAGTTAATTTCATACGTTCTTGCATTTTGCTACAACCTAGTTATCACATCGGACTCAGGTTGAGTTTCCTTCCTCGGAACACATTCCATTCCTCTTGCCATTTGTTGAGTGGCATAACCAAGTTTGCACTTTGCAACTGAGTCTCGCTACTTGCACTTGCCCTTGCACTCAGAATTCCTTTGCGCTCACAATCATCTAAGAATTGCCCTATAGTACGTGGGGTGGTTGTGTGACACAATGGTGATATGGGAATGACATCCTCCTCATCTTCCAAGTTTTTTAGTTCTTCCACCCCAGAAGAGAGCAATCAAAAGAAGTAAGTGAGGGGTCCAAGGTTGGGTTTGACTCATCAATCAATGCAGAAGTAGACGTGATTGGAGCTGATTGTGTTTGAATATCCTCCTTGGCATTGGATGGGGGCCACTAAAAGGCAAAGTTTTCATCAAGGTACTCATTGCTAGGCTGAGCATCCCCAGCCAAGTCCTTGGCATGAACTGAATCAGATTTTTGGGCATCAAAAGCAGATAGAGATGTGATGTTGGCCTTCTTTCCAAAGATTTCATCCATTTGAATATAAAAAGGACAAATGGAGTCCAGCTTATCAACCGCCAAGTTGATTCCCTTGACCTTGTGGCAGGCAGTGATACCAAAGCCGGTGAAGATTGACAGGGAGTGAGCCTTTTTGTAATTGGCTTGATAATTCTTGAATTGCTCCCTCATCTGTTTGGATGAAAGATCCAGCCTAACTTTGGTTTTATTCTTGAGTTCATTGGCCATCAGGAGATAACCATTGACCTTAGAGGATGGAGAGTGGCCAATGTGTGTTTCATTTTCAGATCCAAAGCAAGAATTGTAGTTGAACAGAATTTTGAGCCAGTTTACCAGGATGATGTGATCAGCTCTCTTGAGCTGACTTGAGCCTTTGGAAGCTGATGGGGGAGGATTGTTTGATGTTGAGTTCCTGCGGTATGTTTGCTTTGGTCCATTGCATGGTTTAGTTTACTTAGGGGGGGGATTGCTGAGGGGCCATTATGAGATTGATGAAGCAAAGAGGATAGCAAGAGATGAATGTGATGAATTGAAAAGAGGGATAAAGCAATCAGAGTTAGGATGTGATTAAAGCAATAAAGCAATGAGGGTGAGGGAGTGATGAGGATAGTGATGCAATGAGAGTTAGCTGGATGTGATGAAAGTGATAAAGGGATGAGAGTGATGAAGTGATGAGAATAGTGATGCAATGAGATTTAGCTGGATGTGATGAAAGCAATAAAGTGATGAGAGTGATGAAGTAATGAGGATATTGGTGAAGAGATGAAGTGCAATGAATCAAATTTTCTTCTGATGAGGTTGAAGGTAGAATTTTTCCAAGGTTGGAGGTGGAAAACCAGGGGTGTATGAAGTGGACAGGTGGTGGAAGCCTTTATATACTTTACTTTAAAAAACCCACTTAGTTCAAGGTAACTCTGAAACGTATCCTTCAAAATAAGTGGGTTTTTTGATTTTTAATGGCAGGTTTGAAACCCGCCATTAAAAAATGGTGTGTTTGCTTAACTCTCATACACCTTATTAAAAATATGGGAGATGTTTGAGAATTGGCAGTTGGAGGGGATATGAGGGGGAAATAATTTGATGGCATCAACTTAGATAAAACAAAAACTGGCCTTTTGTATGTATCTGCCAGAAGGAAACCATGGCAAGGGAATTTCACCAATTAAATTTAAGGGGTAGGTCCGGAAGTTTGGTTGAGATGTTTTCTTGCCTTCTCCAAATTTTCATCCCAGACTTGATCCATGAAATATTTGTCCTTGAAGTGAGAGTTTGATTCCATTTCCTTGATCAGTTCTTGGCGTATTGATCTCCAATCTTCAGATTTATGGCCCAAATTAACTGCTGCTGATCTAAAAAAACAGTTTTAATCATCCATAACCTCTTGAAAATGTGAAATTTTTGCTCAAAATTTGGAAAATCTTGTGGGAAAAAAAGGAAAAAAAAATTGAAAAGAATGCCTTATTTTTTATGTGAATCCCATTATCTGGCATGAAAATGAAGTACTAAAATTCTGAAAAAAATATAATTGAATGGCCTGGCATATTTTGAAACTTTTGATTTCTTCAACTTTCCTCAAATAATAAAGAAAAATGAATAAAAATGTGAAAAGATTTGAGATGTAAAGCATTTTTTTCAATTTTTGGAGTGCAATTTTGAAGGCCTTTAAAATGGCCAAAAATTCTTACAAATATTTTCAAGGGGTTTACAATGCCTGAATAGCCCCTGGTTTTTTTCTTTTTTTTTTTTTTTTTGAGAACCCAGAAAAACATGTGAATTCCAGGATTCATGCGTGTATTGGGGACTTTGGGGGACGTTTTGGCAACATAAAAACTGTGTGAAACCCAGTTTTGGGGGAGTGAAAAATTTAGTGCCCTAAAAATAATAAAATAGTCAAAAGAATAAAATTATGGCCATTTTTTAAAGTACTGAGGTTCACTCAAATATTTAGAAAATTTGTCAAAGAATTTGCCTGAATGGCTAGCTGTGGTGGCCTTTGATGCCATTTGCATTCCTGGCAGCTTCCATAGCAATGAGAAATACAGGATTGAATGCTTTGAATGCCTCATAGCCATCAATCAAGTCAACCAGGGCCTGAAAGGCAAGTTGAAGAGGCTTCCTCCATTCAAAAATATCCAAGGGGAGCCCAAATTTCCCACATTTTGGAACTTTTTCAAAAATTTTCTTCAATCAAAAAAAAAAAAAAAAAAAAAAAAAAAAAAAAAAACCAACAACAACAACAACAATAATATTTTCAAAAATTTATCATTTTTTTCTTCTTCTAAAAAAATAACTGTTTTTCAACCAGTTGAAAAGAAGCTTTAAGCCTTCCTGGGGGCTGAAAACATTCCCAAGGCAGGCACATAACCCAAAATTTATCATTTTCATTTGATGAATATACACCTTTTTGGATAAGTTCATGCCTTTTGTTCAATTTGAAGTGTTAATTTATGCTGAGAAAAAAAATCAAACTACTTTTTTGTTTTAAAGGAACTCAATAAATGAATAAAAATAAGTGGAGATTCAAAATTCTTGGATCTAGTCTAGAGAAATAGATAAATATAACAAAGATTTTAGAATTTATCTAATCAGGAAAGCCCCTACCATGTTGTTTTGAAAAAAAACCTTTGAATTTATTTTAAAAAATATTTAATCATCACAAGCAAAATCTTATCAAAATTGAGATCAGATTTAATTTTTAAACTAAGAATTGAAGAAACTGTCTTAAATTGATTTGAAAATTCATCAATCCCAAAAACGAAAATTCAAGGTTGAACTGATCTGTGGCCTTTGAATTCAATTTTTTTCTTTTTCCCTCTCTTATTTTCAAAAATACATTTCAATTTTGAATTTATCTCTTTTCTAATCAATCTTTTTATTATTTCACTTTCATTTTGATTTTATCTCCTTCTCTTTACTCACAAACATTTCATGTGAAATTTCATCCTTGACCCTAGTTGATGGGCCCATGTTTCCTTTTTAAATTCAAGTTTTAAATTCAGCCTAAATATTTAATCCAGTTGAATGTGAAAGTTCACTGAGTTTTCTAGGTGATCCAAACCTAATTTGCAATCCAACTTAAATATTTTTTTTTTCTGCACTATCTCTTAAAAGCTCAGAATAAAGTATTCCTGTAAGTTTTTTTAATTTCATTGTAGAATTTTCAATATTCATTTGGACTGATTTTAATGAAGGGGGGCTTTTTCTGCTTTGAATTTGGAATTTTATATTTATTTAATTCAATTTATGGTTATTCCTCTTAATAGGCAAAGTATGACAGAAAAGGTGAATCAATATTCCTAAAATAACTGCAAAGAGGAGTCTCATTGTATGTAAATTCATTATTTTGTTCAGTTTTTATCATGCTTTATGGAAAAATACACTCTATTACTTATATTGTCTTGGTGAATGAATAAGGAGGGAAGCCAAATAAAATAATTCCTAATTTTCTAGACCAATTCAAGTTTTGATATATGAATTTGACTGATGAAAAAAAGGTTTAATGAAAAATGGGTGATTATAAATTAACAACTCCCAGTCATGTGGGAGTTTTTAGGGACCCACAAGACCTGTGGAAGTTTTGTAGGGCCCCTCAAGGCGTGGGGGCCCATTTCTACTCCAAAGGGTTGTTCCAAAAAAGTGCAACCCCTGGGGGGGCATATACCCCCCATGATGGGCATTTTTCATTTTTTTACCCCTTTAAACAACCCTTTAGACCTGTGTATGGGGGTATACAACCCCCCTGGGGTTTTTCAAGAATTTATTCTTTTTATTTTATTTTATATTGGGTGGTGATAAATTCATGACTCCCAGTTGTGTGGGAGCCGTGTAGGGCCCCGCACAACCTGTGGGAGTTGTGTAGGGCCCCACACAACCTGTGGGAGTTGTGTAGGGCCCCACACAACCTGTGGGAGTTGTGTAGGGCCCCACACAACCTGTGGGAGTTGTGTAGGGCCCCAAACAACCTGTGGGAGTTTTTTAGGGCCCCAAATGAGCTGTGGGAGTTGTGTGGGGTCCCTCAATGTGTAGAGGCCCATACACTACTCCAAAGGGTTGTTCCAAACATGTGCAACCCCTGGGGGGGCATATACCCCCCATAATGGGCATTTTAATTTATTTTTACCCCTGTACACAACCATTTAGACATTTTTACAGGGTTATAAAACTCCCCGGGGTTTTTAAAGAATTTCATCTCATATTTTATATTTTATATTTTTGTTTTTTTTAAACTGAAAAATCAACATTTTTTGATTTTTTGGTTGATTTCTGTTTTTTTTTTTGTTTTTTTTAATTTTTTTTAAAAATCCTGAAATTCTTTTAGTTGTTTGGCATGGAACAGAACTAGATTTGACTTATGTACAAACCTAAAAGACTTGAATGTAGTCATGTGTGGTGCCACACAAAACTGAACCATGATGTGGGGGCTACACAACTGCATTCAAGTCATTTGGAGGCTACACAACTTGATTTTAGTTGTTTAGCATGCCACGCAACTCAAATGAAAGTCTTGGCACGCTACACAACTCAAATGGGCTGTTGAGGATGTCACATGGCCCATTTGAGCCGTGTAGCATGCCACACAGACCATTTGAGTTGTGTAGCATGCCACACGGCCCATTTGAGTCGTGTAGCATGCCACACAGCCCATTTGAGTGGTGTAGCCTTCCAGAAGGCCCATTTGAGTTTTTTACACAACTCAAAGAGTTGTGAATTTAAAATTATCCTTTTATATTTTATATTTTATACTTTTTTTAAAAAAACCAAAAAATCAACATTTTTTGATTTTTTGGTTGATTTCTGTTTTGTTTATTTAGTTTATTTTAGTTTTTTTTAAGCCTGCAATTATTTAATTTGTGTGGAACGGGAAAAAACTAGATTTTATTTATATACAACCCTACACAACTTGATTTGAGCCATGTAGCATGCCACACGGCCCATTTGAGTTGTGTAGCCTGCCACACAACCCATTTGAGTTGTGTACACAACTCAAAGAGTTGTGAATTTAACATTAACCCCAAAAAAATATAATATTGAGAGAAATTTTTTTTTTCTGAAATTTCCAGGAACACCCAGGGAGAAAAGGAAATTAAAATGCATTTTTATTTTACAGTCAATTTTTCAGGGTATGATCAAATTTTGAAGGTTGAAGCTTTTTTTTTGTATTTTAAATCAAATCTATTGGGGCTTATCAGAGTTATCTGATCAGCCATTTTTTTAAGGGTGGGTTTCAAACCAAATCCGCCATTTAAAACCTGCCATTAAAAAATGAAAAAAACCACTTATTTCACAAAAGGGGTGTCAGAGTTACCCAAAAAATAATTGGTTTTTTTCTGAATATAGCCACCACAAAAAAAGTTTTGGAACTGGCTAGAAAGTGCCATCAAGGAATCCCTTGTTGAATCTCTATCCAATCTCTAGTTGAAGTTATTTTCATACTCAAAAAGGCTTTTTTTGCACAGTAACTGTGCATTGGAGCTTGGATAAATTTTAACCTGAGCTTGGCCAGACCTGAAACTGAGCTTTATCATACATTGGGCATGAGCTCATTGATTGCACTGGCTAGAAAGTGACATTCAGATTTCTGTGGTGTAGTATATAAAGTAAAGACTCAAACAGAGCACTTTCAATCATCATCCTCCAATTCAAGCCTCCAAATTTGCTTGTGCTCATTATCCCAAAACCAATCACTGTGAATTGATTAGCAGTCCAAGAGACTCAGTTTCCATATACTCCTTGATGCCAAGCTCACTCATCAAAGGTTGATCTAGATAATTTCCAGCATCATTTCAGACTGTAAGGGTATTTCTCCCCTTAACTCTTTTTGAAACCACTTTCCCACATTCCCTACTTTTTTTGTTTTTTGTTTTTTTTTTTTAAGCAGGAAAGGGGAGGGTTCATTAATATTATTTTTCCCGTGATCAAAACCATCTTTCTCTATTATTTTTTCTTGGATTTTCCTGTCAGTATCTCAAGGTTTTTAACAAAAGGGCCCCTCACAGCCCCAATTCAAGTCCAACGTGTTATGCCCAATGAAGTCATTGCGCCCAGTGAAAATTCCAGGTTATGGCTTCACGCTTTCTTGCCCACCCAAACTGATGCCTTGGATAGCACGCCAATCAAAAATTCTTATTTCTCCCTCATTGGGCTTCAAACCAATGCCACTCATGGCTTCAATCAATTTCATCACAGTGAAACTCTTTGAGACACTGTTGTGCAATCCACAACCAAAGGCCTGGGCTCTCAGAAAAAGATTGTTTATAGAGATCACCCGCCTGAAGATAGGAAGACGGACTTGATTACCTATGATCATAAGGTCAAAGAAAAATCTTGGCCTGGACTGAACTCAAAGCTTGACCATTAACCTGATTTCAATTGTAACATCCAGTTGGCCAGGAAACACAGTCCTTTTGGTTCTTTGATTTGATTGGCTCATGATTTGCACAAACCATGCTTGTTGGCATCCCTTCCATAAAACATCCACTCTAATGCAACAAGTTCACCTATGCAAACCAAGCAGATCACTTTGAGTGAATTGGTTTCCAAACCAATGAAGAATAATAAAATTCTTGGGCCTCATTCAGTTCAATCAAGCCTACTTGAAAGACTTCCCAATAATCATCATCTACTCCACTAATCAATCATGTAGGATTTTTGGAAGGAAGCTGAGGATGTTTGGGTGTTTTATTGATTTACTGGTTTTATAATTTCCATAGTTTAATTAACCAGGGCTAGGTATTGATTTTTGGGTAAGGCAGGGCGCAGGTTTTAGGTAGGGGCAGGGGCAGGAAACAAAAAAACAGGGATAGATTTTTGAGAACAGTTTTTTGAGGAAGGCAGACAAAACAGACAAAAACAGGCATAGATTTGAAAATTTTTGAGGGTAAAAAAAATAAATCTCCTGAAGAAGGAGGAAAGACTTTGGGGAGGTGGTTTGGATCTATTTGAATACATTTCTAGGACCAGTCATGAAACTATGAAGAGAGTTTTCAAAAAAATGCCAGGTAAAGCCGTCAGCCAAAGCTTGGAAATAGTCTTCAAAGTACATCTGCCTGAATTCAAGAAGCAAAAAATACCAGGAATGTGGAACTGAAACAATCAGCAATTTTAGATAAGAAAAAAATTAAAAAGAATTAAGGATTGAAACTGTCATATAACTGGGAAAAGGATAAGACTTGGGAATCTCTGATGTTGTTCAAATGTAAAAACTTTCTAAAACAGGAGCAATGAAAACTAAAACTAGAGGCCAAGGCTGACACATAGGCTTTGGTTGATTGATTATTACAAAAATCAGATGAACAGTAACTTGATCACCAAAAACCAACAGATTGATGACTACTTTGGATTCAATGATCATCTGTCTGAACCCATCCATCCATCCTACCTCCAAATAATATCTCTGCTCATCCAAAAACAGACCCAAAGCTTTATTATGTTGATCAAATACTTTAATCCTTGTAGGCCCTGTCCTGCTCATGAAATCTGTTCAAAGGGAAATATATCAAAATGTGAGGTTGGGTTTAAGATTAATGATCAGATGGCTTTGCAAGAAAGAATCTGTTGGGTTATGTCTATTACCCTATTTGAAACCAAGAGCCTGCTCACAAAGCTCAAGATGAAGATAGTTGTGAAGATTTTGGAAGGGATCATTAAGAAATAAAAGGATTAAAGTGATCATATCCTATTTGAGATGAGCTTCAAGGAGGTATATCTGATAGCCAACTAATCTAAACACTTCAGGACCCATCCAAGTGAGCCATTGATATATCATCCTTGGCTTGAAATCCAACCAACATACTTCCAAGGATACTTTAAAGAGATTGTCTCAATTGAATAAAACCTGCTTTTCTTTGAGGAGATCCCAAAGAATACTCAAGAGGATGAACTATTGAAGCTCTTGATGAAGTACCTTCTTAAGACCAAATCAATCTATCACCTTTGTCATTGTTGTTTACTCATTGATGATTGTCACTTTGATATCAATTCTTGGTTTGATAAAAGCCTGAGCTTGGTTTTTAGGGAAAATCTTGTGCTGTTTAGAGTCTTTTAAGACTTGAGTCACAGGATTGATGTAAATATATAAATCATGCACCCCCCCCCCCTTAGATTCACAAGCTCCTAAGGTTCAATTTTAACGCATAGAAGCCATAATACCTCTTCTTGGGGTTTTGGGTTGTGTATGTGGAGAGAGGATCAGTGGCTTGTATAGGCCATGGGAGTCTAGGAAGATCCAATGAGTGATTGATGAGGGATTGAGGGATCTTTGAGCATGAGCGCATTGGATGATAAAGAGTAGGATGATGGGTTTTTCAACAAGGGAAACAGGAATCAGATGGTGAAAACAAGCAATATAAGATGGATTAGGCAACTTTGGATTCAAACAACCAGTGTTTGATTATACTTCTCTTACAGAAGAGGAAGAAACTTTATATCATATGGAGGAGTACAAGTGCCTAACACAAGTATATAAGAGTGTAGAGGAGGAGTAGAGAGGTTTTTTTTGAGTTTCTAGGATGAGATTATGATGAAGGTGCTGTGTTGTGATGAAAATGGTGTATGAAATGTTTAAAACCAGCCATTTGAAATACACCAGTTAAGGGGTATGTGTATTTCAGAAACTCTCCATTTTTAATGGCTGTTTTGGGCAAAAAGAATGGTGGTTTTCTATTGGATTTTTTTCTAACTCTAATACACCCTATTATTATTATTAATATTTCTTGATTCAAAAGAAAATAATCATTCCTTGAGGCTTGGAATATTTATACATTGTTAATTTTCTAATTGAAATTTAAGAGAAAGGTAAATATTAGGGCATATCAGGGGTAGCACACCCTCCATTTTTTTTAATGGCAGGTTTTAGGAAATACCCCAATCTCTAACAAACCATTAAAAATAAAAAAACCACTTATTTCACATCAGAAGTGTCAGAGTTACCTGAAAATGAATTGGTTTTTCAGATAAAGTATTTAAAGTTTTTTGCAACCTCTACCACACATTGGTCCACATTTGTTTACATATCTGTCCACATCATACACCCCTGGTTTCCCACCTCTTTCTACCTCCAACCTCATTGGAAAAATCTGATTAATCACTCTCATCACTTCCTCACTCTCATCACTTTATTGCTCTTATCACCTCACTCTCATCAATTTATGGCTCTCATCACTTCATCACTCTAATCACTTCATCACTCTCATCACTTCATCACTTTCATCACTTTATTGACCTCATCACTTCTTCACTATTATCAATTTAAACCTCTTATCAGTTATTGCTCTCATCACTTCCTCACTCTCATAAATTTAACCCTCCAATCACTTATTGCTCTGGTCACTTCCTAACTCTCATTGATTCATCCCTTCATCCCTCTTACTCTTTTCAAATTGCCCCTCAGCAAACCTCCCTCCGCAATTCAACACAAAAATCCAATTTACCAAGGAAAACATCCCCCAGGAATTCTAAAACAAACAATCCTCCCCCATCAGCTTCCAAATTCTCAATTCAGCTCAAAAGAGCTGATCACATCATCCTGGTAAACTGGCTCAAAATTCCCTCCAACTATGATGCTTGCTTTGGATCCAACAATGAAACAAAAGTTGGCCAACCTCAATCCCCTAAGTTTAATGGTTATCTCCTGATGGCCAACGAACTAAATAATAAAAAAAAATTCAGGCTGGATATTTCATCCAAAAGGATGAGGGAGAGTTTCAAGAACTATCAATCCAAGTACAAAAAGTGCCACTCAATTTCAATCTATACTGGCTTTGGTATCAAGCCAAGGGAACCAACTCAGTGGTTGATAATTTGGGCTTGATTTTTCCTTTTTATATTCAAATTGATGAAATATTTGGAAAGAAGGCCAAAAAAAACCTTGCTTGGATCCATCACGTACTTCTGACCTATTCTTGCCATGTCTCTGTATGTTTTTCAAATGATCTCCTCCCATCCACATACTTTGATTGGGGTGAGGATCAAGAGGGATCCAATTCATTGTATAAAATTTTGAGGGTTGCAAGCCCTATTCTTTCAATGTCTCTGTATTTTTTTCAAATCATCTCCTCCCATCCAAATACTTTGGTTGGGGTGAGGATCAAGAGGGATTCAATTCATTTTATGAATTTTTGAGGATCATGGGAGAAGAATTGGAATTGAAAAAAAGGATGGGTGTGGAAATAACAAGGGTTCAAACATGATATTGCATGGCATACAGTTTTTCTAAAATAAAAATAAAAAATAAATAAAAATAAAAATAAAAATAAAAATAAAAATAAAAATAAGAATAAAAATAAAAATAAAAATAAAAATAAAAATAAAAATAAAAATAAAAATAAAAATAAAAATAAAAATAAAAATAAAAATAAAAATAAAAATAAAAATAAAAATAAAAATAAAAATAAAAATAAAAATAAAAATAAAAATAAAAATAAAAATAAAAATAAAAATAAAAATAAAAATAAAAATAAAAATAAAAATAAAAATAAAAATAAAAATAAAAATAAAAATAAAAATAAAAATAAAAATAAAAATAAAAATAAAAATAAAAATAAAAATAAAAATAAAAATAAAAATAAAAATAAAAATAAAAATAAAAATAAAAATAAAAATAAAAATAAAAATAAAAATAAAAATAAAAATAAAAATAAAAATAAAAATAAAAATAAAAATAAAAATAAAAATAAAAATAAAAATAAAAATAAAAATAAAAATAAAAATAAAAATAAAAATAAAAATAAAAATAAAAATAAAAATAAAAATAAAAATAAAAATAAAAATAAAAATGAAAATGAAAATAAAAATAAAAATAAAAATAAAAATAAAAATAAAAATAAAAATAAAAATAAAAATAAAAATAAAAATAAAAATAAAAATAAAAATAAAAATAAAAATAAAAATAAAAATAAAAATAAAAATAAAAATAAAAATAAAAATAAAAATAAAAATAAAAATAAAAATAAAAATAAAAATAAAAATAAAAATAAAAATAAAAATAAAAATAAAAATAAAAATAAAAATAAAAATAAAAATAAAAATAAAAATAAAAATAAAAATAAAAATAAAAATAAAAATAAAAATAAAAATAAAAATAAAAATAAAAATAAAAATAAAAATAAAAATAAAAATAAAAATAAAAATAAAAATAAAAATAAAAATAAAAATAAAAATAAAAATAAAAATAAAAATAAAAATAAAAATAAAAATAAAAATAAAAATAAAAATAAAAATAAAAATAAAAATAAAAATAAAAATAAAAATAAAAATAAAAATAAAAATAAAAATAAAAATAAAAATAAAAATAAAAATAAAAATAAAAACAAAAATAAAAATAAAAATAAAAATAAAAATAAAAATAAAAATAAAAATAAAAATAAAAATAAAAATAAAAATAAAAATAAAAATAAAAATAAAAATAAAAATAAAAATAAAAATAAAAATAAAAATAAAAATAAAAATAAAAATAAAAATAAAAATAAAAATAAAAATAAAAATAAAAATAAAAATAAAAATAAAAATAAAAATAAAAATAAAAATAAAAATAAAAATAAAAATAAAAATAAAAATAAAAATAAAAATAAAAATAAAAATAAAATAAAAAACATCATTAGTCATGTTATAATAAAGGTGGATGATCAACAAAAATTGAAAAACAAAATATACTGGTTGATTATCCTAAAAAAAAAGTTTTTCAGTCATTTAATGATCATCATTGAAACAAAATGGGATGAAAATAAATAAAAATAACATACCTTGTGTAGGGTCAGAGGTGGTATTTTTAGGTGGAAGTTGAGTGAGTGGATGATCCTTCCCAGGGGAATTACATTCTTGACAGAATGGAAAGTGGTAGAGGTATCTGCTTGCAAAACATAACATATCAAAATCATGCAGGACTCAAATGTCAAAAATATGAAGCTTATCAACTTCAATGCTTTTCAACCTGGCTAAACTCATGACCTTTTTTCCCAGGATATTGTGTTTTGATCTTTGAAATCCAACCTATTTTGGATGGATGAGATGATACAAATTATAATTTTTTACTTTCCATTATTCCTGGCTATCATAATTTCTTGCTCTATTCTTGGCTTCTTCCTCCTCTCTCTCTCATAGCAGTTCCCACTCTCAAAGGATTTTGTAAACCAATGGTCCAATCCCAATAACAGCAATGGTCTGTAACACAAACATTGCAGGTGTAATCAATTTTGAATCAGAAGAAGATTGTTGTTATTTTTATTTTTTTTTAAACAAGAATTGAAATACAATCAATCAGGTCAAAAACCCACATAGATTGAAAAAAAATAAGCAAGCCAGACCACTTTGTTGGTTACCTTTTGATTGAAGATTGGATGGATCATTTGTTGTTCTGGAAAATTCCAGAGAGAAAGGATGAATGTAGCATTTGGAATGCTGTAATTAATAATTATTATCCGCAATAAATCTTTTGAATTGAAATGGTTCCTGCTGATTCAATGGAACAATGATAGTGATGATTGAGCTAAGTTGAGTCTGTAAATCTGACAACCCAGATACAAGGAGGAGGAGGAGGAGGAGTGGATGCAATCATAGTACAATAAGGATTGGGATAGAGAAGATGATGATGATAGACCCTATTGAAAAGGGAATTACACCAAATTTAAGCTTCAAGACCTTTAGATGATTGGATGAGATAGTAGGACCAGTTGGGAAATTTTCCTGGTTGTCCATGGGCAGCTTGCTTTGGGTTCTGCCATTGTTTTAACCACACTGAGATGGAGAAGTCCACAATTGGATTTGAGACTCCATCATGACCAACCAGTTTGAAGCACAACATGATTCTTTGATCTTGAGCAAGCAAGGAGCCAAGGCAAAAATCTATAAACCCAAAATTTTCAGAGGTAATGAAAACTGTAATGGCCTGATGGTCTTTTTGAATTATCAATTCCCAAATACCTATCACCATCCTAAGCTGGATAGCCAATTGACCAATTCCAGGTTGATGTTTGAAGCTATATCTTTAATTCAAAATTCCAAGCAAGGGATCCAAGTACCAACCTTAAAGAGATTTGACCTTAATCAATTTTTTTTAATTCTTGAAAAGATCAAGGGAATAACTTTAAGCAACTGGCTTTGTTCTAATCCTCAACATGTTCAACCCTCCCAGGATGCTTGACTTGATAAAATCTTGAAGGATATTGGGATTCAAATCAAAAAGTTTCATTTGGCAGATATCATCCATGGAGACCTCACTACCTCCAATATGATCCTTAGGCAATCACCTTGCATATCTGACCAACTATCTTCCTCAGAGACTTCTGATCCAAAGGTAGTCTTGATTGACTTTGGTTTTTCATTGGTAAAATCTTTGATTGAACATAAGGCCCTCAACTTTCAATTTCTCAAGGGAGCCTTCCTTTCAACTCATTTGAACCCTGGCAGAAAGAGAAGGTTTGGTTTCAATAAGCCATCAATCAACTGGGTACATTTTTCCTCAGTCCATTGTAGATTGGAGAGGGATGATTGAGATTGGAGGAGGTAGGGTGGATTGAGACAAATAGATGAAGATGGTGATTGAATCAAATTGGATGGTGATCAATTGATTGATGGTTTGGATTGACTGGGGTATTCCTGGGATTGAATCTACTGAGTCTGAGGTCAAGGTGAGGGAGTAAGGGATGGGTTAGAATCAGTAGGGTACTAGCAGTTTTTTGAACCAGGATGGAGACAAGCAAAAAGATCATCAATTACAGGTGGATTAGTACAAACCAAGCCAAGATGAGTGATTGATGGAAGGAAGTGATTGGTTGATCTTGATGGTACTTGGAAGTACATATGCCAGATCCCTGAGGAATCAAAGAAGGGATGTATAGGAAGATGTGATGTGATTAGATGGCAAATAAATATTTACCATGGAATGACCAAATTCCAACAAACTTAGGACAGAACTCAAAGCATATCAGATTGAGTTGAGGGGCAGTAGTGATGAGTTGACAGATGGCAGCAATTCCCTAGATGAGAATCAATCTTTGTCAGTAATCACATGTGGAGGTGTGGATGGCTGTTTTGAGTTCTGGATGGTGGATGGATGATGATGCATAAATGGCTGATTTTATGTTTGAAATCAGCCATTTCCATCAAACACACCATTTGGAAATATACCAGTCATGGTGTATTTTTTTTTCAGAAACCCGCTATTAAAATGGCGGGTTTGGTAAAAAAAATGGCAGGTTTCCAATGGTGGGTTTGCTAACTCTCATACACCCTATTGAGTTTCACTAGATTTTATTGGGATATCTCCTCAACTTTATTAGTTCCATTCAATTAGACTTTCAGAACCATATTGTTATTTTTTCTCTCATCATTTTGAATATAAACTTGTCCTCCACATTCAAATATTTGAGAATTCAAAGAGTCAAAAAGATTTAGTTTTTATTTTTGTCCAAATAATAGGTCCATTTACTGCTTTTTTATTCAAAAAAAAAGACAGTGCATTTGGCAGCAGTTTTTTCCTTTGGATATTCCCTCCAAAACTTTTAAAATTTATTAATCATAATCTTTCATCTAGCTCCAAGAATCCCTTTGGTACTCTTGTTGTACCAACTATCCAATCAATCAAAGCCATTAAAATGTGAAGAAGAGGTGAACCAAAATAAAATGGAATTCTTTGAACCAAATTTAGTTTTTTAATCTGAATTTTTCTTGAGAGAATTAATTTGGTTAAGATAATTTGATTCTTGCAGATTTTGCAATACTTTAGATCAAGAATCAACTGGGTTAGGCATAGGAAATTGGATTTTTTTGAAAACATTGTGTTCAAGAAATTATGATGAAGTTGAAATATTTTTATGAAGATGAAGTATTTATTTAGTCTGATAGTTGAAATATGATTTACTGGAACAAATTTTATTTTGATATTAAAGACCTGATGAAATTAAGGGAGCTTCAAGGTTTAGCCTGGAGTTCTGATAAATTGGAGAGATTGAAGAGGTGAATGATAGAAATAAGCAAAACCATAGATGGTGTTTTTAGGCTGTGAAAATCACATATTATTTTTTGAAATAAACCCTTTAAATTGGTTCATCTTTGACACACTATTGGCAAAATAACTTCCTACCTTGAAATTGAATTCTTGAGTGAACCCTCCCCCCCCCTCCCCCATTCAAACATTGGCTTGGAGGCTAAAATTTTGTTGAGCCTATTTCAATTTTCAAAAAAAAAAGGACTATGGAATAGAAGAATTTGTTCTTCCATATACCTCCTGGGCATTTTGATTTTATCAAGGTTTTCAAAGCAAATAAAAGACTTCAGCCTCATTAATTCTTGCAAATATCAAGGGTCTGACACCATCAATTTCCAGATTTTTTTTCAAGCCCTCCAAAAGGTACCTTGAAACATGGTTGTGATCAAATTTTTCCCTTTTCAAAAAATTATCTCTCTTGATCAATCCTTGAGGTTAAAAATTATGCCTTGCATTTCATAACTCTATCTACCCTCAACATTTTCCTGAAATTCCATCTCCAAACCTAAGCTTTTATGTTAGACTTAAAATCTCCTTTGGTTTTACTTTTTCATCACCAAAGCCAAGTTGCCAATCCACACTCACAATTTTCTTGAATTTTTTTTATCTTTTCTGATTAAATCTGCAGATGAAACATCAGGTAAGGAAACAATTGAAACATGTTTGTGGCACAACATTCATTTCCAATTCATGAAGGTTTGCATAGATCCTCCTTACTTGTCAAGCAGTGCTATGATCAAATTTTGAATCTATCTTCCAGCATTGCAGAGGGTCTGAAATACAGGCTAATTATATACTGAAATCATCATCTTTAACATGAGCAACCAAGTCCAAATGTGTCAAGCTGCTTTTCCCAATTGTACAAACAACAAGTTGGAGCAATTATTTCATTCAAAAATCAAATAGAGGAACACTTCTTTTGATTATTTTCTGCTTTTGAAGTTGTCTCACTCATCACAAGTCAGATGGATGCAATTAATCATAGGCCTTTCTTTTGGATCTCTGGCTTCCTACATTTTGAAAAGCAAGTATGACTGGTTCACAGTGACCCTTTATTTATTTGCTTTTTGTCTACATTGGGCATTTTAACCTCACCCCATCTATTAATCTACAAGGTTTCGTCAAGCCAATGTTGCCACTGCACGTTACTTACATCTAATTTCTACAACTAAGCTTCAAACATTTGAAAATGCTGTCATTCTGTATAATTTTGATGACGCTTCCAGCCCAAGACGACCATAATAACCTGCTTGTGCCCTCATTTTACAAAAAGCATGAAACATTGGAAGCAATGAAGATCGTCATTGGGAAAATTCCAAAAGTACCTCAAGCTGGAGGATAACCCTGATTCAAGGATCAGCTTTGATTTTCGAAGAATTTTTGTCGCATGATGAATCTTGAGCGAGTCGCTTTAGCTTTCAGGTTCTTTCGCGTTGTTCCTAAGTGTAGGTTGGGGGGCTGACTACCGTATCGGCGGTTTCCTGATCAAAATCGAAGAATGTTTTGCGATACGGTGTTAAAACAATCAAGACCTGTCCTTGAAAGCAGGATGAAAAAGAATCTAGGTTGTAGGTAGAAAGCTAAAATAAAGTGCGGCTCGGGGGTTTATCCAACAAAGGATTGTTCAGTACATTGCAAAAAACAAAGGGATTAGGCTGTTGGCTCGAAGTTGATGAATTATGAAAACAATTTTGAGGAGCTACTGCAGTTCGCCAGCTTTTCCAGAAACCAGTAGACCAACTGAACGAAGGAGTTAAAAATCATCCGGCATTAGATTGTCTTCCCAGCGGTCTCGATCGTATGATGATAAAATACTCAACTGATTAGCCCAAATAGCCCGAGAATACTGCTAAAAACTTCAATGACTAAAATCTTCACGAATAGACTGGGATCCGAAGCATCGGCTAATGCAGCGTTTGAGCCCGAGATTCCGACACCGATGCCACAAAGGAGATTACAAAATCCCATGATCAACCCTCCCCAAAACAATGAAAACCCAGTGAAGTAGTTTTCCTTTGTGTATAGCGATTCCGAAGAAGAGATCGTCCCAATTTTCGAAGAGAACACGATGGCTGTGAGAGTATCGAAGCGTGGATTAAAAGCATGGAGGAATAACAAAAGTGGATTTAGGACTTCGAGAAACCAGGCGTTGATGGATAACCAAGCCAACTGACCGCCGATCACGCCATATATACCGACAACCTCACAAAATATAATACTGATCAAGTTTTTTGTTCGAATTCTCGGTGTCCGAACGCCACCTCCTAGGATAGATACACCTGTTGTGAAAATTCCCCTAAAGCAACGCAAGCAATTTAGAGTGAGCGAATCACTTCAAACGATCCGCTTGGAAGTGCAACGAAATTAGAGCTTACCAGCCAGCGCCAATGACACTCATCCCAATGTTGAGAGCGATCCCAAGAAGTGCCCAAACGTGCGGAGATGTTTGTTCAAGAAAAGCTGACCACCCATGCCAATGGTTAGCGAGCATTAGTCCGAGAAACCGATTTTGCGTGTAAATTTGAACTTGGTCACCGATAACTTACCTCCGATATTGAATTGTTCGCCTGAATTCGTAAATAGTAGGTACAGACTGACGGTGGTGAATGCTAAAGTAGACGCCGAAGCGGCGGCATAAGTTGTGTAGCCCATGTCGGAAGGTTTGAAGTGATTCGCGTGACCTCGGACTCGATGACTTCAGTATTCCGGGTCAACGGTGCTCGAGTGAAGTGGTGATCTTCTGGTGTTTGATGTCGAACTTGGTGGTCAATTTATCGCAACATCAACATCGAACTGGCTCTCAAACTCATCGCAGAGGATGGGCGGAGGCAGCGGCCCAAGCGGCCCGCTGAACTGACCCGAGGGAAGACTTGGGCAGCTGACACTGTCCTTCAGTCGACGTCTAAGAACCAGCGATACTCGGTTGATGCGGCTTCTGCCAGCGATCGGCACGACGATAGGTTTCTGGTTTGGCTCTCGATTCAAGAGTTGGGGCCTGGTATATGTACTCATGATCTCTTTGCTAGTTTCAATTTTACTTGTCAATGATTTCGACAGTATTTCTTCTCAACTCAGCAGCTGTCTACCCCGATATTAGAGTGTATCAAACTTAAAAATTTGGAATCTTCAAATAGCTGATTTCAAGTAATCTTGAAATTTTTCAAAAATGTGTTTTTTTTTTCATGAAAATGAAGAATCAAACACTGGCTTAATCTGCAAAAACAGAACAAAAAATTGAAAAAGTTGGGGCATGTCTAAAATCAGCCATTCAACTTTTTTTCAGAAATTTAACTTGGATGCACCCTATTAAACGGGTTGGCCAAGAATTTCAGGAAAGTAAACTAAAGTTGAAAACCGCGCTTTATTCAAATAATTGCCAAGCTCAAAATCTAGGCTGCATATCCAGGGGTGCACCACATCAACACAGAATCTTCAAGGTTGGTTATTTAAATAATTTCAAATACTTTTGATTGAATAAGTTACTGCATTTTTTAGGTTAAACCAAACATTAAGAAAAGAATTGGTTGCCTCTCTTTTTGATTGCCAGATCAAATCCCCATTACAACAAGGATAAATACATTTTGGCCAATAATATTTCACCTTGAGTAGGAAATTTTTATGGCTCCAGATGTTACTAAATGATTTTTTTTAAAAATCCCCTATTGATCAAATTTAAAAAGTACTAAATAAAATATTTGAAAGCTCCAAAAGTGAGATAGAGAGACCAGAATGAATTTTGGAACAGCTTTTGGTTCAATAAACCACTCTTTGCCAAGGAGATAAAATACCTCAGCTGGTAAAATCTCAGGATATTTTATGTTTCACCAGGTGCAGCCATAATAGCAGTTTCAAATTTAACTCTTTTCAAGAGCTAGATAAACTGATCACCATGAAATTACTTCATTGGGGGTATCAGGATTAGCAAAACCACCATTTTATTGAACCAAAAATGCCATTTGAAAAATCAGGTTTACAAAATACACCTACCTACAAAGCAGTGTGTTTCAAACTGAAGATTTCTTAGAAATTAAAATTTTAAAACATCAAATACTCCATTTATGCATCAGCATCCATCAAAATGCAAACACACATGATCCCAACATTCCACCATCTGAACATATCCACAACCTCATACACTGTGAAATAAATGTCTTGAGGACCAAATGAGTTTCAAAGGATGGGAATAGCTTCCACAATCTCAAACACCAATGAAATTTCCAAGTTGAAAATTTGAGGAAGAAATTTTTGAAGACTGGCCAAGTTTCTAGCTAGAAGATGAGCAAGATAACTCTCAAAGACCACTTGAAGGTTTTGACAAAGGCACTATGGTAAAAGGCTTCACCTGCAACTAAGGCGGGGATAAGAAGACTCAAGGTATTGAGGAATCAAAGAACTTGAAGAGCCTGATCATATCATGAGTGAGTACCACAATCATTCATTACCAGGAACACCAGATTATCAATATGAAAAGGAAAAGATTAAACTAACTAGTGGTATAATCAAAGTGGATATTTTTAATTTAATAGGAAAACTATAGAAAGACAAACACATCAAAATTCTGAGAACAGGGTAGTTTAGAAAGTTGCTTTACTTTATAGATAATAATATGAAATTTAATGAAAGCAATCAGTTCATTTATAAATACACACCCCAAAATTGGTCACCAAAAAGCAAAGGAAAACCATCATAACTGAAAAAACCTCCATCACCACATACACCCCATAAATTTAAATCACCATACTTCCATCACCACCTAAATTCATCCCATCACCAATAAACATATATGATCAAAAATTATGATTCTGAAGATTTTTAAGCCAAACTCTATAAATCATATTGAACATAAAACTCAGCAGAAAATTTTTTGCAACTATCTGAATTTAACTTGGAAAACAATGTGGTATTCTTGAATGGCATAGAGGAAAAAGATACTTGCTCACCAGGATACAAAGCATTTAAAATACCATCTATGAAATGTCAAAGCTCAGTATTTAAGAGCTTTAAAGGTGGAAATCCATCTTTTGTTGAAGATTTTACAGCGTCTTATTTAGGACCCTGACTCCTTTTATAAACTGGATATGTTGATGTATCATGTGATGGAGGATGAATGTGACCAGGGAATTCAATTTTTAATTGCTGTGGTGGTCTTTTATAGAAAAACTCCAGTAATAAGAATTTGATGTAGTTTCTTGGAGTTCAGAACCAGCAGACTAAACACAAAATTCAGAAAACACAGAGATCAGGAATGGAAATAGAAGAAGATGAAGAAGATGTAGAAACCAACAGCTTAGGTCTATTTGATCAACAGGGAGGAGATCAGAGGGCACAAGGCGTGGGCAGAGTCAAAGTAATGAGGTTGAGTTGGCATAGATGGTAACTTCAAACAGCGGAGCTAGGTTGTCAGAGATGTTGAGTTGAGGGCCTTGAGGACCAATCTCTTACCAGGCAAGTATTCAGAGTGGCCTTTACTTGGTTTGGCAAGATTGGAGGGATAGCTTGAGTTGTGGTGACGTGCGTCTTGAGTTAGGATTTGAGAGTTGAGAGTTGAGTCTTGTTCAGTTTGGGAGTTGGAGAAAGACAAGAAGAAAAGAAGAAAGAGGAAGAAAGAGGAAAGAAGAAAAGAAGAAGGAAGAGAAAGGTCAAGGAAGAGAAGGAAAGAGTTGAGATAGATGGGAAAAGATGTATGGTTGGGAGATGGAGAATCAAGATCAAGATCCAGAGAAGGTGAAGCGAGAAAAGAGAAGGTCCCAAGTCCCCTGAGGGATTGCGGGAGGTCCACCGGGGCGGTAAGGCGCGCATAGCTACTGAGAGAACGGCAGAGGAGAAGAGAGAGATTGAGGTGCAATCTTAACACCCCACATGACTGGTGAGAGGATGATCTGAAAGTAAGATCTTCTTCTGAAGAAGGTCCAAGGACATCATTGAGGAGGCCTTTGTAAGAGAGTCGGCAATCATGGAATTACTTTGAACAAGATTAAGAGTGAACTCTTTGTTAGTGTAGTCCTCACGTAGTCCCTTGGTTTTGATATCAATGTGTCTAGATTTTGAATGATAGCCAAATTTTTTAATTTTGTTGTCCAAGCCTTTATTGTCAATGTGTAGAGTAGGTCTAGGTTCAGTGATTTGATAAATCTCACTAATGAGATGTCTAATCCACTTGATTTCCAGGTAGCAGTCAAGAAGCGCATTCAATTTGGATTTGGTGGAGGAATAGGTGATATTCCTTTGTCTGGTGGAGTTCCAGATAACTGGACTTCCGTAGTGAAATATAATGTAGCCAGTTTGAGATTTGCGGAAGATTGAATTGTTGCCCCAAGTAGCGTCGCTGAAACTTGACAGGACTTCTTGTTTGGGATTGTATTTGATAACAAGTTTGAGATTCTTAGTTGTTTTTAGATACTTCCATACTTTCTTAACTTCCCTCCAGTGGGTCATGCCCGGTTTGACATTGAATCTCGCCAAGCTCGACACAGAGAATGCAATGTCCGGTTGAGAGTATTGAGCAAGGTGGTTGAGAAGGCCAATCGCAGATCTGTAGTTGACATTAAGTTGACAGAATTTGGCATGATCCGCATCGGAAGCGGGTTCGAGGTTGAGGTTTTGAGTCAGTGGAATATTAGTATCTTTACAGGAGGATAAACCAAGTTCCTCAAGCCCGCGAGCAATGTGGTTAGGCCGACTTAAGAGAATTTGGTTGTCTTCAATTTCCATAAGCATGCCAAGGATAGTATTGGGCAGATGGCATGATGAATTCTTGAATTGCTCAAGGAAGTTTACTTTGAATTTGTTAGAATTGCCTACATGGATTAGATCATCAATGTGAAAGTAAATAATTTCCCCTGTTTTTGAATTGAGGTACAGACAGGGATTGCTGGTAGATTCAAGATACCCTTGAGACTTGATCCATGAGGTCAATGTTTTGTACCAGTTCTTGGGGGACTTTTTCAACCCATAGAGATACTTTTTTAGTTTTAGATAGGGGGATTTCCTGTTTGATCCTTCTGGGGTCCTTATGATGACATTCTCATTGATTGGGGCATGGAGAAAGGCGCCTTTCACATCAAATTGGGTGAGCTTCAATTTCATCTTCAGACTATATGCAAGAGCCACTCAGAGTGACCCAAGTTTGCCTGTTGGTGCCTATGTTTCATTGTAGTCAATCCCTAATACTTGGTTGAATCCTTGAACGCAAAGTCAAGCCTTGTATTTGACAGGGTCTCCATGGCAATTCTCTTTTACCTTGAAGACCCAAGTAGTATTTAAGATATTTTTGGGGACTCCGTAGTATTCTTCCCAGACGTCTTGAAGTTCAATAGAGTTTATCTCTTCTTCAGCGTCTTTCTTCCACTTGGGCCATTCGGCACATTTCCGCGCCGCTTTGTAGGAAGGGGGCTTGTAGTAGTGGTAGAACCAATATTGTTGAGGCTTTCTTGTTTCTTGTCTAGGCCTTTGAGAGCTGGGTTGGACGGGAGGATCAGGGACAGGAGAATGAGAAGGTAGTGAAGGATGGTGGTTGGAAGACAAGGAATCAATAGATGCAGAGTCTTCTTGATCTGAGTCAGATTCTGATAGTTCATTTTGAGATTCTTGGAAGGCGTATTGTTTTTCAATTGAGGAAAAATTGGATTCATTTGATTCAAAATTAGATTGACTGAAGATATCAATACCCGGTGGTTTGAGGAGGGGGAAGTTGTTGAGGGAGTTCTTGAGAAACTGTACATGTTTGGTTTCAACAAGAGTACCAGATGAGTTGAGAATCAGGTAGGAATGAAAAACAGGGTTGAACCCAACTAGGATCCCTTCTAATCCTTTCTCATCAAATTTTATCCCTTTTTGAAGCCGATTCGCGAGATAGACAACGGGAGATCCTACAGGTTTCAAATAATTAGTGGGTAGTTTCTTGTTAAACATGAGCTCCCAAGGGGATTGGTCGTTACCTTCCCTAGGGACTTGATTGAGCATGAAGCAACAGCTTCTGATCACAATATGCCAATACCCTTTGTTCAATCTTGAAGATGAGAAGGTGTCTCGGACGGATTCAATAATTGTTTGGTTTGCTTGTTCAGCTCGGCCGTTGTGTTGGGAATGGTAGGGCTCAGAAGTTAAAAGTTTGATGTGTTTTGACTTGGCGAATTCCTTCAGAGTATTATTGTTGAACTCGGTGCCTTTTTCTGAGAAGATTTCAGTGGGATAGTAGTTGAGCCGCTTGTATTCCGTCTCGAGTAAGTTGATGATGATGTCGGGGGTCTCTTCTTTAGATTGGAGAGGAAGGCCAGTAAGATAACCGGTGAAGTTATCCACTAGAGTCAAGATGTACTTGTGGCCTGCTTTAGACTGAGGAGTGATCAGACTTATCAAATCCAGGTGGATTTGTTCCAAGGGTTTTGAGGATGGCGTCAAGGTGGCTGAGAAAGGAGCCCTTGTGATTTTACTTTGTACGCACACATTGCATTGGAATTTACTTAGTTCCTCTTTTGAATATTGATCTTTAACTAGCGTTTTGAGCATCAAGATTGACACATGTCCGTACATCTTATGAAGATTGGATAGGGATGGGGTCTTGAGAGAAGAGCTAGGTGTAGAGTGATTCAGAAGATTAACCAATAGATTGTCTCCAACATTTTGTGGCTTCTCAATCACAAATAGATTATCTCAAATTAGCCCCTTAAGTACTGTCTCCTTGCCTTGGGTGATGTGGAATTGGTCTTGTTTTTGTGTGAGATAACATCCCTTTTTCGCCAGGAGACCGGGACTAATTAGATTGACCACTATATCAGGGACGTACATGCATTCTTTGAGCGTGATGACAGAATCTTTCCACTCAAGCCAAACCGTGCCCGTTCCCCGAATCTTAAGATTTGCTTCAAGTTTGCCTGTCTTGACTTCATCCAGTTCATCTTGTAGATTGATCAAGGTAAAATACTGCAGATTGTTGAATATGTGTATGTTTGCGCCGGAATCTAGGAGGAGGTTGGGTGAATTATCTGTATTGATCCAGAGGGTGAGTAGTGCGTGTTAATTGATAGTAGGAGTCTTTTTGGTTCTATTTTTCCATTCCTTTTGCTGCTCAACCCACCATTCTGGCGCAATTTGAGGGTGGAGATGAAAACATGAGGATTCAGGGTGTGGTGCATTTGGTTCATGGAAACCTTCTTTGCACCTAATGCGAACCTTCCTATCTTCCTTATCCGGCAGTTTTCCTTTCATGGTTACCAAAGAAACATCTGGAGTCGACTTGCCCATCTTGTTTTGTGCCTTTTGCTCATTGTTGAACTGCGTTAGGTGATTGAACACCACTTTGACCGTGATTAGCTTCTCTCCGTGCATGATCTGTTGTTTCAGGTTCTCCAGAGAAGGAGGGAATTTGAAGAGAATCAAATATGCCAGTATATCGTTTGGTAAGTCTATTCCTACATCGGCCATACGAGTAAGAGCTTTTTGAATTTTGGTTATAAATCCTTCAATGGCGTGTTTTTTAAATGGGGCATGTAGAAATTGGTTAAATATACAAGCTTGGTTGGCGGTTTCAGATGAGGCAAATCTCCGGGTGATCTCAGCCCAGAGAAATTTTGAGGATTTTATGTTCAAAGCATTGACTACATTAGCATGAGTTGTGCTGTCAAGTTTGGATAGGATGATGTCCCAAATTTCTCAATCTTGCTTTGTGGGTAGTTGGCCCACATTCACGGTCATAACGTCTTTGATGTCTTTGAGGTCAAACAACATCATCATTTTGTCGCTCCAAATTGAGTAATTATCCTTGTTGAGCTGGGGAATAGCATTGACAGAAGCCTTGAGTGCAACCTGGTGAAAGTAATCGTTGGCTCCCGCTGGTTTGTTCATTTTTGATATTGTAGAGTCGTTTTTGGCTTTTCACCGTAATAAGAATTTGATGTAGTTTGTTGGATTTCAGAACCAGCAGACTAAACACAAAAGTCAGAAAACACAGAGATCAGGAATGGAAATAGAAGAAGATGAAGAAGATGTAGAAACCAACAGCTTAGGTCTATTTGATCAACAGGGAGGAGATCAGAGGGCACAAGGCGTGGGCAGAGTCAAAGTAATGAGGTTGAGTTGGCATAGATGGTAACTGTGAACAGCGGAGCTAGGTTGTCAGAGATGTTGAGTTGAGGGCCTTGAGGATCAATCTCTTACCAGGCAAGTATTCAGAGTGGCCTTTACTTGGTTCGGCAAGATCGGAGGGATAGCTTGAGTTGTGGTGACGTGCATCTTGAGTTAGGATTCAAGAGTTGAGAGTCAAGTCTTTTTCAGTTTGGGAGTTGGAGAAAGATGAGAAGAAAAGAAGAAAGAGGAAGAAAGAGAAAAGAAGAAAAGAAGAAGGAAGAGAAAGGTTGAGGAAGAGAAGGAAAGAGTTGAGATAGATGGGAAAAGATGTATGGTCGGGAGATGGAGAATCAAGATCAAGATCTGGAGAAGGTGAAGCAAGAAAAGAGAAGGTCCCGAGTCCCCCAAGGGATTGCAGGAGGTCCACCGGGGCGGTAAGGCGTGCATAGCTACTGAGAGAATGGCAGAGGAGAAGAGAGAGATTGAGGTGCAATCTTAACATCCAGAAGTGAACCATGGACTAGTTATGGCATAGAAGTTGTCTGGTTTAGAAAGGGAGAATGTGGGAAACCAACCAAAAATTTAAGAATCTGCAGAAAGGGAAAGCATGCAACATGGGTTTCCAAATGTGGAAATCTAATTGGTTAAAGGAAAAAAGATTGTGCAGATTATTAAATGGGGATGATCAAACAGGAGTGTGGGGCACAAAGGCATAAAATAAAGTGTGGTACCTTTAAAATACAAGCAAGTAGGAAATGGGTTCAGGAATGGATTGGGAGATTTTCTGCTGGGACGGTGAGTGGTATTAAGTTGAGTTTCCAGAGGAACAATAGCACAGCCATATGGGTCATGTTGGGAGGTTGGCATGGAAAAATCTTCAAGGAGGCTAGAGATCAAAAGGGTGCCAGATAGGGGTTGAAACTTGGTGTAGTAAAATAAGTCAGGAAGGGGTGGTTGCCAGCTGTAGATAGAAGCTTATCAGACCAGAGGGTGTAAAAGGTGGGATATTGTTTCAGGGTATGTCATTGGGTTTCAGACAATTGCAAGAGAATGAGCCAGGAAGGGAGAGGGGAGAAAGTAATTGATTGTTGTAAATTTGAAATTGTATTCACTATATAAGGGGAGATATAAGGGGAGGATTTGAGAGGGGGGCATGAGCCCATCAAAGATCTTAGATTCAAAGAGAGGCTCAAGATTGTGTAGAAAAGTTACAAAATAATTAAACCCAGAGTAAATGTGGAAGACTGTTATTGAATGTTTATTCCTTTATTTTTCTTCCTTTCCTATACATTATTAGTAGTGGGGTCTTAATTGCAGATAATTACTCAAACAATTTGAGAAGATTCAATAAGAAATATCTTGGTCCAAAATAACACACAAAATGTTTTGGGGACTCAGTGGAAAATTCTCCTCCTTTATATCCAATTCTAATCTATGGCTTCTTTTTTATTCTTTTATCTCAGATTCCTCCATACTTCCTTCCCTCACAATGGATGATCTTCTGCCTACATTTATATAGAACACTATGTACCAACTACCTGTGATGACCACAACTTGACTCAGTGTCCTCAGGCATGCTCAACCCTCAGCCAGAATCAATCCTCAGTTCAATCCACCTTCTACCCCTGGATCTACCAACCTCCTGAAGTATCCCCTTGCATACCCTGAAGGTCCTAGTCAACATTCCCTGGCTCCCTCTCTCTCTCTATGGCTTGGTGCATCCTCTATCTCTCCTTCAACCTAATTGGTATGAGAATTACATACAGCTCCCATAATTTAAATCCATAGTACATAATCCTGGCTGGAAAAATCACCTTCCAAGTTCAGTGCATGCCACACCTTTCTGGAAAGGCCCATTACCCAATCTTTCAAGCCAATGCCCCAAGTTCAATTGGTCAACATGTAATGCCATGGGGCATCCCAGCCCAGCACCAGTCATCCCTCCTCAAGGACTCTCTCCAGCTCTCACATATACTGGCCTCTCCTTCCTTCCTGGAAAAATTCCCCTCAAGGAATTAGTATACTAATTTTTATTTTTTAGTCCCACTTCCAATAGGTTTCATCTCAGCACAAGAAAACCAACCAGCCTACCTTACTCATCTCACCTACCCCTTTGGTGTCACTCTTATAGGATTCACTCATCAACCTCCTTCAGAGCCTTACTCCTGGATTCTCCTTCTTCTCATCATTTTCATTAATCTATGTATCTCCATTGAAATCTATCTCATCTCCCCATCCTAAGTTCTATGAGAAGTAGTGCATGTTCCCTCAGCCCCTTGCACTTCTGGGATTGTTGTGAAACTACAAGAGGCAATTTTGGGAATGAGAACTGGCAGAGGATTACCTCTGCCACCACCCAGGGATAGCAACACCTACAGAGTGCACCCCAAAATACTGGGAAGCTTGCACCAATACCAACATAGAGGAGGGAAGATTCAAACCAAGGAACACCTGCAATTTTCATTTCGGATGGATTAAATTTACCAATTCTTGGATCAATTTGAGAATTTGGAAGTGAGAAATGGTGCAACAGAGGAATAGAAGGTGATGCAGTTGGTGAAGTTCATACTGGAAAAAGAGGATTTGGAGGACATGAAGGGGTACCAAAGGTAGAACTACTAACAACTGCAGGGGGAGATGATAGACAAGAGGGGAAAAAGTAGCAGATATTCCAGGAAGTTGACTTGAAAAAGCTGACCTCTGAATTTCTTGCAGCGGGAAAGTTGAGCTTGGGAAAGGAATTTACTGCTTAATGTTCTGGGTTTGAGAGAGTATAGAATTACCTGGTCTGCAACAAGATTTTTGCAGATAACACAGGCCTGGTTGAATGTATCTTCCTTTCTGGGCTACAAACACAGTGGAGATGAAATAATCACCAATTTATATAAAAACAGAATAGGGTGTATCAAAGTTAGCAAATCCGCCATTAGAAACCCGCCATTTGTTTTGCCAAAATCTGCCATTTTTAATGGCAGGTTTCTGAAATACACTTACCCCTTAACTGGTGCATTTAAAACATCAAATACACCATTCATGCATCATCATCTATCCACCATCCATCAACATGAAAAACACCCATCCACACCTCCAAATCATCTATCCCAAAATCATTGACCAACTTTACCATCCATCCCAAACTCATTGACCAACTTGACCATCCATCTTGTCCTCTCCTTGTGATTTTCAGCCCCGTCTGGAAAAAATACCTTTGTTTTGTTTTTCTCAAACAAAAATACCACCAACACTGGATCTTCAAGTGAAATATAGTATATGTTTGAGTCACTCCTCCTTATATATCAAAAAATTGAAATGTATATTTTTTAGCTTAATCCTGATTTAACTGAAAATTAAAAATGACATGAATTTTTTAGCTCAATTCCTCTGATTTAATTTGAAAAATTAACAATCACCTTCCAAACAGGCCCCAAAAATTTAGAGGTAATACTCTAGTAGATAGATAGATATAGTCAAACCATACCAGAGTTCCTTTTTCTAAATTGAATCTCTTAAACCATTCAGTGATCATTCAGTCAGTTCTAACAAGATCCCAGTCCAACAAGCTAATGAAATAACAAATATAAAAGAGATGATTAGTTAGGATCTTCAATTTGAAAGAAGGAAGATGTTTGTGGAGAATAATCTTAAGGAGAAGCAATTGATGATCTTAAAACTGAAGATAAACTTGGATTGGATTGTACCACTGACCAAAGGTACCAATGGTAGTGGTGGTGATGAGCAAGAGAAAAGGTTAGGGGAGGAGAATGTAGTGGTTGTCAATTGACCAATGATCATGACTTCCTCCTCCTCTTCATCATCAACAACAACCTCTCTATCTCTCTCTCTCTCTCTCTCTCTCTCTCTCTCTATCTCTCTCTCTCTCTCTCTCTCTCTCTCTCTCTCTCTCTCTCTCTCTCTCTCTCTTCTCTCTCTCTCTCTCTCTCTCTCTCTCTCTCTCTCTCTCTCTCTCTCTCTCTCTCTCTCTCTCTCTCTCTCTCTCCTAAAAACTCTATAGGCCTAATTTTAATCAAGAGGAATTTGATCAATAGGTGTGGATACCTGGCCTGTTGGAATTGATCAAGTGTTTGTACACTACTTTATCAAAAATCAAACATAGTCAGGATCTCAACCAATACTCCCTCTCATAAATACCATTATTTTCATAGACCCCCTCTCCTACCCACCGGCTTGACTCAATCTAACTCGACAGAGGCTAAGGATCAAAAAGCCCCAAATTATTGTTGCAAGACAAGCATCAAGAGCATCTTTGGTGGTTCTCTCAACTCTGTCAATGGTTTGTCCCCATCCCCCCACCTATGGCTGGACCCCAATAACAAATGTTTGGGTAAAACCCAGTACCTGCCCTGACCAGGTTGGTTATTGAGCCCTAAAATTGCTGTTGGGTATGGGTTGGGTAGAACTAAGGTCAGAACTTGGGCTAACTCATTTTAGAACCCAGGTATCAGGTATTTTACAAATTAGAACCAGGGGGGTTTGATGCCAAGTTTTTATAGTTATTTTTCATTTAAATTCATCAGTAAAGTCAGAAAAATACATTTTTACCAGTCCCATTCAAAAAATTAAGAAAAGAAATCACAAAAAATATCATGTAAATCACAATATAACCAAAAAAAACAACAGAAAACTACCATGAAACCTTTCCAAAAATGCAATACAACTCTTTTAAACATAATAAACAGTCAATGGAGTCAGAATCTAAGGAAGCATGTTGGGGCCCAATAATATACTTTGATTTTTGAAAGATCCTTTCCAATTGCGCACTTTTTTCTGGAATGGCAAGAAATTATTGAGCCATTATACAGAGGTTGGGGTAAAATGAACTCTGTGAACTCCAATAATGGAGCACATTAGCTTCTTTGGGCTCCTCAAGTTCAGAGATATACCGTAGAATCTTGGATTCAATGCCTCCTCTGCCTTGGGATGATTTAAAAACCTTACTTTCAGGTTTGCTGGCAATCCTTCCTTTTTTATTTTTGCTTGATCCTTTGGCAGAGTTGGAAAAAAATTGGTTTGTTTGATACTTGTGTGATTCTGTTCCAAATATGTTAAGAAAAGTTACAGGACTGATGTTGATTTTGAGGTGTTCAAGGATCATCTCATGATGATATGCAAAGCATGGTAACTTTATTTGGGGGTCATGTATCATTGCACATGTTGGAGCAAATTTTTTCAAAGACAAGGATAAATATTTTTTGAGTTTCCCAATCATATCACATGCCACTGGAACAATTTGAGCCAAATCATATTTGATCTTTATTTCAATCATGTAACCTACCAGGGAAATTAATATTGGGATTTCATAGCTCAGAGTTGGGTACTGGGTGGAGCAGAGAAGCTTGGTTGTATCATTGAGGGGTTCAAGGAAGTTGATCATCTGCTCAACTTTCTCCCACTCTAATTGATTAATCTTGAATTTATTGGTGTCTGATTTCTCACAAAGAAGGTTTTGAGCCCTTTTCAACATGAGGTAAGTTGAGTTCCATTGAGTCTTTACATCAAGGATCAACGTATTGGCAGAAATTTTTGAATTGTTGTTGGAATCTTCACATATTTTTAGACACATGTAAAATTTTTCTCAATGTTGGGGTGATGACCAAACCCAGGTGGAAAGTATGTGTATCCTTTGCATAACGTTTCCAAGATTAAAATCTGCTCCATCTGGCTTGTCAACAAGGTTGTAAATTGAGAGAGAATTTTTTTTTCAAATGAGAGTACTGTTGGGCTCTACCTTGAGGCAATCTCTTGCAGCAAGGTTGATTGTATGAGCCCTGCAGCCTAAAATTTCCATCTTGTAATTGAATTTGTGATTGGTGATTGCTGAAATGTGCTTGGCCATTGTGATGTTATTTGAAGCATTGCCAGGTGTGATGACCACAAGTTTTTTGACCAAATCGATTTTTTGGAGGGCAGCACAGAAAACTTTGGCTAGATTAACACCAGTGTGTGAGCCTTGAAAATGGGGAACAATATGAGGTAAATATTTTGATCATCCTGTTTTGCATATTCAATTTATTTTAAGGAGGAATAGCTGATATAGTTTGCATTCAAATGGAAATCTTTCTCAGTTTCCAATTTTTATCAATCACCTGTGCTTTTATACCCAAAAATGCCAAAAATTTTTGAAAATTCCAAGCATCCAAAGTAAAAGAAAGGGCTTTGATACCTTCAGAAAAATTCCTGATGTGCCCAACATGGGCTGTATGTAAATTGCAAACCTCATTGGAAATGGCCTTTTGTCTTGGAATCATTGGTGTTGTGTGAGCATTGATCATTTTGAGCAGACTGATAAACAATGGTAGCTCCACAATTGAAAAGGGCAGGTTGGCATCTGCAATGAAGTATGCAATCATCTTTTGAAACAAGGTTGGGTTGATTCCCATCTGAAGATACAAAAGAAAAAAAATTATTAAATGGAATAAGAATAAGAGGGAAATTACTTACAGTCTTTTCCATGCCCGCGCCTTTGAAGAAGCCCTTAATCTTAGATTTATTGTTGGAGGCTTTCTGGGGATTTAAAAGCTTGAGGATTTGCCTGAGGTGCTCACCCATCAACTTTTTTCTCTTTTACTTATTGCAAAGGTGGATTTTGCCACATGACCGCCCATTTTAAAGTGGAACAATGCAAATGACTTTCAATTTTTTACCTTTGGTGACAAAGTATGACCATACCCCACTTTTTGAGATATTACTTCTTGGAACCACTTGGGTATTTTTGGTGCTGGTTCATGATTCCATATCATCAGCCAAAAGTTTCCTCAGAGTTTGGACCTTTTTTGGGCAAGGAGGATTTTCAACTTGAGAAGACAGTATTTTTGCTCTATCATTTGACTCAGAATTGGATTCAATGCTAACTGGATTCTTAAAGGGGATGGGCATTTTTTTTTATATTTGGAGGGGTAGGTTTTGTTGTTCTTGGTTTTTCAATGGCCAGATTTAAAGGGAGGAGGTCTCATTTACGGTCAAGAGTGGACTGGATACCTTCAAATATGAAAAAATCACAGAGGGAGAAAAACAGGGATAGATTAACACAAGGGAATAGGGTTGGATTGGTCAGTCCAAAGAGATAATGAACATGGAATATTGGAACATGTAAAATCACCATCAAAACATATGGAAATGGTTATCAGATCAATGTGAGGTGCCTAGGTTGGAGTGTGGAAGTAAAGTGGTGGTCAGTGAGTAAAACCCATTCAAATATGAAGACTTGAGATACTAAAATATGTTTTGATGGATGGGGCTGGAGCATATAATGTATTGAAACAAAGGTGAAACAAAGGATCAATCCAGCAGCAGGGGGGAGTAGGGGGGTGGTCAATGGATTTTTGGGTAGAAGGGTAGATGAGTCATGAAGGGGAACAGGATAGAAGCAAAGTTGGAAAATGAAAACGGGACAAGTGGATTATAAGTCCATACCATGGAAATAAGGGCCAAAGCCCATTTGGGCTTTGGAACTTGGGTATATACCCAATACCCACAGGTATTGGGTCAGGCCACCAAAAAATGATACCCAAACAATGGGTATACCCGCGGGTTGGGGGTTGGGTATGCCTTGGTTTCCAGCCCTACCCCCACCCCCCTCTCATCTTCACCAAATCTGGAACTGATAAGCATCATCATTTTTTCTTTGTCACCAAAAGATCTGGTAGTAGATGTTTTTTGGTGTTTTTTCAACAGCTCCTTTGTTCCATCCCTACTGGTTAGTTTACCATCCCTTTCCTTCTCATAATCCTACCTGGATTGCAATATCAGCAAGCCCAGCTCAAGTTTGAAGAAGGTTGATGAGATGAATCACACAGACATAATTGCCATCAAATCCTATGATCATCAGCTCATCTCTGTGTAGACATTAACCCAATCACTCTCAAGGCTACCAGGGTGACCATTAAGCGTAAAATATTAGACCAACCTAACATGATTCAAGCCTCATTGGTTGATTCTATCTTCAACTATTCAGTCAGTCAGTTGTTTTTTCTTATCCAGCTTCCCATCATGCATTCCACACCTGATACAGCCCATCTGAATTTAAATGAGTTTTAGGATATTTATCCACCAGCAGTTTGGTCTTTTGCCTTCATCAGGAATGATACTCTGATTGAAATCTCAACCCAACAAACCCCCCCTTTTTCCTTGGCCAAGGTAATGGAATAATCATCCTCCCCACTTCCACCACATCCATCCTTGCCACTCTCATCTCCACCATCATCCCCAAGGCCTATTAGCAATGTGGTGAATCCTGGAACCCTAAAATGGTGCGTGAAATTACCCCCATTTCTTCCTTGGATTTTCCCCCTGCTTCATCTTCCCTATGGTTTCTGTTGACTTGATTCTACAATCAGGATCATGACCATTGGGGTATTTATTCAGTCCAATCCTTGGAATTCCCACCCTGCTTTATTTATGCCTTATTTATGCCTTATTTATGCCTTATTTATGCCTTATTTATGCTTTTTTTGGGGCTCATTTGTGAATAAGTTACTATTGGTGTAAGGAGAATAACAAAAGCTTGAAAAGGCAAATGAAAAAGGATGTTTTTGTGAATTCATAGCAATATATTCAAAAATATTTACAAACCAAACAGCTCAGCAAACTTTTCAATTTCTGTCATTGGTCAACCACTACTGACACAGGCAAGTTCCAATGAAAACCTGTCCTTTTTCTCTGATTGAGAACAATCCTTGTCCTTTTCCTCTTTCTGAAAATCCAACTCATCTTTTTTCATATTTCTTTCAGAATTGATCTTCTTGTGTTGGGCTTCTGCCTCTGCCTCTATTTGTTTCTGCTGAGCTAGAAGCTCTGATATCCCTTTTTTCTCTTCAATTTCCAAATTACTCACGCATTTCTCCCTCTCAAAGTTAAGTTTATTGCTTTCAACAAGATTTTTAACTGTTTTTCAAAGTCAATAAATATATCTCTTTTGCCTTTTTGGGAAGATTTAGAAATCCAATTTATTTTCCTTACTTGAATATTTCTACTCAATGATTTATTCAAAGCCTCCAAAGCTAGAAGTGTGTCTTCTCTTTTGATTAATTTTGGGGTTGATGTTAATTGAATTTGAGGCCTTGGGATTTCCCTTGGCTGAGGTTGATGGAAGCTGACTGTCTTCACTCAGATCAGAAGGTGATGTAGGAGGCCCCATTGGCTTAAGCTTTCTGTTATTTTCAAGAAAAGGATGAGGCTTTTCACATGAAATCAGTTAAAATTCACAATTCAACAAAAGAAAAGAAAAACCATACTTACTTGAGGTGAGGTATGTTTTAACTGTGAATTGGGACATTCTTACCCCAAGTTGGTGGTATTTTTGAGTTCATCCAAGCTAGGAAGTGATGGATCCAGGAAAGTGTTTGACATGCTTGTGGACTGGATTGGGGCTGACTGAGCTGTAATTTTGGGAAAATTGTGGCTGATGCTGGCTCTGATGGTGGCCAATCATATGTTTCCTTGTTATTGGGTTCACTTGGCTGAGTATCATTGAGAAGTGTCTCCATATCATTTTACTCCGCTGTTTGAGCATCAAACTCAACCAGAGGGGTGATATTTGATTTTTTACCAAATATTTCATCCATTTTGTTTTAGAAATGGAAGATTGAATCCAATTTCTCAAGTACAGAGTTTATCCCCTTGGCTTTATTGGAATCAGTTACACCAAAACAAGTTTAGATGGACATGGAGTGTGCTTTTGTGTACTTGGCCCAGTAGTTCTTGAATTGCTACCACATTTGCTTTGAAGAAAACTCTGGCCTATCTTCTTTTTTCTTGATCTTATTGGCCATCAGGAGATAACAATTTACCTTCAAAGATGTGGGTAAACCAACTCTTGTTTCTTTGTTGGACCCAAAGGAAGAAGCACAGCTTGACGTGACTTTGAGCCTGTTGACCAGGATTAGGTGATATTCTTGCTTGAGTTGGCCAGATGATTTGGAAGCTGAGGGAGGAGGATTTTTTGTTTTTGAATTTCTTATGGATGTTTTTTTGGGTATGTGTTATTTGGTTTTGGATTGCTGAGGGGCCATTTTGATAGTGTGAGGTTTCAGAGGATAGTGTGATGAGCAGTGAGGATGATGAGATTTCCAAGGAGGTCAGAGTTGGATGGAAGTGGGAAGCAAGGATGAGTAGTGAGGATGATGAGATGCCTGAGGATTTTGGATTTGGATTAAAGTGGAAAGCAAGGATGAGCAGTGATGATGATGAGATTTCCAAGGAGGTTGGAGTTGGATGGATGTCGGAAATAAGGGATGGATTGTGTGGTGCAGGGTTTGTTTGATGCTGTGGGTACCTTTATATAATTTTCTTGAAAAAAACCACTTATTTCATGTTAAAATTCACACGTCTGGTCTGAAATAAGTGGGTTTTTTTGATTTTTAATGGCAGGCTTGAAATGGCAGATTTGGGTCAAAACCTGCAATTAAAAAATGGCTGGTTTGGTTAACTTTGATATGCCCTAATCTGTTGCAGAATTCTTGGGGTGGAGAAATTCCCCTACTACCAGAAATGGGGTGAGTGAGGAGCATGGCAAATGGGAAAATGGAGCTATAGAAATTTATGCAAGAGGGATCAGCCCCAAGGGATCCATTACAGGTGCCATGGGAAAGGGAGTACAGATTAGCACCCCCAGCTTTGGAAGCAGATACAACAGAATTCTGGGACATGATGGACAGGTTTAAAATATTTTTTTCACAGGTTAAACCTGCAGGAGTTACACCTTTGGGAACAAGCATGTCTAAAATTGATGCAACTGCCCTGCAAATGATGGGTCTTCCCCAATCAATGGGCCCCATTTGGACTCCAAAATGCTACTCTTTTTGGACAGAGGTTCATCTGAAAACAGAATAAAGAAATTATTCAGGATTTGGAAATGCAGTTTGTTAGTTTGTATGGAATAGATATTTTCATATTAAATGGTAAACCTTGTTTGAGAGAGATAGGATCTTCATCTCCTAGGGATCAGTTGCAAGCAATGGCAGAAAATACCTTCCAGAAGGAAGCAATGGTGTCTCTGGGGGTTGCTTTCCCACAAAATCTTTGGGAACCCCTGGAAGATTCTGCAGAGTTAAGAATGTTGCAGTTGTGAGAGAGATGGGTACAAGTGGAGGAAAGGAAGGAGCTGGAAATGCATCCAAAGGAGGGAAAAGTGGGGGTAGCAAGTGTGCCAAGGGTGTTAGGGTTTAGAAAAAGTGTGGGGGAAATTTTAATAAAATATTTGGACCAGAAGCCCCTGTGAGTCTTTCTATAAGGTAATTAGCAGAAATTCTTCTTTTTATGGCCAAGGAAATTATTTTGGTGTTGCAAAAATACTCTTGAGGCCAGCAGTATGTTCAAAATTCCATACAAGTTGTAAAATAAATTGCACACAAGGAAACAGGTGACATAAAAAACCTGGTGTTGTGCCTGTCAGGCTACATCCAGTTGGGGGTTGGAAAGGATAATTTTTGGGAAATGGTGGAAAGAAGATCAATTTTAAGCATTATTACATTAAATCTATCCTTGAATGCAGGCCTGAAATGGCACAAAACTGACATTGACATGCAGACTCTAGGAGGATATATGTACAAAGTGGAAGGGTTAGTAGAGCAGGAACCCTTGGAAGTGGCTAGGTTATTTCAGCCACTCTCTTATCTGGCCACAAAGGGGGAGGAGGTAATACTGTGGAAAAATTTTATTTTTTCCTTCAAAGCCTCACTCTAATAAAACAATGTTTTCTGCAAGGAGATTTTAACAGTTGCAGGAAAAAATAGAGATCAATTAAAGACAAAAATCTGTTGTAAAAATGCGGATTGAAGGATAATTGGGATTCTTGAAGGTTTTCTGCCGCAACTGCATGGGCATGGATCCATTTCTGTGCAGGCAGTTGAATAGGGAGGAGCCAGGGAGGGTAGAACTGGGAAGTTTGGGGATAAATGCAGTGGGACTTAAAATTGGGAGGAGTTTGGGATTTTGCAGTATGAGGGAACTGGTAAAAGTGATTCCTTCCACATATTCATCAGAAGAGTGGAGTAGCACAAGAATTTAAACTTGTTCCTGGTCTGTGAGAAAGCTGGAACCTATGGAAGAGAGAATCTTGCAAGTAATGGGGGACAGAGGAACACAGCACTTACAGCAGGTGATTTCCTGGGGATTGAAGTATAAAAAGGTATCCAAAAATTTGATACCTCAGAATTATCCAATTCCGCAAGAGCTTAATCAAACTTGATGGGAAATTAAATGGAAAATGGAAATTTAAAACAAACCACTCAATCTTCATCTGTCAAGGTTTGAGCCAACCAAAAAAATTACAGAGGAGAAAATTGCAGAGCTGAATTTTGGACTGGAGGGGTGGCCATTGGAGGCAGAGTTGGATTTGCTGAGATTGGTGGTAGTCTTGCGGAGGAAAGCTCTGGAATTTGGGCTGGAGTAGTGTGTTCTCCTGAAACAGACAATTTGATATTCATATCAGATTCCTAAAGTGAACCAAAAACTCTGGCAAGTGAAGCCAATTCCCATTCCATTTTATGCAAAAGATGCCCTTACAGAGATTTTCTGTGAGTTGTTGAGGACATGGTTATACAATAAATACTGCTCTAGGTATTCTAGTCCTATATTTTAAGTTTTGAACCAGGACAGGACTAACTTAAAGATTGTTAACAATTTTCAGAAAATAAATTCTTTCACCATAAAAGATGCCAGTTTGCCTCAAAATGTGGAAGAATTGGTGGAAGAAATGACCAGAATGCTGATCTATGGCTTAGTAGATCCAATGGAAGGATAAAACCAGAAGGAAATTCACCCAGACCCTTGAAAACTTACAGAATTCAAAAGAAATTTAGGCCAGATGTAGCTAACATGGCTGTCACAGGGGGAAAAAATTTGGGATCAGTATATCAGGCTCAAATTTTGTGGATCCTGAAGGCCAATTTTCTGAAAAAAATCTAAACATCCATTGAAAATGTGGGGATCAAGTGGCCATCTGGCAACTACAGGGCAGAAATTATAGAAGTGAATCCAGTCATCTGGCACTTTTTGTGGGAATATTCTCAGTCCTTAGAACAGTTCCTTTTCCATATAGAGAAGGAAGTTTTTAAGTTCTTGGAAATGAAGCTTTCAGTGTGCTTTACTGCACTGGAAATACTTTAAAATGAGGTTTTGGGACAGGGGTGGAAGATTGTGGGTTCTAAATTTAACAGGGTCCTTGACTGGCCAGTTATGCAAAACATGTCTAAAATCTCTTGGTTTTTGGGTCTGTGCAGGTTTGTGCAGATGTTCATCAAGAGGTTTGCAGAGATAGCTATCCAACTGTGGAAAACAAACAGGAAGGGGGAGGAATGTGTGTGGAAAAGGGAGTGTTATTGGTCATTTTTCAAAGTAAAAAACATGGTGGGGTGGATAATGTTGTTCACAGGGATAGACTACTTGAAAATCGGGATACAACTTGCAATGGATTTGAGGAATTTTGGGGCAGGGGGAGTATTGAATCAGGAGAAAAATGGGAGATACAGACCAGTTCTCTACAAGTAAGTAATTTTCTTGGATGTAATATCATGCTAATTGCAGTCAAAAATTGATCTATGTGGGTTCAAAAAGATAGGGAAGTGCCTTCAGCATGTGTTATAGGGTGTAAAGTTTGATTTGATGGTGGAAATGAAGTCTTTGGAACAAAACAAAAATCCTCCTACCCTTCCAAATGCTCCAATGAATAGATTTTCAGCTTACCTTCAGTTTTCCTGCTTCACAGTGAGACATTTTCTGGGTAGGGTTCTTAAAATTACCAATGCATTCTTGCATAAACTGAATATTTTACAAGAAAACCCAAGTAAGGACCTGTATTTGGAGAGGAGGTGTTTAATGGTGGCCAAGAAAATGTTGTTGGAAAACAGCTCACCAATCTGGAAGTTTGGGTGATTTCAAGCCCTGAAGGACCTTTTTTCCAGCATTAGAGTTCCCAGGTGGATTAACAGAATCTTTGTATGGTGTTTCTGACAAAGTTTGTCCCATTCCTTTAACAAAATGGCAAGTTGTGTAAACATTTTTCCCTGGTTCTGCTTATTGTTTCTACAGGGTAGGAGGATCAGGAGAGGCTGCTGCATAGTTTACACAACAAACTGGGTCATAGGGGGGGGGGGTGGAAACAACAAGGAGGGTGTGGGTCTGCTTCTGATGGCCAGGGATTTACAAGATGGTTTTGGATTGGATATGTAGCTTCAAGAGATGGAAATGGATACATGTCAGGCTTGGGGGGTGGAAACAAAAAGGAGGGTGTTGGTCTGTTTCTGATGGCCAGGGATTTCCAAGATGGTTTTGGATTGCATATGTAGCTTCAAGAGATGGTGGTGGATAAATTTCAGGCTTCCAAAATAGGTGGGGATTCTGACAAGGGAGGGCACAATTTTTTTATGAGTGTCCTTGGAAACAGTCCAGGTGCAGGCAGGCAAGTACATCTACTTACTAGTGAATTGGGCTGATCTTTTGGGATGGGTGAAGGCAAGGCCATGTGTTAAGCTATCTGCAGAGAAGGTTAGGATTTTTCTGGAGGAGGATTTGTTTGCATGGTTCAGTTTTCTGCATCTATTTACAGTTGATTGGAAGGCATATCTTTTGGGTGATCTCAGATGGTTTCTCAAAGCTTCTGGGGCTAATTTTTGGAAGTTAATGGAGTATTAACCAGATGGTGCAGGGGAAGTGGAAAACTGGCACCAGAAAATCAAGGAAAATTTGGTGAAGATTTTCAGGGAGGAAAGCAGGAAAGGTGGAAGGTGTTACCTGTCATCTTATTTGGATATTGGATATCAGTGAAAAACAGGACTTGGTTCTTGGTCTATGAGATTCTTTATGGGTAGGAGCTTTTCCCTCTGGTTTACATTGAGATGATGAATTAATTTTCTGTTGACTTGTGGAAGGTGAAAACATTGGCAGACTTGGTGGCAGCATGTGCAGACCAGTTGTTTACAAGGGAGGAGTGTATTTGGAAGGCATCCAGGGGGCTGAAGGAGGCTTTGGAAAAAATTTTTCAGTTCTGGGAAAAAAAGGACATCTCTGAAGTGTGCGCCCAAAGGATTTTGAATCCAAAATCAAGGTGTTTTACACATGGGGTTCCATGGAGTTTGATGAAACAAAGGAGGTAGGAAAAACAGATGTTTTTATGGAAGGGTAGGAGGAGAAGCTTAAAATTCTGGTCTATATTGCAGAAATGTAGACTAAAGTACAGGGAAAGCAGACAGAAGCTCAAACAAATACAATGCCACAGGACCCTCTCTGAGGCAGAGAGCAAGGCTGCAGAGGAATGTTTGGGAAAATTTTCAAAGTTGGGGGAGGAGAGTTGCAGAAGATATTTTGTGGAGGATATTTTTGGGTCTGTTTTTTTTTTCTTCATTATTTTCTTTTGTGGAGTGCGTCTGTTTTGTGGTTGGGTGCAGGGGTTACAAGGCTCTTTTTCTTGTGCAGTGCAGGAATCCATGATTATTTTTCTTTCCTTCAACTTTTTTAATTTTCTCTGCAGATATAAAAATTAATTGAAAGTTTTAAGAGGGGGGATATTTTTTTCAAAAAAAAAAAGACAAGCTGTTTATATAAAAGAGTTTTTTTTAATTTTCACAAGAATGTCTCAAAAAAAAAGTCATTTTTCTATGTACAAGTTGAGTTTTCATTTCCTCCTTCAAAGAAAGCAAGTCAGAATAATTTTGCCCTCCAAAGCAACCTCCAAACCTCCCCATTGACCCAATGATGTTCATGGAGGATTTCTGTGGGCAGGGGCACTGGTTGAACAATTGAGGAGTTCCAGGAATGAAGGTTTAGTTTTGCAGAGGTAGACTTCAAGTGCGGCTTACAGAAGGCTGATTTCATTTTTTTTGGGTTCTTTGTTGCTTGGGATTAAATGGCAATATGGATATTTGAGCAGAAGTTGGGGTAAAATAGTTGGTAAGCAAGAGGGGGTTCACAGGAGCACAGAGCCAAAGTGTGATTGGATAACTGGAAAATTTATTGGAATCAATCCATTTTTCTGCAGAAGAAAATGAAGGTTATAGAGTTAAAAAAAAAAACTTACTGTTAGGCAAAGATGCAGGGGGAGAAACCTCTGTAGACAAGGTCATAACATTTACCTAATGCTACAGGGTACCAGTGTGGTCAGAATGGGCTGGCTTTCTTGATTTTTGGTTGAAGCTGGATGTGAAGGTGAAGGATTAGTGAGGGTCTGAGCAGCAGCAGGATGCAGGGGTGAAGGAGAAGAAGGAGTGGGGGGTTTAATGGGGCAGGATGAAGAGGTGATGGAGGAGGAGGATTTGGAAGTTGATTAGGGGTAGGGCATGGGGGCAAAGAGTGACTGAAAGAGCCCCACTGCAGAATGCTAACCAAGTGGCATTCACCTCATGCACACCTACCTTTGTCCCAGGAAAGCAAATCAAAAAATTCTTCTCTATGTGGAAGAGGAAACATCCTATCTTCATTAGAGAGCTCCAGAAATCTGGAGGGGGGACCCACAACTAAAATTGAATTTCCTTTTCATCTGGGATCACAAATTCATCCATAGGGCTGCAGTGGGTTTATTTTTAGATACCTTGGCTTTAGGAGGAAGTATGGGGGTGGGGGGGAGGATCTGGAAAGCTTGTGGAAGAAACCACAAAAAATCAGAAGTGATGAGCCGGTCTAAAAGGATTGCAAGTGGGGTGGATGCCAGTATGAAAGCAAGAAAAACAAGTGTTGGCACAATTTTTGAAGGATGGAGACAACATTGTATTTATATTTGAGAGGTATTTGAACATTAAATTGAGAAGGGAAGAGTTTTTTGGGTATGTGGGTATGTAGGAATAGGTTTGATGAATTTTGAGCAATGAGTTAAAAAGTTCAATATTCAAGATGTGAAATATTGTTTTATAATGACTCTAAATGGATTGGAGTGGAAGTTAGTTTCCATGAAAGATCCTTAGCTGGTAGAGGATGAAAGTGCAAGGTTGTGAGCCCAATTTCAAGATGGAATGGAACTAGTTCTGCAATTGAAAGTGCTGAATTAGTAACTGGAGATAGAAGGCCTCTTGAAATTTGAAGGTAGAAGCAGATTGAATTTGATTGTAACATGCTTTTGGTTCCCTGTTTGTAGACTTTGTTAGATGATACTGAGGAGAGTGGGATATGTTGATTTGATGGTAAACAATAACCCAAGAAATTTGGAGCATGACAGTGCCTTTCCCTCAACACATTGTCATTTACAAAAATAATGAAGATCATGGTTTAGAAAGATTAATCAATATTGTCTTCCCAAACTTACAAAACCACTAACTTGATACCAGTTACCTAATTGAATGTGTTCTTCTATGTTTAAAGAATGCCTCAGTGTACATGATAAATTACTTACTGCTGAATTGAATTAAATGAATGGGAATGAGGAAAGGGATGTAATGAATATTTAATCAAGCCATAATTCTGCCAAGGATGACACTCAAAATTTCTACCAAAAATAGTTTCTCAATTCATTTCTTCTCCCAAAATTTCTTCCTTGTAGATTAAATCTGAAAGTGGGGCACCCATATAACAATTTTGAGGAATGTGGACCCTAACGTTGGTCTTTGAAATTGAACTTGATTTATTATGGTTAGATTGGGAACAGATGTAATATTTGCCAATATAGCTACAGGTGATTGATTCCATGTTTTGGTGGCTATTTATAGACACAAATAGTATATTCTCAGCAGTGGACTAGCAGACTGGTGAGGCTCAGCAGTGGACTATTAGACTGGTGATGCTCAGAAGTGGGTGTATGTGGTATTTGCAGCAAAAAGGAATGCTGATCCTTAATCTTTCCTATTGCAGCATTAAAGGGATCATGGCGCAGAAAGCAGGAGCTAGCCTTGTTTGGCAATTATGGATTTAGGAAAGTGTCTCTGGGACTGTATTTATATAGGTGCAGAGAAGCTTATGACCAAGGCAAGCAATTGGAAGACTATCAAGTATGTGTTTGAAGGACAACTTAGGGGTATTCAGGGGGATTTTTGGATATTTTACACAGTAGTTGGGAAAATAAGACATGAATTTCAAGGATGCAGTATGATGAGATTGAAGAGGACCTACTGAGGAAGATTTACATGGATCTTCCTAGGTAGGCATATTGGGGCAGATTGACTAGTAAGACTATTGGAGATCACAAGTAATTCCATAACTAATGGATGTAGATAGATTGACTAGGAGGATCATAGTTTTTATTAGTTGGAGTCAATTGCAGAGGTTCCTAAGGAGGGAGGGAAGTGCAGAGGAAGTCATTTGTTGAAGTTATTTGCTCTCTGAGTCTGTATTTGGGTTGTACGTATAAAAGATTGTTCTTTCTAGTTTTTTGGGGATGGAAAAATGTATCATAGAGAGGAGAGAATATTATAGCTTATTTTATTGATATTGTAATAGAGATTGAGTCATCATGTTTACAAGTCTTGTTTCTTGCAAATCTATAGCAAAAAAAAATAAATTACAGGGAATTCAAGGATTGTTTTCCAGGAGGATGTGTTGTAGAGATGTGACTAGGGAGTTTTTGCAGAGTAGTTCTTGTTTAGTAGTTTGCATTGGATATTACAGAAAAATAGTTTTTTAATAAACCCCAGAGAAGAGCAGGCTTGTTTTGGATATTTTTCAGAGTAAACTTTCTTGCACCAAAACTGGAAACATGGAGGCCATTCCACACTTACCCTTGATTAAGAAATAACAATACCAGGCAATTTAACATGTTGGTTTTTATCTTCAAGAGCCAGTTTTCACCCATGGGCAGTTTCAGTTTAAATTTTCAATTTTTAGATGCAGAAATTTCACAAGGGTGGTGGTTTTAACCTGAAAACAATATTTCATTTGAAACTGACAACATTGTTTACCATGAGTTTTTGAATGCCATCCATTACTGAAATTACATTGTGGTAGACCAAACCTGTCTTATAGCCATCAGACTCACTTTTCTAGTGTAAAAATAGCTCAAACCATCAAATTAACCTTCAAAATGGATTCTACATTAAAAATAACCTATAGTCACTCAGCCAAAGTACCCCTCTATCCCTCATGGATTAGAAGATACAGCCCAACAAACCTCCAACTGTGGCAAACTCATACCCAACCAGGTGTCACAGCTCTTTGGAAGGCATAAAGAAATACCTTGGAAACCCTCAATTACATACCAGTAATAGCTTACCCTCAACACCAGGACCATACACCTTCACTGGCACCTCACCAAACAAACAAGCAAGTATACATACAGAAGGCTGTGCAGAAGTATACAGGAACAGTGCAGGCAGGAGGAAGTGAAACCAGTCTCAAACAAAACTAAAAAAACAAGCAAATATAAATACACAAAGCTGTGCAGAAGTATACAGGAACAATTCAGTCAGAAGCATGTGATAACCAAACAAACTACCAGTACCAACAACCCCCAGCACCACACAGCAATTTATAAAGCCAGTAGCATGTGAGACCAAATAAACTACCAGTACAAAAAACCCTCAGAACCACATAGCAATCTATGCAGGCATAAGCATTTTTTAACCAAACAAACTACCAGTACCAAAACCCCCAGCACCAGACAGCAATTTCTGCAGCCAGTAGCATTTGATAACCAAACAAACTACCAGTACCAACAACCCCCAGCACCACACAGCAACTTATGCAGCAAGTAGCATGTGATACCAAACAAACTACCAGTACCAAAAAACCTCAGCACCACCCAGCAATTCATGCAGCCAGTAGCATGTGATACAAAACAAACTAGTAGTACCAAACAACCTCAGAACTACACAGCAATTTATGTAGTCAGAAGCATGTGATACCAAACAACCCACCAGTACAAGTACCACAGGGCTACCCAGCAATATAAGCAGGCAGTCAAGACCATGCAGCAACAAACAAACCACCAGTAATGCACAGAAATACATGAAGGTAGAAGAAAGTAGCACCAAACCAACCACCAGTACTGCACAGGAATATACTTTATATTCACTTGAAAGCAGTCTATACAGGGCTGTGCATGCATGAAACCCCTGTACCAGCTTTTTCCAACCAGCAGAAATGCCTCATGTAACTGTAAAAGCTTTTTCCAACCAGCAAAAATTTCTCATGTAGTTTTATCTCACTGTTCCTCACCAGAACAGGGAGAACCCTCAGGGGCAGCCTTGAGCACCCCTGGGGGAAGGGATTTCTTATTTAAGGAGGGCCTCTCTGCCCTATCCAAGTTTTATGATCCCCACTCACAAACCATCTCATGCCATCTGGCTCCTGCCATCTGGCCTATTCACCCAATCACCCAACCCATCCATCTGTTGTACCTACCCAGATAAATATTATCAGTGAATCAGTTAGAAAGGAAACAAGAAATCAGAAACCAAGTTATTACCCATCTTTAGCCCATTACACCACCCAACAGGTGCTTGAATAAGGGTTCTTCTGTGACCTACATATTCAGCACCAAATGAAAGAATAACCACCCTTCAATCAATAAATAACCCATACAAAGAAAGAGAGCACAACCAAAAGCAACCACCAACCTTTCCCTTTACCCATCCCCCTGTGGGTAAACCCATCTTTGGGTCCTCTCCTGAACCACCCATTTGATAACCCCTTGAACCCTTTAATATTGGGATATTGGTTAAGATCAAATATATCTGATCAACCACTAACCATAATCCAATACATCTGGTCCATTCTTCAACAAATCCTACCAACAAACAGTTAATAATCAATCTAGGTCTGATCTGAGACCTATATTAAGTCTCAAAGAAACCAGCCATTAATTGAAATAAATTATTCTTCAGACTTACTATAGTACTAGAAGTGCAGGCAATTCAAAACCACTCTTAGTATATACTAATACTCCAAAGAAGTAGAAGTAATACCAAATTCCCCTTCAAGGACTTCCAGCAAGCTATTTGCTACTTTATTTATATAAATCCCACAGGAGTCTCTACAAAGTAATTAGATTTCCATGATATATAATATTTTTACTTGCTTATCTGTTGAAAAACTTGAACAATTGTTCATTTATTTTTTTAAAAAAATCCATTCCCCAAATCTCCCACTTGATCAAAATCATTTCAAAATATCCCATTTTTTCATGTCAATTTTTTTTATTCAATCCATTCCCCAAATTTGGGGGCAATACTCTAGTATCTCTATAAAAATTTTTTTTTTTTTAAGGTTGGAAAATAAAAACATTGACCTCCTTCAAAAACCATTGACTAGCTGGCCTTGTTTGTGTTAGGACTTGGTATTGGAAATTGTTAAGGATCTATGACTTTGGGACATGGAGCAGGTATAAGTACCCTTCTCTGTGTCACTGTTAACCTGTGGATGACAGCAATGCAGCCAAGTAACCATGGGACACCCAATTCCCAACACCCACCCCTTGGCAAGATTCTGGCACCCCTAAACCAAATAAAGAAAAACAAACAATGAGGACAAAAGACCCACCCATCACCATACACCATTGAAGGGAAAGGAGATATGAGGAGAACCCACCCCTTTTGCCATATACCGGTAACAGTTTGAATAGTTGAGAGACAAGAGTCCCAAGCAAATTGGTATGGCAGGAGAAAGAGTTGAACAAGAGGACTATTAGTAATTGCAATCTAAGTTCCTGCCATGATTGTAGCCCCCAAAGTTATTGCTATAGTCATATACACCTCCCCTGCCATCATACCCACACCCACCATCATAATCATAGCTCCCACCGCTGTCATGCTCATATCCCCCAGTATTACTATAATCATCCACCCTGTTGTTGTAAGGTCCAAACTGGTCCATGATGGGAGATGGTGATTGGTCATATTGCAGGCCTAAGTATGGGGACTGGGGCCTGAGAGGTGAGAATGGTGGTGGTAGATCATTGAAGTATGGTGACGCAACCAGGAGAGGAGGTGGCAATGCTAGCAGGCTATTGGAGTAGCAAGTCAAGTATTGGTCTTGATGTTGCAGAGGTGGTGGTGACACTGGCAGATCACCAGAGTAGCAACTCCATGCTCTGAGAAGAGGTGTGGACTCTTCCTCATAATCTGAGTAGAGGTATGGCCATGTGGGGGGAAGTGGTTCTTGCTCATCATCCAAGTAGAGGTATGGCTGTCTTGGGGGTTGTGGTTCTTCCTCTTCATCCAAGTAGGGTTATGGCTGTTGAAGAGGTTGTGACTCTTGCTCTTTGGAGTGGGGGACATTGATCAGGGACAAGGTGGTGACACTGGTGGAGTGTTGTAGTAGAACACAACCAAAGAGGAGTGATTGACTGTTGCATTTGTTCTCCTGGTGAGCAGGGAGATGTTGGTTGGAGAGACTGAAGGTCATTCTGAGCCTCATCATCTGGTTGGGCAATATCACAATCTTGGTCAGGATTGTCTGGGGACTTGTTTGTGTCATCCTCAAGGATGATTTCTACAGATGACCCATTCTCTTCAAGATCTTGAGAGTAATTGGATGTGTAGTCATCATCTGGTGCAGTACAATTGGTAAGGGAAGGGACAATTATGGGAGGGATTGAAATTTGACTGGAATGCTTGTTAATAATGCCACAAGTGTCCTGTGTATGACTAGGAGCACTTGGTTGGGTCTCCTCAAGCTTTGGACCCGGTCCTGCTGTTGATGCAACATGCTGCCTCTTCCAAGCCTGAGAGCAAGCAGTGGGACCCTGTTGGCAAGGTTGGTGCAAATGTGCAGAGGCAAAGTTAAACAAACCACAACTTTCTCTGTAACCCTTGGGATGGGTTGGTTGATCCATTGGGGGGGCATGTGGGGGGGGCATGTGGGGGGGGGGGGGCATGTGGGGGGGGGGGCATGTGGGGGGGGGCATTTGGGGGGAGGTCTGTTAAGTTTGAGAAAAATTTCTAGATCACCAAGAAAAGTAAGGACACAATCCACAGCAGCATGGTGATTGTTAGGCATAGTGATATGACCAAGCAAGCAAGGGAAGGGGAGGGAAGGGAAGAAATAGAAGAAAGATCTTTTGGAATGGAGTGTCAAAAAAAATTGAGAGCTCTTCAGCGGAGCTGGTAACACAGGCTCATAACCTGTTAGCACTTGGTATTGGACATTGGTAAGGATCTATTACTGTGGGACACGGAGCAGGTATAAGTACCCTGCTCCGGGTCACTGTCAACTTGTGGGTGACAGCGACGCAGCCGAATAACCATGGGACACCCAAGTCCCAACAGTTTGCTGCAATCTTAGCCGCAAACTGGATGCGGCCCGTGCATCTACTTCACTCAAGCTTTAGCACGGGGTAAAAGGCTTCCCTCCCCCATTTTGGGAGCAATATACGCTAGTGTAATCTATGGCGAAGTATTCGCAATTTGACACGCGCGACATCAAATGCCCCAGTGTAGATTATGCAAAATCGTCAACGCATTGCATGCAGTGTCAGCAGCGGTCACAGCAACTCGCACGCATTGAGTAGTAGCCTGCTCGAGTCCCGGACTGTTTACCTTTTCCTCGTCTTGACAGGGGCCAGCCGACACATGTCCCAGTCTTGGTCTGGTCAATGATCCGCGGGGCTGTTGTTGTTCTTGAAGCATGGTGGACTGTCGGCCTGAGTTTCCAGGGTTCTGCGCTGATGTATTGCCCATTGGGTATCGCACTAGGCAGTGCCGCAGTGTTCTATTGGGAACTGTTCAACTCTTTTTTGACTTGCGTCGGCTCTGGGTGCTAACGGCACAATGGGCTTTAATTTGATGCCTCCGTTGGCACTCAAACGGTGCACAAGTCCTCGTAGTTCTCCGACTCGGCTTTGGCTTCGAGTTGGCCGTGCAGCAATTAAGAAATTTTCTGGGCTGTCTCGGTACTACAAACACCGTCAACTGACGTTGTTCAATTTCTTATCTCTCCACCAGAGTCGGTAGAATTTGGAAGTTAACACTCCTATAAATCTCTATAAGCCCGGGTGAAGATGAGAGTTAGCTCCGTGATTTGCTCGCCCCAATAAGGAACATTCAAGCTGATAGGCTGATTGTTTCCAAAACTTGATTTGTCCCCTCACATTTCTTTTCCTGTTCCGGCGCAGCACTCGTACTTCAAAATCGCCCACACCAATCTGTTCGACTCACACACCAACTCATCCGATTCACACATCTTGATCTCTCCGTAATCACCCAGCATGAGTTTTTCCATGCTGAGCACTCAGGCTATGTATCGGTTCTCAACTCCGATTCACTTATCACCCTTGACTGTTCGCAAACGTGCGTTGACAGTAGGATGGTGTGCCACCTCTGTGCACCAGTACTCCCGTCGGAGTCCAACCGGTAAACTGATAGGGTCATGCCAGTTCTTCTCAAGTGCCAAATCACCTGGTAGCGCCGAAGGTTCCACTACCTTTACCCATTTCAAAGGTATGAAGTTTCAATAACTCGAACTGTTTGGCCTTGTGAAGGATTTCAATGACGTTGGTTTGTCCCTACCTAAGATACACCATCCTTCCAGAGAAGCCTCCCAGATCCGCCCCGCCCTCACGAGGATTGGTGTCTATTCCATCCTGTTTACAAACCCGAAGAGTTGACCGTAGTTAAAGTCTGCTTGATTATCTCAGTAATTCAAAGATATCCTCATTCCGAGAATTTTGTTGACGCCAAGTTGCTTTTGGTGTTAGGTTGTCCGGCATCAGCCCAAAGATATTTCTGATCGAATCGTAGCAGGTCTAATTCGTCTTGTCAGATTTGGATTTGACACTGTCACTAGATACAAAGCTCCACCAGAGAATCATGTGTCAGATCCTAATATGTCACTCGAAGACTTGAGGGCAGCCAAATTGGTGATGTCAGTTTTCTTTTGGTACTTCCTAAAACATTCTATTTGCTACCCTCTGGCCACCGTTGAAACTGCAGAAAATGTCAAGTACTTGCAAACTAGTAGATTTTCTAGCTGATGAGATCAATATGCCTTCTGACCCCTATAACGACAATACCTCGTTTCTAAACTTGCATTAATCAGGACTCCCCAGCAGTGGTTGTCAGTATTTGGATCCTCTGGTGCGAAAAAAAAAAAACAGGAAAAACAAGCAGTCTGAATGATGGACCTTTTTTAGGGCTCGTATCCTCTTCCTCGAGAGCATTGCTGGGGTTCCAGGCATGGTCGCAGCAATGCGTAAGTTCATCCTTTGGCAAAATTGGCAGGACTTCATTAATTTCCGACCCACGCCATCTAGTTCGCCATTTTAAATCCCTTAGAATGTGTGGTCGCGACGGAGGATGGATCAGAACACTATTGGAAGAGGCGGAGAACGAAAGGGTCAGCTATAGTGACTATGCCCTAATTCATTTTGTCCTTTCCAGTGCTGACGGATTGGTTACCAACAATCCAAAGATGCATCTTCTCACTTTTATGAAAATCAAACAACCCACCATGATCTTTCGTGCCTTAGTTTTGGGTGCTCAAGGGTCAGTCATCAGTATTATTGTCGATCGCGAATTGAGGGCAAGATTGATATCGACGCACTGCTCTCCATCCTTTTCAAAGTGTTTTTGCCAACTTGTTTTTCTTGGCATACGTTATCTCACCAAGATCAGCTCATCGCTTCGTGGGAATGCTAGAGGAAGAAGCAGTATTCACTTACACATCGGCCATTCGTGAACTCGAAAGTGGCCTCTTGCCTGAATGGTAAGCTAAAACCAAATGTTATAACTTTGCCTCCTTCAAGGTTGCCCCTTTTGTTTTCTTCGTCCATGGATCATCGCTGACGTGCTAAACTCACAGGGAAAACATGCCAGCTCCTCAAATTGCAATTGATTATTGGAGGATGTCGGCCGAAGCGAAAATGATTGATTTGTTGTATGCCGTCCGTGCTGATGAAGCAAACCACCGTTTTGTAAACCATTCCTTGGCCAATTTAGATGCCACCAGTTCAGTGAAAAATTTTCATTTGATATTTGAACTTTTGTTACGATTCCATTTTATTTATGGGCTGACAGCAGTTTCTCACTAGATTTTAACCCCTTTGCTATCAAGCAACCTGATGGGATTGTTCGCGGTACCAAGCCGGGGCTTGAGCGCCCCGAGCTTGAAGCTTGGGCAAAGAAAGTGGAAGATGAATATTCTGCGGAAAAGAAGTTAATAAATGCTCCGACCATTCACCTTTCGGCCCAAGTCACCAAGGAAATGCAAGTGAGGGGAGAACCACAGGCGGTGCCCTAATTGCGCTTGTGAATGAAGCTATCATTTCTATCACTGATTTCATGGTTTCTGATTCAGTTTTGTTTTGATTCCAGTTATTGCCACCAGTCACCTGTGCGTTCGGTTGCATTTTTATACTAAAACCTTCCTTACTCGCAATCTTCATCAGGATAAATACTAATTCATCCTGTATACTACCTGTCATCTTCAATCTATCAATACAGTCTGATTTGTTGTTGTACTAGAGAATCCTCCCCATTTCCGGATTTTTTTGATGAAATTTAGTATTTTTTTCGGGCTTGGAAGTATGCCCATGCTCTGTACATTATCCATTGCTTTTATCAACTATCTCTGACCTCAATCTAGTTTTCTGCGCAAGGTTTTACTCGGACCTCTATGCATCCCTGTGAATCATAGAAAAATAAAATTTCCTAATGATCCTAGATGGAGAGCCTGTACACAACTATGTCAGCAAGGGGGGTCACGTTAAGTTAACAGACAGAGAGATGTCACATACCTTGTAAATACTTATACAACTGGAGTGTCTGCTCTTCCCAGACTCTTTCTTTAACAATATTTGGATTCTGGGATGGGCCCAACCAATATAAATGCTTGGGCTGATTGTGTTGGAGATACACCTCCCACCAACAGTGGGTGTAGCTTAATGGTCAAAGCACCACTAGGCTCAACACCTTTGAGGGAATGGCACGCCAAGTGGCGCCACCATTGTCTCTTCCTGGTGTGCCAAGACAGAGCCAAAAAAAATTTTTTTTGTGGTCATTTTAGCTTAAAAATAGATTTATTTTCTGTAGGAAGCTGGTTTGGCAAGGGTATGAGTATACCACAGGCAATAACAGGGCAAAAAAAGCAAGTTTCAAGTGTAAAATGATGACATCAGGTTGTCAAAAGAAGGAAACAGGCAGGTTGACAATGAGGACAGATGAGTGAAATTGGATGATTAAATCATCTCCAAATTTCCAATCTCAATGTTGATCATCTTTTTCTGATGATACATTGGTGGCAGTATCTGGTGGTGGCCCCCCCCCCTCAATGCTTGTTTCTAACTTCCTAGGCTTGAGTCCCCCCCCCTAAACCCTCCCTCCTCAACACTTGTTCCTACCTTTAAAGCTCCTAGGCTTTAATCAACCCCCCCTTCCCACTTCATCCTGACTCCCAATGCAGCCCCCCATTTTTGGCAGGCCAGGGGCAGTTTTGAGGCATCATTGGCATGCCATGCAAACACCAAATGGTGTGCCAATTTTGGTGCACCAAAATGGTCTTGCCTCCAACCCTAAGAACCATGCTTGCACTGGGTAGATGGGGGTTTTATCCTGTTCATCCACACTATCCTTGTCCCAGCTCTTACATCTTTCAGAATATGATTGGATAAGCTAAAAATATGAGAGAAATTCACCAAGATTTGGGTTCTGGAATTGGCCTAACCCAATAGCCACAGCTGATTGCGGCTGATCAATGGATGATCAAGATTACAACTTGAAAGGTCAAAAGCCAGCTTACCGCATCCCTCTTAGATAAATTCTGGTGAAAAGATGAAATCAAAAGAAAAAGGAAGAGTGTTCACAGAACCAAAACAAAAAACAGCAAGATAAACCAAAATCAATAGAGAAAGCCTTTGGCCACTCAAACATGGGGGAATTGTTCAATGAAGACACTTTTCTTTTTTTCTCCAAGCAGGAATTTAAATTAAAATGCAAAGAACTTCAGACCAATTTGTCCCAAAAATTCCAATGGACAGAAAAATCAATGGAGCAGCTGGTCAGTCAGAATTGCAACAGCAAGCACACTGTTCCTTCCAACATTGAGAAAACTTTTCCCACCAACCCTATGGTAATTAAACCACTAAATTTAAAATTTTACCAAAGGCCCAATGTTCTTCCACCAGAAAAGCACTCAAAAAAAAACCATCATTGTGTTTGAGGGGTCCAATTTAAACATTTGGGGAGCTGCATTGAATTACACGCTCAGGAAAGTGTTTGACTACAGCCCAATTTATGAGGGGATGCCAGAAAACTTTTAGGACTTACAAGCAATAAGAATAGGGATTTTTTGAATCTATTTGTCATACTGACACCTAAATCAGTCCAATCTAACTTCAAAGTAACTTCAACCTAAGGGCCTAAGTGGACTTACCCCAGGATATCCTCAGCAACTACATACACTCAGGATCTACATCTACTGGATATATACATATAGTCTAACCTCACATAATATACAGATAGACTCCATAGGCTTGCATATACTTATACTAACAGGGTGCACATACTTAATCTTCCAGGCTTGCATATCCTCTGACCTCACTCACTCTATCTATCCTATATTCCATCATGTTTTATTCTTTGGGAATCCTAATGTTGTCCTCCTGCAGATTGTATCCCATACTCTCTCTACCCAAGTACATAGTGTCATGAATTCCATGTACACTTTACCTCCTTCAAATGTAAATTCCCAAATCAGAAAGCCAGTCCTGTGAGCTTGGCCCAATGTAGTATACAGCATATTCCAATGTAGTAGTATTACCTGACTAGCCCCTCTCTGTTGCCTTGACTGATCTGGTCATTACATATGTGGTCTGAAACCCTTGGACTGTTGTACCTCTAGCTAGACCCAAATCCTTTTCTATGTAAACTGGCCTCCTCTTCCTTCCTCCCACTGTTTCCCCAAGAAATCAGCTTACTAATTCTTACTAGGAAATTCATCCCAGCAAGTCTCATCCAACCACTCTTAAGCATTACTCTATCAATTGACCCTCTCCCTGCAGCAACTCTCAGTCAATCTTCTTTTAATCCTGCTGTGAGTAGATTACCTTTGTGCCAAGCCCTGATTTCACACCATCAGCCCTTTTGACACTATTGCATAATTTGGTAGATGATGAGCTATATGCCATCATGTAGACCACACAAAGAGATCCCAGAAAAGTGATCCCAGAAAATTAATTGAATAAAAGAAATCTAAAGCAAAATTTTCAGTAGCTTGAAGCATTTGGATCAATGAAATGAACTGGAATTAGCTGAGAAAATGATGAAATTTTTGATTTCCTTTGAATTGGAAATGCCTTGAATAACCAAATTGCACATGGTGATGATAGAACTAAATTATTTGGAGATCCCATAAAACAAACTTGTGGTTTTACTGGTGCAAATGTTGCCATTGGCTCTGGATGGGATCAACATCAAGACCTGAAATTATTCCATTATGCAACATTTTATTAATGCAAAAACCCCACTGTAGTTCATCAAGGTGGATAGCTTATATATATATATATATATATATATATATATATATATATATATATATATATATATATATATATATATATATATGAAACAAAGGTATTTAAATTCCACCATGAATAGCAATTTAAATTCAAAAAACTCAACTTTCAATATTCTTCTTATTATTTTTTCACTTAACAGAGTTTTTCTTTGTTTTTTTTTTTTCAAAATATTCAAATTCCTGCAATAAAATAGGTGTATTTTTTATTCTATATGATTTTCATGTTTGACAAAATGTATTCAAATTCCATCAGTACTGCCAATGGTTTCAAAAAACAATCTGGCAATGCTTCCCTCAAATATTGCATATTTTTTCAAATTTACACCTTGGAAACCGTCATGCTGCAAAATTGGTTTAATAATAAATTCCTATTAGAAATTGCAAGTTTTTATACTGACAGACTAGCCCCCCCTTCCAACCTGTTTTTTTATCAATTTTTGAGTCCCACTGGGATTTATGCACATAAATCTTTGAATCCTTAAGCAGACTAATCTGTCTTGACACCTGCACTGTTTTGAAAGCTTGAATTCTGAAAATGATGCTGGTACCCCATTGAACCAACTACTAGGTGACTTTCTAGGTTCTGCATCAACATTTTTTGATGGCTTGCATCAAAGTTGAACTGCTTCCTCCTTAATTTTTTCTATTTCTCTCTCCCTCTCTCTCTATCTTTCTTGATGATGGAAAGTTTTGGTTCTGTTTTTTATTGATTTTATTTCAAGAAAAACCATCATAGGCAAGCATCCCCTAGCTAGGATTTCTTCATTATCAGTGTATTCAAACTTGGCTTTCTTTGAACTTCCCAAGCTGATATATTTCTTGACCATGTCTCCCAAATCCAACATCCCATTTGGCCCAAAAAATGTTTGTATTGAACAGGGCCAAATCACATCAAACCCAAGCCATTGTTTTGAATCCAAAGTGGACTTGAGTGACAATTGTAATGAGAGAAATCTGGATAAAGGTATCCTGACTTGGAGTGCCTCTTGGGGGATGCATTGGAAGCAGATGATGATATAAAGTGGGAGGTTAAAGATAATTTACAACCAAAAACCACTGGAGACTGAATCTCCTTGATCTTGCTCCTGGCCTTTCCAATCACCAGTTCCACCTTGGAGTTTGGTACAATAAACCAGATTTTGACCACTTGTGATATGGGTACCAATGACACAGATGATTGAGGAATGAGTATTTTTGAATTCCAATCTAGATTGAGTTGATGAAGATGAGCTAGACTAAAATGACAATGGCAATTTGATCTATGAAGCTTGGGAATTGGTGTGTATGGTGGATGCTGTGTTGAGGTGTGGATGTTTTTTTTTTCATGTTGATGGATAGTTATGAATTAATGGTGGGTTTCATTTCAAAAACTCACCATTTTTAAATGCACCAGTTAAGAAGTAATTGTATTTCAGAAAAACCCAATTGAAATGGTGTGTTTTGTAAAAATAAATGGAAGATTTCTAATGGTGTGTTTTCTAACTCTGATACACCCTAATTTTTTTCACTTTCATAATTTTAGCCTAGCTATAATTTACTCAAGCCACCATCCTTGAATAAATTTAATCAAAACTCCTAGTTACTACTTCATTTTCTCTTGAATTTCATTTTTAAATCTTATGCACTAATTTAAACTAACCAATAATTCTTCTAAAACCCTGAATTACTTCAAACTAACTTTTTGGTATACTTTATTTTCTTTTTACAAATTTTTAAACAAATTCCTTCTTTCCAGCATGCTTTATTTCTTTCATGTTTCAATCCTGTACCAAAGGGAAAATTTTTGGACTTGAAAGGACCTTTCTTATTTCCTTTTGAAAATGTTCCTCATTTAAATAATTACATATTGGCCCAGGTAAATTCCTGCCTTCAAAACTACTAAATCCATGCATTTTTTCAAAGAAGGTGTGATTTTAGCATTTTCTTTTGCTAAAATCATGCCCATTTTGAAGAAAGGCATGATTCTAGTTACTTTTTTACTAAATTCATGATTTCTGGCATGTCCCCCCCCCAGTAAGGTGTGCAAAAATTCAAAAGACATGCCAATACAAAAAAGGTGTGAATATAGGAAATTAAGGTTTGGAAGGCCTTTTTGAGATTCAAAGGAGTGCCTGGGATGGGAAAACACACCTTTTGAGGATTTTTTGGGCCCCCACAAGGCCTCTAAACATTCATTGAGGCCTTGGGGGGTCAAATTGAGGCTTCCAAAGCCCACGTGGGGTCTGTGTGGGGTAGAATTTCTCAGATAATTCAATGATGGGCACCAACTAAATTAATGTAATATTTTAAAATGCAATGAATATCCATTCCATAAAATGGACTCAAATTTGAGCCCAGAATTGAAAAAAAACTTCATACACTATAAGAGAAATAAGGAAAATGATCAAAATTCATTTTGTTGAACAACATGGAATATTTCTGGTGAAACATGAATAAATTTTTAACACACATAAGAAAAATTCTAAGAATGCTACATGTACAAATTTGATCAGGTGAATTCAAATATTTTCATCTGTTTCAAAAAAATAAAAATTATTACAGAAAAAGTTCTAAAAAGTACGATGAACATAAATCTTTGAAGAAAATTCATGATTATTTATGAAATTCAAATACTTTTGTACCAAGCATAAGAAGAAATAGAAAGATAATAAATATATGTATTTGACAAAAATAATTAAAATATGTTGAAATATTTCAACAAAATTTTCATCAAGTACAGACATAAATTTATCTAAATCTATGAAAAGATTGAAAAAATTGCAACACTGCACCTGGAATTGATGTTATATAAAAAGATTGAAAAACTTCCCACACATCAACTGGAGTTGAGGTCCTTGAGTTTGTATATCTACCAAAATTTTTATGCACCTCTTGCATTTAAACTGGGAAAATTCAATACTTCAATGGGAAAAGCTCTTAATGCGCCAGGAAAATGCTATGACCCCCCATATTTGGGGGCATGTACTAGTCAAATGTAAAAATAATTGATTTATTTTGATAAGAATTGAAATTTCCAACAAAGTTTAAATACCATGCAACAAATAAAAAAAGACAAAAAATTGCTACATATACCTATATTATTGGAGAACCTTAAATATGATTAAATATTCCTAAAAACAGAGCATAGAGTAACATAATAAGAATAATCAAATGAAGAATGATTTCCTTGAATAAAAATTATTACTTGCAATGGGATGTAGATATTGTTTACCAAAGATAAACAAATATGCAAAACTTCCACATATAACTATTTGATGAAAGTAATCCAATTATCATCAAAATCCTCAAAATAAACTCCATCAAGTGCATTAATGATCAAAGAGATTTTAAAAGTTGATTTTTTTCAATAACAATTGAAATTCCTAATGTAATTTAAAGACCATTTATAAAAATTCAAAAAAAACATAGGAAAATTATGAATAACCATACCCCAGGGAAAGAATTGAAATTTATCAAAACTTTTCAATAAAAAATCCTTAAAATTCAAGAATAATACATAAAAGATCAAAACAAATCCTTCTATGAATTTTAATATATCTGATGAAATCTAGAGGAATTGTTACTCAAGTCAAAAAATAATTCAAACATGCTACACATACCTTATTTTTGAGATCAATTTAAATATTTTGAACAATTCAAACAAGATATTTTTTGATTGGTAGAAGGAGAAAAATGAGAAAAACCAAGTTTTTTTTATTGAAAAAAATAAATTTTCAACATTTCTTTGATTATTTTGACACTTGCTGATCTTTCTTTTGTAATTTCAAATGATATCTGTATTCCTCTCATTGAATAGTTTAATTTTGTTTTTTTCATTTTATTTTTATGCTTGGTAAAAGATGTTTATATTCCATCACTAATTATAATCTTTTTTCAAAGAAATCAATTTTTGATGTCTTGTTCTTATTATGTTACTCAATGACATATTTTCTGGCATATTTCAAATTGAATCCTACTAATAAAATCAATAGATTTATTGGTTTTTTATTTAATTTTATTTTTTTTGTAAGGTATTCAAATCTTGCTGGAAATTTGAATTCTTGTTCAAAGAAATCAATTCTTTACAGTTGATGCTTTAATTTTTTTACTTGATGAAAATTTTTTTGAAATATTTCAAATTTTTTGATTATTTTTGTCAATTAGATATATGTATTATTTTTATATTTTTTTCATGATTGGTAAAAATGTCTTTAAATTCCATCACAAATATTGAGTTTTTGTCAAAGAATTGTGTTTTTAATATTTTTAATAATTATTTCTGTAACTGATGTTATTTTTTTTGGAAGATATTGAAATATATGAATTCCCATAATTGAATAGGTATATTCATTATGTTTGGGTTTTTTTATGTTTGGTACAAGGGTATTTATGTTTGACCAGAAATATTCCATTTTGTTTAAAAAAACTGATTTTTCATCATTTTTCTTATTTTTCTTACATTTTACAATTTTTTTTCAAGTCTGAGCTCATTTGAGTTAATTTCAAAGAATTGATACTTATTTATTTTTTACATATAACGTCAGGGTGTATAAGAGTTAAAATTTTAAAAAAAATGAAATGTCTGCTTTTGTGCTTATCCATTCTGTTTTTCCAAAATTTTATTTTTTTTTCAGTTAAACCCATGTTTTCATTGTTTATTTGGATAAAAAAATTAGTTTTTTGTAAATTTAGTTTTTTCCTGAAATAAGCAATTTGAATTTTTCAAAAAGTAAACTCTGATATGCCCTATTTACTCAATTGATGTCCATATCCAAGTTCTCCTAAAGGTGCTACCCCAGACAGAACCCACAGAGATTTTCAAGGCCTTAATTGAGCCCACCAAAGGCCTCAATCAATGTTTACAGGCCTTGGGGGCCCAAAAAATACTTAGAAGGTGTGTTCTCAAGCCCCAGGGACTCCTTTGAACCTTAAAAAGGTGTGCCAACCCTTCATTTTCTATATTCATGTATTTTTAGTCTTGGAACATCTTTTTAAGGTTTTGATGCCTTCCTGAGGTGGAAAAACACACCAGAAGGCGTGAATTTGGTAAAAAGAAATCAGTCTAATCATGCCTTTCTTTGGAAGAGGTGTGATCTCTTTGAAAGAGGGGTGGTCACTTTGAAAAAGGCATTATTTTATCAAAATAAATTCCAAAATCACACATTTTTTGGAAAAAGGTGTGAGCTTAGTAATTTTTAAGGAATGAATTTATCCTGGGCCTTCCACATTCTCTTTTTTTATTCTTCTTATTTTTCTTATTAAAATTAAAATATCAGTCTTTATCAGGTTTCATTATACATTGAAGAAATGTTGCCTCATTCTTTAAAAAAATTTATTTGACTTTGCTTCAAATTTTAAAGCACTTGCTCAAAATTTGAGCCTTGATTACATGCTTCAAAAGAATGAGTTATTATTACTGCAAATTTAATTCCAAAAATTGCCTTTGTATACTCACAATCTACTTTCATATTTGAAAAATTGAAATCAACCAAAAGCACAAAGGTCACTCAGTTCTTTCTCATTCCACCATGACCTCTGAAAAAAGTCAATTTTTACTTTGAATTCTCTTGTGCTATTTTCAATTGACCCTTTAAAATCTGGAATAAATTCAAATAAGAAAATGTGGAATTCTAACCTATTTGACTTGAAAGACTATGATTCCATGATTCATTTACTCAATTGATTTTTAACTTTGGATCATTTTGATTCAAGCTTGGTATATAACTTTTGAATTACTTCCTCATCTTCCCTATTTTTGCTTATTCCCAGACATAAATTATTGAAATTTATTTCATCTAAATAATTTTTAATTTACCATAAATACCTTTCCACTATTACCTGTGACTAAATAAATCACTTTGACAAAATAAAATAAAATTGATTTCTCTCAAATATTATTTGAATTAATTCAAATTCACCCAAACACTTTTATCCTTGAGTCAAGGAATTCACACATCACTTTCAAGTAATTCATTAATGGTTTTCCTGGCTTTTTTTCTGCATCTCTTTTATCAATACAGGATAAATTTCTTCAGATTTCCATTTTTTAACCTAGAGAGTATCTCTTTGAATTAACAGCAGCCTGCTTTTACTTTTTTGATGCTTCCTGAGATATTCAATTTCATATTTTCTTGTATATTCTGCTCTGTAAGTATCACATTGGGCTTGCACCATCTTCCTTTTAAATCAAAATATCTCTCTCAAACCTTGAACTTTGATTCAGGATCTGATTCAGACCATGAATCTCCAAATAAAAAAGATCAAACCTCAAGACTAATTTGAGATTTTTTCTTTTGTTTTTTTTTTGTATCAATCTGTGCCCTGTTCATCTAAAGCCCAATACATCTTCTAAAGTGGGGTGGTCATGTGAAACTTAATTTGAGACCATAGCACCCCTGTTGAAACAGATGTTCTTTGTTACACATGCATCTGAATCCATCCAAAATTATTTCTAGTCAAAATTTGAAACCCAAAAATCATCTAGAATCTTGGCCTTGATACAAAATATCACAGGTCTTGCTTTGGGTAACTTCTGTTAGCTTTTTTTTAAAATATTAGCTTGGAGATCTGAAGGATTTTGATGACAATGCATTAAAATTGAATATATTTCATCATTGAAAACAAAGAAAAACAATGTTTTTTAATTTTTTTTGGCTGGCCTCATAAGACAATTGTGTATTTCTGTAATAATTTTTTTATTTAAAAGATATATAAAAAAAAATTGATGAATCCAAGTTTTTCAATATATTCATTCATCATTAATTTTTCATTCTTTTTGGTTCTTTTCCTTCTTTTTTTATCTGATAAAGCAATTATTATCTTCATTTTTCTTTCCTAGTTTTTGGTTTTTAGTCTTTTTTTATTCAAGAGTAACTCCATGCAAGTTGAGTGGATTTGATTTTACATGAATTACACTTAAAAACTCTCAACATGAGAAAATTTTTCCCTGGACTGAATATTCTGAGAGGGAACGGAGAATGTGCAGTTGGGTGATTGAAGTTTTTCTACTGCTTTAAAAGAAGCCCCACGTATAGATGCTTTCAAATTTCAAGTTTTGTTTGAAATTCATTATTTAAAAATTTGATCTCAGCTTCATTTTTTTCATTTTTGGCTTCATTGCAATGTTAAATGTGGTCCATCCAATGAGATCAGCCTTACTGAGTGTTTTAAAAGGTTACAGCAATTAAGGGATGACTGGGAGCCCAAAATAAACAGAAAACCCATCAGAATTTAAAATTATATGAATCATCAGATGAAATAACAAAAAATTACTCAAGAAGGAAACTTCAACATTGCACCCATGCACTCTGCTATTGATTTTCTGCCCAAAAACTAATTTCAAATATCTCCCACAAAAATCAAAGGCTTTCATTTGCTTGGGAGAATCCTCAATGGATGGTCAATCATTGGATCAAGGTAATTTGGATTTATGAGTAGTTCTTTTAAGTTGGGAAGAAAAACCATACAGTCAATTTTTAGAGACCACCCCATGAGAAACTTAATTCACCCTTTCTAGCCCATGCATTCAAGAGTGGTCAAAAAAAAATGATGATACTACTTTTCCAGGTAATAAAGTCCACAAAAAAAGTGGATCAAATCAGGCAGACTTGTTTAATGTGTGTTTCAAAATTGTTTGCTTGAAGAGAGGCCTTTTTCTGTTGAAAAATCAAATCATGCCTGTTCATCAGGGTGCAAAGGCTGGTGGGTCAACAGGATTGGCCTTGAGGTCTGCCACCAATTGACCACATAATATCTTCCCCAGAAATTTCCATTCTTTTTTCTGTCATTTTAATCAATCAATTAATTTATTTACCCTAATGCAAACAGCTACACTCATTGATGGTATTTTTATTTTATTTTATTTTTTTTGGTCAAAAAGTACAGTGGCCACTTGACTTGTCCCATGGACTTCCTACCCTTGTTGGGTGGACTTGAGCAATTTTCAAGAGGCCTTCAATCCCTTGTTGAAAGGCCTTCTTGTGTTGATGACTGGCCTTGAATTATTTGAATAAGGGTCTTGATTGGTTGTCATGGGTTCTTCCTCACTTGACACCTGGACATGTTTCACTGGTCCACTGGACTTTTTTACCAGGAAAAGTAGTCTGGGGTGCTTTCATTTGTGAAATAATCTTTCCAATTGTTTTCATGCTACCAAAAAGAAAAACAGGCAAGTTTTTTTTTTTAAAAAAAAATTTTTTTATCACTGCACTTTGGGACCATGTTTTTCCACAATCAACCATCAATATGAAATCCTAATTGAAGATGGTGCTGCATTTCATAAGGTTATAATTTACAGCAAATGGCAAAATGAAAAGGGGTTTTCAAAAGCTTGAATGGCCAGGTCAATCACCCAACCTTTACCCCATTGAAAATCTGTGGTATATGCTGAAGAGAATCATCTTAAAATTCCAACAACCAACAAACCTGGATGAGATGGAAAAGGCCCTCAAGGGTACCTGGGATATTTTCTTTAAAATTTACTCATCCATCTCATTCAAAGCATGCCTCAACACATAAAGGCTGTTATGAAAGCTGGTGATGGATCTCCTGCTGAGTAGAGCCTTAATTTTTTTTTCATCTTTTATTTGATCTTCCTGTCTACTACAATCTCCTCTCAATTTTTCAAGTCTCAAATACAGAAATTAAAAAAAAAATGTTTCTCAAACCATAAAAATGATATGAAATTACATAATTACCCTCTCTTTGTCTGTTCAAAAGTCAGAGAGAATCACAAACTGTTGTGCAAAAACAAGCATGGTTTTTTTTAATCAAGGGGACAACTTCTGTCCCTCTCTCCCGCTGATATGTACATAATACATGGCAGGATAAAAAAAAAAAAAAAGAAAAAACAAGGAAGTACTAAGGGCATCCCCAATTGTCTTGGTAAACCCGCTCGTTAGCTAAGTTTACCAAGCAATTTTCACAATCGTGCAAAAATAAGGGCTTGCTAGCAAGCGAGCTCCATAAGTTGGGTCCAATTTCCATAAAGTTACCAGATTTTAGCAAGCTTGCTAGCTCCCCCTCTTGACATCTCTTGCATATCCAATACGCCAATACCCCGCCCACCCTGCCACCCTCATATGTCCCTTCCACCATCCCAACTTTGATATTGTCCCCACCAATATCCCCCTCCCACCTCCCCCCTCCCCCGAGCCCCAGCTCCAATATGCCCCACTCCCCCTACTCCCTCCCTCCTTGACGATGAGTTGCAGCAAGGCCGAGTTGCGACGACGGGGGGGGGACTTAGCTAGCGAGCCGCTGACGCGGCACACGATTGTGCGGTTTGGTTCGTTAGCTAGCTGCCGCGGCCTTGTGGAGCGGACGATTGTGAAAGGCGCGCGGTAAATCGCTCGCTAGCTATTTTTTTTAGCTAGCGAGTCGCTACCTAACGAGCCGCGCTCTCCAACGATTGAGGATGCTCTAAGACAGGCGTATGGATGTATGTACATAAATACATTATCCATGCATCATCGAAGTCACTAACACTAGAATGACAGTGAAGCAGGAAACATAGAGAGGGGGGAACAAAACGAGGGTCAAGAATAGCCCCAAAAGGGGTCATCAAAGTCCAATCGGGAGTCTTGATCAGGTTATCATCAGCCGGATTTAACTTGACCGTTGGGGGAGTGAACGTGACGGTGTCGGTTGGGAAGCTCGGACCGTCGACGCTTCAAACTTGCGAGCTCCCTCCCGACCTCCCAGAGCACTGAGCAGCGCATGGATGATAGATATTTTGACTCGTATCCAATGCAGCTCAGAGAGGGCACTACCTAGGACTACTACATCCCATCGACTGACTCTTTCTCATCACCGTAGGATTGCCGGATCGTAGGGTGCTATAGGATCGCCATGATTGACTGAAATCCGCCTGATCCAATCCGACTGACACATGGACCAGTATGTAACCAGGAGCACCGCGGGTTGAGTAAGTACTTGTCCTTCGAGCCAGTCAAGCGAGAGATTGGGAATGCACTGTTCATAATTAGCCTCATCTGCGCACTGCGCTGATCGGCGGTTGATGTTCTCACAGGGCTGAAATATCCCAAGGAGGGATACCTCAGCTTTATAAGGCAGGCTTGCGTAAAGTTGCTATCATGTTTGAAGGAAACGCTATCCTCCCAGTGAGCTGTTATTCTCCGCTATTCTATTTCATCTTCGATATTACCACCCCCTGGTGTCTCATCAGGTATCCTCAGGCATGAGCTATTATTCAGTGCTGTGCACTCGGGCCTCTCCTCGGATGTCCATTTTCATTCCGACCACCAAGCAATTCACGGTCGTCACACGTTCTCTGACAGGACGCCGCTACACGCCGATCCGATTCCAACGGTCCGACTCAGACGCGCCTAATGCGGAGGTTGGATTAAGGTTCATTTCATCACGTGCGGAGCACACTGGCAACACTCATGATTCAGCTACCTCTGCACACTTCAGAGGTAACTCTAGTTAAATTTTGTTTTGAAAACCTGATCAGGAGCCAGAAGCTTAATGATGCTATTCTTTTGCTTTCCAAGATACGCCACCCTTCCAGAGAAGCTCCCCAAAGCTCACACGCACCCTAGAGGATTGGTCACTTTTTAATCCAGTTTACAAACCGGAAGAACTGACTGAAGTCAAAGTGCATGTCTTCCTAAATTTCATCACAAGATGCCTTACAAATCTCAAAAGAACTTGACATTAGTCCTTGGATCTAGGTTGTCCGGCATGAGCCCAAAGATGTCTCCGATCGGATCGTTGCCGCCCTTGTTCATATCGTCAGGTTTGGGTTTGACGCTGTCACTCAGTACAAGCCCCCGACCAAGTTTTCCCTATCTCAGTCTAACATGTCTCTCGAGGAATTAAGGGCAGCCAAAATAATTATGTCGGTTGGCATTCTTAATTTTTTCATCTCTCTCTTTTCAACTCATCACCTTTCAATCATTACCTACGTCCCAAGCACCATAGAGTAGTTTTGAATTTTCAAGAGCTTTTCGCTGACAAGCCCAAATCGCTACTCTAAACATATTGAACCTTGTGACTCATCGTGTATTACTCAGGACTCCCCAACAATGGCTGTCAGTTACGGCTTCCTCTAAACACAGGACGTGAAAAAAATTAAGCTGACCGTTGAAAGTGGCACAGAGCGCGTTTTCTCTTTCTCGAGATTATAGCCGGGGTGCCAGGTATGGTCGCGGCTATGCGTAAGCTTGTTTCAAAACTTGATTCTTGTGAATCGAATCCAAATTTATTGAAAGAAACTATTCATTCCGAACGACCGATTGTAGTCCGGCACTTCAAATCCTTGAGAAAGTGCGGCAGAGATGGCGGATGGATAAGAACTTTGTTAGAAGAGGCGGAAAACGAAAGAGTTGGTCAAATCCTTGTTCCCATTGCAAACGTGCGGACCCAGTAAGAGTTTGGAGCAGCTAACCCATTTTAAACGAAACATAGATGCACCTCCTTACGTTCATGAAGATCAAGCAGCCCAGTGTCGTATTTCGGGTCTTAGTTTTAGGCGCTCAAGGGTGAGAAGTCAAGGCGATCGTCTCGATTTGAAACTAGGGCCAAGCGTTGATCTTTTTGCCCCTTTGCAAAGCGTCTTTGCCAATATGTTTTTCCTGGCGTATGCTATTTCACCCCAATCAGCTCATCGCTTTGTAGGCATCCTAGAGGAGGAAGCCGTAATTACTTACACGTTGGCCATTCGCGAACTGGAAGAAGGCTTGCTACCTGAGTGGTAAGCAGGGAAAAAAAACATAACCGTTGTTCTTGCGTTTCCCTTTTCACAGCCATCATAAGTCAACCCCCGCTTACACTGATATGATTTTAGGGAAAACCTGAGGGCCCCACAAGTCGCTATTGATTATTGGAGGATGTCACCCGATGCCAAAATGATTGACTTACTCTATGCTGTCCGCGCTGATGAAGCAAACCATCGTTTTGTCAACCATTCTTTGGCAAATATGGATGCTACCAGTTTAGTAGCATTATTCTCTTATCGATTTTTCTTCAAAAAAGAGAAAAAGACGGGGAAAAAAGAAAACATTGCAATCCAACACATCTCGCCAGCTTAATCAATGCTTAGCCAGCTATCAAGCTGATCGAGCTTCTTTTAACAGGTAACAATCCTTTTGCCATCAAGCAACCTGACGGGGTCATCCGAGGCACAAAACCAGGACTCGACCGTTCCGAACTGGAAGCCTGGGGCAAGAGGGTTGAGGAAGAACACTTTGCAGAAAGAGATGCGATCGAATCAGTGCCACAGATTGCGCCCCTGGCCCCCATTATCAAAAAGCTTCCAGGGCCTAAAGCCGGAGTTGAACCAGTTCCTTTGAATTAATTCCGTGATACTGGTTTCAAGACATCCTCTGCTGGCTCAGGGATCAATTTTTTTTTCTCGTTGAAAAGTCTAGAGAATTTACTGTCATCACCTGACTCAATCACAGTTTCTCCCATAGGGACCATCTACGTTTCATGTAATCTTGAACATCGCTCGAGGTAGGCTTACTTGGACGGCCTACATGCAAGATGAAATTTGGCCCTTATTATTCCGTCCTGTTTGTCCGTTCGTGGAAAATACTGGAGGCGAGCTTCGAATGATACCAGGCTTCTTCTTTCGGTTATGTGCCAATTTGCTGTTATGCCGCTGGTCGGGGAAAGCGCTTGTTTAACTAAACTGGCTCCGCCACGCATGCTTGAAACTTGTGTAATTATGATTCTAGTGCCTTCTAAATTCAGTAGATATTACATGCCATGATTAAACAACTTGTTCTTCATTCTGTGTTAACACTTGTTCTGACCGCTGCGCCCCCCGCCAATCCAAGTATCCTGACCCTCGTCTGTATTCGAATCAAGGTTGGTATGCAAAGTGAAGTCAAGTCAATGGGTTTTTCTTTTTTTTTTTTTCTGTCATGCCGAGCGCCCTGAGCAAGTCGGCAGACTTGCGCGAGAGGCCGAGAGATGAGGCTGATGAGGACAAGCGGGAGTAATCGGTATCAGGGCGTGATTTCAAAATACGGCGATGGGCCAAATGACCTGATACGCAACCAGCACCACTCAATTTTGCACAGCGGGCGTTTCATGGCCAGACGCCCAAAGTGGAAGACTTGATTTATTTTTATCAGGTCAATGCAAAAGTGTAATAGTCAATCGTAAACAGACATAAATCCGCTCGAGAGGTTTCATTAGCCCACGATTTACATTGGCGGTTTGGCAAGATAGGGTGAAGTACTTAGAGAGGAAGTACATAACTTGGGTCCACTGAGCCCCAATATCAATGTTTTAAGGCAAACTTCAACCAAGTTTGACATTGAAAGTTTTCAAAATGGTCATCACTGGGAGCATCACCATGGAATGGGCATAGTTTTCCCTTTAAATATTCACGTTGTTTAAATTCGGTCACGCTTCAAGGTTGTTGGATCGGCATAGTGGGAAATAAAAGTGAGATGAAAAAATGGCATGAGGTATTGAGACAAATAGAAATTCCGCAAGTGTGAATGTTGAAGCCTCTCTGACGATGGAGATAGCGTGTACATAATTCCAGTTCGTTTTTTGAAACCTTTTTGATATTATGGCCAAACGATCTGGAGCCAATGAGCATTTTCCCGTGGTGGGAGAGCGCATCCTGACAAACGCCATGCTAAAGACGTGGAAGCGGACAGACTCTGTGAGAGTCTGATTCTCTCGAGGTGATATCGGTCATGAGAGTCGATTCCTTTACGTCTTCTTTCTACGAGATTTGCTGATCGGTTTAATCCAAACCCTCCAACCGATGGTAAACAGCCCTTTAATAATACCTATTGGTGGGAGCAACCAGTTTACCAACCAAATTAAACGGTTGATCGATTTTTCAAACTTCCAAACCAATCTTTCGACTTCTTTTTCTAGATCGATCAGTTGGCCCGAGTTGTCAATGACATGATCGGCAAAGGGTAGTTTCGACTTGAGGGTCATTTGTGACGAGAGTCTCGATTTCGCTGCATTCCTTGTCAATCCGTTTCGGTGTTGTAGTCGCTGCAGTTGAAGTTCCTCGGAACTACGCTCCAAAAAGCCTTCGTCACATTCACAAAGAGATAAAATACCAAAAAAGAAAAGCGGCATGATTTCCATCACTCTAAAAATTCAAACGAACCAGTAGACTACCACGACCTTTCCGCAGAACTTCCACATTCCAGTCTCGATCAACAAGGGAGAGTCGATGACACAGATTTTTGCTCCCGTTAACCAATGACGAACTAGTCTGAGGACCATCAGTCGACGGATACGCGGATGGAGAAGGTTATTGAGCCATTCTCGTTCAACTGGATCATTGAAAACAATTTCGCCAAGTCTTTCCCGATTCAAGGATCCATTACTAGAGTGGATGATGTCAGTTTGATCGGAGAAATGATCTCTGATTGCTTGCAGAGCCGTCGAGCCTGGTTTGACAACCTCCCGAGCCAGATGATCCAAATCGATCACGGGTATACTGTATGATTTGAGTAGACCGGAAACGGTCGATTTCCCTATCGATTGGTGATATGAATTAGCCTGGGCGCATGGAGCTCTGATGAAGAGGGATGTGCTCACCAGAGGCGATACCACCGGTCAGTCCAACCACTACATTTCAAGAATCCGATTTACGGGAACTCAAGTGAATCAAATTCATCGAAAACCGATCCGAACTAGATTAATCGATTCGAGTTTGGATGAAATAGATACCATGGCCACACTTACCCAACATGAGGAGATGGTCGTTCAAGTTTCAGTGGCAGAGAGCGATCAGACTTGGCGAGGGACTAACCGACAAGCCCTCAAGATCAAAATAACTGATTATTTCAATAGCCAAACACAACTAATGGCACATGTGTAGATGGTGAACGATTATGAGCCGATGAAGCTGGTACGATTGAAGGAGGAGAGGTGGTGTATCAAGCTGATGGCCAGGGCCAAAGCAAGGGGGATGCTATCGATCACGGGGATAACTTGCCTGGAGGGGTGATGTTTGGTCAAGAGGATGTGGGGCAGGGTCACGCGAACCCTGATGCTCACTCCAGGGAGAATAAATAGTCTGGCCGGCAGGCTCAGCTGGGGCGCGAATCCACCCAAACCCCAGGGGGACAAGACGGCCATCGACCAACGAGCCACGGGAGGGTTGCGTGGATGCGAATGACGTCAGAGGGTGAGTGACGTAATTCGGATCGCGCGCGTGACAGGTGAATAACATGGAGGGTACATCTGCATTTGCAGTGGGCTGACAAAGATAATGGGATTGATAAAACTAAATCAGTGAGTGATCTTATGTACATATCTCCATGTAGATCTTCCAAAATAAATTTGACAATGGATAAAAGAAAACATGTTGTATGTACATACATCCAATGTGGTCTATCCATTCAGTTCAGTCTCTCATCCCCTTCTAGTCAACTTTGATTCTATTTTATTTTTTTAGTTGGGATGACTTTAAGGTCATCTGACTGGTTTTTTTTTTCAGCCTAAACTTGCAGATAGATCCATGGTGAACAAACTCAAGAAGAAAGGACGTCAAAAGAGGTGAAGGCAAGAACTGTAGGGATGTATGAAGGTGGAATGAAAGGCAAAAAGATCAGCAACTATTTGGGCATCAATCATTATCCTGTTTATAGCATCATAAAATGTTGCTACAAACAAGGGACAGTGAACAATCTGAAACAATCATGTTGACCATCTAAATTGACCAATTGGGATGTTCACTGGGTCAGCTGCATCTTGAGAGGCAGGAGACAGGCCAACCTCAACAAAATGGTCAACTCAATTACCACAAGTGTCTCAACACGGACACTTCAACAATGTGCTCATCAACTTGGCTATTGCTGCTGAGTTGCTGCTCAAAAGCCCTTCCTGAATAAGACCCCCAAGACTTGATGCCTTGAATTTGCTTGTGCCCATCTCCACTGGACCATTGATGACTGGAGAAATGAATCTTCCTTTGAAGTTGGAAAATAGCCTCAGCAAGTGAATTTCTGGACTTCCCCAAGAGTGGTTTGATTTGACCTGCCTTGCCCCACATTCAAAAGTGGTCACACAACAATGATGATATGGGGTGCTGTCATGGGTGAAAGCACCTCTGCTATTTTTTTCATGTCACCAAAAAGACAAAATGCAAAGGATTGCATCAATATTACTTAAAAAGGTGCTTTGGGACCTTGAATTTCAACAATCAACCATTTAGATTCAATTTGAATGGAAGATGGTGCTGTGGTTCATTAGGCAAAAATTTAGGAACAGTGGCAAAAGGAGAAGGGACTCAAAAAATTGCAATGGCCAGCTCAATCACCAGACCTGAACACCATTGAGAATTTTTGGTACAGATTGAAGAGAAATATTCAAAAAAATTTATCAATCAAAAAACCTGAATGAGATTTAGAAGGTCCTCAAGAGTGCCTGGGATAATTTTCCAAAGCAGAAGCTCATCCATCTTGTTGAAAGCATCCCTCAACAAATGAAAGCTGTTGTGAAAGCTGGCAATGGGTCTACTTGTTGGTAGATCCTTTTTTTTAATTTTTATTTTTGGTGTTCTCCCATCTGCAAAAGTAAACTATCCATTCATGTCAAGCTTCAAAAAAAAAAGGATGGTCCAGTTTTTTAATTTTTTTTTTCTGGAACAATGTACCCCAAAGGACAATTTCCCCAGTTGGAGGCTTTTTTTTTTGTTATTTTTGGGAAAAAAATATGTGGTTTTAATTCATAAAATTGACCAACAAATGATTAAAAGAAATGAAATTATACAATCACCCTTTTTTTATTTTTTTCTACTATATTTTCTGTTGGGAAAATGGCAAAACAAAACTGGTACACACAAAAAAATAAAAGTTAAAAATAAAAATAATTGGGGCAAATTTTGTCCCCCCGCAGTATGTATGTATGTCAACCATGGGTTCACTGTTAGAAGTTAAAGGCTGTGAAGTCAAAAACAGGAGTTAACTCAACCTCAATTGTATTGAATGCCTGGTCTTTCAACAATAGGGCATATCAAAGTTAGCAAAACTTCCATTAGAAACCCGCCATTTTTAATGATGGGTTTCTGAAATACACATACCCCCTAACTGGTGTATTTGAAAAGGGTAATGTTAAATTCACAGCTCATTGAGCCGTGTACACAACTCTGTACACAGCTCAGTGGGCCGTGTGGCTCCCTACATGGCTCAAATGAGCTGTGTGGCATGCTACATGGCTCAAATGGGCTGTGTGGCATGCTACACGTCCCATTTGAGTTGTACGGCACGCTAAACAACTAAAACAAGTTGTGTAGCCTCCACTAAATAATAAATAATAAATAATAAATAATAAATAATGAATAATGAATAATAAATAATAAATAATAAATAATAAATAATAAATAATAAATAATAAATAATAAATAATAAATAATAAATAATAAATAATAAATAATAAATAATAAATAATAAATAATAAATAATAAATAATAAATAATAAATAATAAATAATAAATAATAAATAATAAATAATAAATAATAAATAATAAATAATAAATAATAATAATAAATAATAAATAATAAATAATAAATAATAAATAATAAATAATAAATAATAAATAATAAATAATAAATAATAAATAATAAATAATAAATAATAAATAATAAATAATAAATAATAAATAATAAATAATAAATAATAAATAATAAATAATAAATAATAAATAATAAATAATAAATAATAAATAATAAATAATAAATAATAAATAATAAATAATAAATAATAAATAATAAATAATAAATAATAAATAATAAATAATAAATAATAAATAATAAATAATAAATAATAAATAATAAATAATAAATAATAAATAATAAATAATAAATAATAAATAATAAATAATAAATAATAAATAATAAATAATAAATAATAAATAATAAATAATAAATAATAAATAATAAATGATAAATAATAAATAATAAATAATAAATAATAAATAATAAATAATAAATAATAAATAATAAATAATAAATAATAAATAATAAATAATAAATAATAAATAATAAATAATAAATAATAAATAATAAATAATAAATAATAAATAATAAATAATAAATAATAAATAATAAATAATAAATAATAAATAATAAATAATAAATAATAAATAATAAATAATAAATAATAAATAATAAATAATAAATAATAAATAATAAATAATAAATAATAAATAATAAATAATAAATAATAAATAATAAATAATAAATAATAAATAATAAATAATAAATAATAAATAATAAATAATAAATAATAAATAATAAATAATAAATAATAAATAATAAATAATAAATAATAAATAATAAATAATAAATAAGAAATAAGAAATAAGAAATAAGAAATGATAAATAATAAACAATAAATAATGAATAATGAATAATAAATAATAAATAATAAATAATAATAAATAATAAATAATAAATAATAATAAATAATAAATAATATCAAATAATAAATAATAATAAATAATAAATAATAATAAATAATAATAAATAATAATAAATAATAATAAATAATAATAAATAATAATAAATAATAATAAATAATAATAAATAATAATAAATAATAAATTATAAATTATATGCAGTAGTGTATGGTCCCTACACAACTACCACAGGCCGCGTGGGGCCCTACACAGCTCCCACATGACTGAAGCTGTGTACACGGCTCCCACACAACTGGATCCATGAATTTAAAATCACCCATTTGAAAATGGCGGGTTTCAAATGTCAAAACCTCCATTTCATCCATCCACCATCCATTGCATGCAAAACACCCATCAACACCTCTACCTCAGCAAATCCATACCAACCCAATCTCCTTCACATCACACAAATCTCATCTCCATTGCTTCACATCTCCATCACATCACACACATCCCATCACATGCAAAAAACCCATCAACACCTCCACCTCAGCAAATCCATACAGGTCCCATCTCCATTGCATCACACACATCTCATCTCCATTGCTTCACACAAATCCCATCATAAACTTTCTCAACATGTCCAATCTCTCCACAACCCTATGTATGAAAGGCAAAAGATTCACCTTTTCCCCAACTTAATCTTCCAGCAACGGTTCCAAACTTTATTTCCTTCATTCATGAAACTTCTGCAGATGATTGAAGACCACCAAATCTTCCAGAAAAATTCTAAGAATCCTCAAAGCAATCCAGCTATCCAAATGGCTGTTGCTCTTTGTAGATTGGGATCAAATGGAAATGGAGCAGCAATTCATCAATCAGAAAATCTATTCTCAGTTGGTTATGGAACCATTGAATTATACACCAAAATAGTCATGATTGCTATCCTATCTTTCTGTTTCTCAGTCCTTTGCTTACCAACCAAAGAAGAATGCAAGGAGATATCTCAAGTAATGGAGACCAAAGGCTTTCTCTGTTGCATTGGTTTTGTTGATGGAACCACTATCCCCTTGAGTCCAAAACCCAAGCTAGGTGACAGCCACTATTTTGGTTGTAAGAAAAGGCAATTTATTCATTTCTTTTCCAAAGCCTTTGATAAAAACTTTGATAACACACTGACCAAATATGTTTTATTGGTTTGTATAGATACTCTGTGTCACCACAACTTGTTTGTGATAACAACAAGAAGTTCATATCCCTCCAGGCTGACCTTCCAGGTTCTTGTCACAATTCATTTGTTTTCAATTGGATGTGGAGTGCCCAACAACAGGATAACTACTTTGATAAATATAAATACCTTTTGGCCAATTCAGCTTATGCTAGTGGGAAATATATAGTTCCAGAATAACAAAATTTTTCATCCAATGATCAAGCCAAAACCAATTTCAAATATTATCTTGCCCAATCACAATTTTGGATTGAGCATGCCATAGGAATCCTGAAAGGAACATGGGCCAGCTTACAGGAGATGAAAAACCAGCTACAAAATTCCAAAGACATGAAGTTCCTCATCAACTGGATTATCAATTGTGGAATCCTTCACAACCTTCTTGTCAACATCAAAGATGAATGGGAAGAAATACTTGAAGAAGATATTCCCCATCCTCCTCAAGTCATCCGGGTCTCATCTTGAACCTCATCTTTTGCATTGAGAGAGCAAATTCTACCTCTCACACTGGATCACTTTGATGATTAGTATTCAACTGTTAAATAGGTGAAATATCACATCACAGAACTTTTTTGGTTTTGGCTGTTCAAATCCTAGGCTGACTCTCTCTCTCCCTTTTTTTTTGGTGGACTTGACAAATAAAACAACCATAACATCCAAACCACCCAACTCACCCCACCAAACCACTGGTCCACTCCTCCCTCCCCCTCAAAAAACCACCAGTCCACACCTCCCTCCTCCTCACCAAACCACCTCACCCACCACAACCACCTCACCATCCACCTCCACCTACCTCCAAGTTCACCTGGTCATCCTCCGCCTTATTCTTCTTCTCTCAGCTTTCCAGGTAAGCCCCCCCCTTCTCCTCCCCAATTCATTGGAGCTTTCATCCCCCCCCCTCCTCCTCCTTTTTGAACCTTTAATCCTTCATTGCTTGTAAGCTCTTGTAAGCAACCCCCCTCCTCCTCCCCTTCATCCCCCACCTCCTCCTGGTCAATCAATTGTCTCCTTGCAGTTGGATCAATTGCTCAAACATAAAACAAAAATTTTTTTGTTTGTGGTTCAATTGATCAATAAAACCAAAAGCAATTGTTTGCTGATTGATTGATTGATTGATGAGGAGGAGGAGGGGGATGATGTCTGCCCCCCTTCACCTCCTCCTCCTTCTCCTGATCAAATGGAAATCAAAAAATTGTTTGATTGCCTTTGCCATTTGATTGACAAGGAGGATGGGGGGGAATGATTTCATGCCCCCCCTTCACCTCCTCCTCCCTGATGATTAGAAATGGGCTGATGATTGTTTTGTTTTTGTAGGAGAATTCACTGGTATTTTTTTTATTTTCTATGTTTGTTGATCATCTATGTTGATTATACCAGACTAATGAATAGCTTTTTTTTGTATTTATTGTTTTTTTTTATTCCATGCAATGCCACAGATGTTTTTTGGCCAATTCTTGTCCCACTAAATTCAAAATGCTAAGCAATTGTTTGAATTGTTTCTTGATCCTCACCCCAATTGAAGTATTAAAATGGAAGGGAACAAGATGGGAGGAAATGATTTGATAAGCATACAGAGAGGTTGGAAGAATCTGGCTTGTCAGCAAAAGAGGGATCAATACCAAGATTATAAAATCTCTTTGGAGATCCAAGAGGGAGGGATCAATGAACAGGTTGTGTGGTCAGAGCAAAAAATATGGCCTTTGGATCTGTATCCTGCCATCACTGCCAAAAAAAGAAACAACCATCAAAAAAACTCCCCTGAAGAGTTTGAACAGGCCAAACAGAAGATCAAAAACTTCCATTTCTTCTCCTCTGGAAAAGTCTTTGTTCATGATCAATCCAATCATGAGGCTCTGGTTGCAATAATTGAATTTGACCCTTTGAATAAACTCTGGGAGAAAGATAAGAAGGACATCAGCTTTGTGAAAACTCTCCTTCACCATTAAAAAAAAAATCAACACTGTTGGTCCCTAAAGATCTTGGGGTGGAAAAATGTGGGAAACTGGATGGCAAAAATTGATGCAACCCCCTGAATTATTTGGAAAATATTTTAAGAAAGCTGCCATTCAATCTTCCCCTCAAGAGTATACTTTGCTCAACCTTAGGTTGGACAAGGCATCTCAAATCCTAGGCCAAATGTTCCAAAAATTAGCCAAACTGGCACACAATTCCAACCAAGAAACCATGCTGGAAAACAATATCCCCTCTTTCTCTTCATTGGAATTTGGATCTGGCCTCAATCCTTTTGACTGCTCCCCTCACATCTCCTTCACCTTAGACTCCTTCTACAACTCTCCAAATATTGACAGTGGTGATGTCTCCTCCTATTCCTTCTTACTGCTGGTCCCAAACAAATAATTGAATGGACAAATTATCAACATCAAGGACAAATATCAATTATCCAATGGCCATTTTTTTTGCCTGACTTGGGATTTGGAATCGATTTCAAAGAAAAAGTTATTTTAAAAATGGTTTGGGCAGTCAACCAGTACAAGCACTGTACTTTTCCTGCCGTGGATACTGCCACCCATACTAGGATGGCTATGTCTTTGCAAATTAACAAGACAACTACAAACACATGCAAAGACTTGGAAAGCAATCAAATATCTTTTAGAACAAAGAATTTAAATAAAAATAAAAAACATTTTTTCATTGGTGGGATTAAAAATAGGCTCAAAAATTGTTGTATTTGAAGATAATTTTTTTGTTTTTATTTTTAAAACTTTTATCAAAGCAAATATATTACAAGCCAAGCAATTGAGTGATTTCCTTTATTTCATCAACAGTTCTACTGCTACCAATACATGCCATGGCTACCAATAACCTATTTTTTTTTTCTGTGGCTAGCCTTTCCCTCTCCTTTTTGAGTTGGTCTTCCTCTCAATCCTTCTCCTTTTCCTCTTTTTGAAAATCCATATCAGCCTGTTTCATTTGCCACTCAGCATCCAACTTTTGTTGATGAGCCAAACCATCAGATTTCTGCTTTTGAGAATTCATAGCCAGTTTACAATCACACTTCTCCTTTTCAAATTGAAGTTTTTCAAATTCAATTTTTGATTTCACTGTTTTTCAAAGGGGAATAGGAATGAGCTTGATTTTGAAAGCAAGTAGAATCAATTGATTCACTCAATTGAATCACTCTTCTCCATGTTATCCTCAAATCCAGAAAAATTTGAAGTTTTTCTCCTCTTTTGATGGCTATTGGGGTTGAGGTTGATAGAATTGGAGGCCTTTTGCATTCCCTTTGCAGAGGAGGTTTGTGTGGGAATGTCATTTCTCTCATTTGAATGGAATGTGGGAGGCCCCATTGGCTTGAGTATTTGGCCATTCAGGAATGGATGATCCTGTTTTTTTACAATCTAGATTAGTCAGGATTAACCAGACAGAAGAGAAATGAACTTGGTTCCTTACTTGAGCAGATTTTGATGGTAGTGGCAATACAGGAATAACCTGCTCCTCATTGACCAATTCATTAAGTTCTTCCACCCCAGGAAGAGAGAAATCCAAAGAAGGAAGTGAGGGGTTCAAGGAAGGGTTTGAATTGTTGATAAATGCTGATTTAGACATGATTGGAGATGTTTCTTTTGGAATATCCTCCTTCAAATCTGATTGGGTCCACTCATATATTTTTATCAGGATCATCATTGCTAGGCTGAGCATCCACAGCCAGGTCCTCAGCATCAACTGAATCTGATTTTTGGGCATCAAAAGCAGCTAAAGGGGTGATATTGACCTTATTTCCAAATATTTAATCCATTTGAATATAAAAAGGAAAAATGGAGTCCAAGTTATCAACCACCAAATTGATTCCCTTTGCGTTATTGGAGTAAGTGACACCAAAGCCAGTGGAAATTTACATTGAGTGGGATTTTTTTTACTTGGTTCAATAGTTCTTAAATTGCTCCCACATCTGTTTGGATGAAAGATCCAGCCTAACTTTGGCTTTATTCTTCAGTTCATTTCCCATCAGGAGATAACCATTAACCTTATAGGATGGAGGTTGGCCAAATTGTGTTTCATTGTTGGATCCAAAGCAAGTTTCACAGTTGGAGGGGATTTTGATCCAGTTTACCAGGATGATGTGATCAGCTATCTTGAGCTGACTTGAGCCTTTTAAAGCTGATGGGGGATGATTGTTGGATTTTGAGTTCTTGGGGGATGTTTGCTTTGTTCTATTGGATTGTTCAGTGGACTTGCGGGGGGAGGTTTGCTGAGGGGCCATTTAAAAAGAGTAAGAGGGATGGAGGGATGAAGAAATGAAGCAATGAAGTGATGAAGGGATGTGTTGAAAGTGGGGATGAAGTGATGAAGCAATGAAGCAATGAAGAAATGAGAGTTAGGATGTGATGAAAGCAGGGATGAAGAAATAAAGTTATGAGAGGATTGATGTGATGAAAGCAATAATGTGATGAGGGTGATGAAGCAGTGAGAGCATTAAAGTGGTGAGAGTGATGAATCAAAGAGGATAGGAAGAGATGAGAGTGATGAAGCAATAAGTGTGATAAAGTGATGAGGATAGAGATGAAGAGATGAGCAATGAATCAAATTTTTTGGATGAGGTTGGAGCTCAAAACCAGGGGCAATGATAGGGAATGATGGGTTGAGGTGGTGAAAGCCTTTAAATAGTTTATTTGGAAAAAACCATTTATTTTCAGGTAACTCTGACATGTCTGATGTGAAATAAGTGTGTTTTTTGATTTTTAATGGCGGGTTTGAAATGGAGGATTTGGGTTGAAACTCACCATTTTTTAATGGCAGGTTTTCTTAAATTTGATACACCCTAATAGGGTTGGGAAGGGGTTAATCAACAACTGGCTGGAGGGGGCTTTGACCTATGGGTTGAATTTCCAGCCAACTGGCTGGCAATTTGAGGTCACCATTGTGCAGTTGTATACCTGTTGCTCCTGAAGTCAATTCACAAGCAGGAAAAACTGGGAGGACCCCTTTCGCATGGTTTATGGGGAAGGTTTTGGTGTGCCTATATCTGATGTTGTTTGGTATCAATCAATTTCTCTAACAAAAACCATTAGTGTTCAATAAAAAAATCCCACTATTAATTAAAAATAAGTAAAAATGAAAGAAACTGTTTTTTGAAAAACTGCAATGCCTCAAAAAACAACTGTTTTTGTTCTATTATGCTCAATCTTTCAACTCATTTTCTTTTTGATCTTGATTTGTAACCTTTTTTTCCTTGATTTTACTTGTAAAGAATGCTATTAAGAGATTAAAAAAAACTTTTAAGTATTGATTACAAAGTTCTGGAACCAAGAATCAAGGGAAGCCCTTGTCTTGGTTCACCCCAACTGGAAATGGCTGAGTTCATGCACTCCAATAATTGAGCAGTTTCAACTGGTGGAGTAGGCTACCTGGCTGATTATTGGTTCTCCTCAGCTGTATGCTAGGAAGCTGATTTGAGGATGAAATGATTTTAGCTTGAATGGATAAAATCCATTTTCTTCTCAGAGGTATCTTGATGCTCAACTTGGGAAATTTGAATTTTTTGAAACTGGAAACTCCCATTGTGGCAATTTTGTTGCATTTTTAAGAATGCTTTGACTGCCTTTTTTTTAACTCAAATAATTTTTTTTTAAAAAAAAATATTTGGAAAATTGAAAATGAAAATGAAGAGATAGCTTTTTCTGTACATTTAGAGGTTGTTTCCACAAATTACCCCATGTTTTCAAATGTATTTATCACCATGATTTGAAGTTTTTTGACTTGGATTAAATATTTGGTGGCTGAAAGTCAATTAGTATGCCATTATGAAGTGATCTTTCCAATAAAATCTACCAAGTTGGGAGGTTCAATCTGATTCAAAAATTTTGAGAACATTGGAGTATTGGACTCAAAGTATGGAATTCAGGTAAGCATAAAAAATTTCCAAGATTCAATACTTTTTTGGGATGATATCAGGCTTGTTTAATTGCATTTGTGTGGGTTTTGAAAGGTCAGAAGGGAATTTATCTGTGAGAAACTAAGGAAACTGGACTATTTTTTCATTTGGAGGAGATTTTTTTTTAAAAAAGGGATATTGGTTTTGATAAATCTGGCCATTATAAACCAAAGATTCTTGAATTCTTGTATTGTCTTAAAATATAATGGTGATTGTTGAAATGCTTTGAAAATTTGTTCAAGTCTATTGATTTTATACCACAGCAGCAAGGATAGAAAAATGTAGATATGGATAATTAATGAAAATTATGGCCAAATCATGTCCTGGAATGATCTGGTTTGAGTGAATTTAACCTTGATTAAAAATCAATTTTATATTTCAAATATTTTAGTTGAAAAGAAAATAGCTGGAATGAAACAAAAGATTGAGTCTGGGAGATGAAGAAGCATATGAATATTAGGTTTATTGATCCATTTTCCAGAAATATTGATCAAATGATATAAAAAGTGTTAAATTTGTCCCATGGGGGTCCAGAGAGCTCTTTTTTAAACAGTCACAAATTAAAAAAAAGTGAATGGTCCAGCTTGAATTAATATTTTGAAATATTTTCCAACAAGACTGAGTGATTGTTTGATTAAATAGTTTGGTTGAATTGATGATATTTTAAGAAAATTTATGTTGAAAGACTATTTATCCTCTCAATAATGGTATTGGGATCTTTTCACAGGTTTCATAAAATCTTGAACCAAGTATTTGCAAATATCAATAAGAACCATATTTAGAATTTAAAAGAGGGTTTATAGGAAGTCCTCAAATTCTTTTGAATTTTTGAAAAAGTTTAAAAGAGCACCTATGTCTGATTATAATGAGAATCTAGTCAAGTCAATTGAAAAGTCAGAAAAATGGATTGAATATTTTTTATTAGTGTGTTTCTTCTAGTTCTATCATCTTTTGATGTATTGATGTTTCTCTCTTTTTTTTTAATGAATTTCTTGTTGATTGAATCCCCAATACCATAGGATGAAGACACTATTTGCAAAGATTTTTGATTTATTTTTGAAAAATCATAGATTTAATGTGTGTTTCAATGCTTTCAGTCCTGAATCTGGTGGAATTAGGGGCCTTTAAATGTATCAAAAATATTAAAAAAAATAACTAATTTCATTCAAAGAATCAAGGTATTCACCTCAAAGACATTCCAATAAATTTTCAGAAAATTTTGAAGAGAAGAAATTGTTTCCTTATTTTTTCTTTTGGAGAAAAAAAAGTTCATTCAACATGGGTTGAGTTATATTCCAGGAACTGGAGTATGTGTGGATTCTGCCTATTCAATTATTTGATCTGCCATTTCAAGCACTCCTTCTCTGTTTGATGTTGAAAAAAAGCTGCAAGGCCCTGGCTAAACTTATGCCAATGACTTTACAAAAATCATGCCAATGATTACAAAAGGCTTCAATTTTGAAATTTCATTGCTAAAATGATGCAAAAAGGTTTCATTAACATCATTTAGTATTTTTTTGCTAAAATAAACCCTTTTAGAATGATTTCCAATCCCATGAAGGTGTGCATCCTTTCTAAGGTTTTACAGGGTGCCTGGGGTTGGAGGAAACACCATTGGATTGTTTTCTGGGCCTCCAAAGTACTTTAAACATTTAATTGAGGTCCTGGGAGGCCAAATTGAGGCCCCCAGATCCCCTGCGGGGTCTGTCTGGGGTAGAATAATTTTGAGAATTCAAATATCAACACAAATTGAATAAATGTAGTATTTAAATGCAATAAATACCAATTTTTTGAAAGAAATTCAAAGCTGAAATGATTTCTGAAAAAAATCTTCATCCAATGTAATAAAATGAGAAAAATGATAGAAGTCATTTTTTTTTTACAAAAAATGGAATATTTCCAGCGGGATTCAAATAAATTTTTACCAAACATAAAAAGATGCCACATATACATACTCAATGCCTAGAATTCAAATATTTTGAAAAAATCCAACAAAAAGATCATCCATTACATAAATAATCAGGAAAAAAATAAAAAAATTATTCCTTGAAGAAGAGTCAAGATTTGTGATGGAATGAAAACAAAATTTTAACAATCATAGAAAATAAAATAAAAATACTAAATATCTGTTTTCCCAAGAAAAATTCAGATATCATGAAATATTTCAACAATAGTTTAATCAAGTTCCAAAATAAAAACATCAAATGCAAGATATTTATTTCTTTGAATAAGGATTCAAATTTCCAGTGAGATTTAAATAAATTATCACAAACATAAAAGAAAATATAAAAAGTCTATTTATAACTATAATTTTGAGGGGTATGAAAATATTTTTAAATATTTCAACAAATAATTAATTGAGTAACATAATAGCAATAAATAAATCAAAAATTGATTTATTTTAATAATTTCTTTTATTTTTGATGGAATGCAAATATATTTTACCAAAAATAGAACATCAAAAAAAATTTCCACATACAAATATTTAGGGAAATGTTAAATTTGCAACCCAGGGGTTGAAAACAGGCATGAATTGCCATTCAAAACCCATATGCATTGTGAATGGCAAATCACAAATCAACAAGGAGTGAGAAAAGTTTCCCACAACTTGCGCATCCCCCAGGGGGTTGTGAACCCCCAATTGGGACTTGAAAAGGGTTGAAATTGGGGGTTCACAACCCTTTTTGAGTTGCTATTGGGCTTTTGCAACCTTCAAGGGAATGCAAAAGTCATGAGCGGGGGTTGTGCCAGTTTTCCTGGCCCTTTGGGGCAAATAGGCCATTTGAGGGGGGAAATGGGGTACCTAGGCACCCCTGGACCACATTTGAGTGGCATCAACCCAAATTTGGGGATGTGGCATACTATGTGGGACTATTATTGGACCACAAAAAGAAAATTGAGAATACTCTGCCTATTGGCAAAACAAAGTCTTGTCACAAACTGCTTAAACACACAACACATGCCCAATGGATAAATTTGTTTTACTCAACCCAAAAGTGAGTTGAAATTGGATTTGTTGAAACAGTTGGATTGAATAATAAATTGAAATTGAATTTTTTTTTTGGTTCATGGGAACAGTGGAAAGCTTAAGACCCCCTGTTTTCAACATGGCTGTGTTAAAAGACTCAATTGAAAGTGTTGTTAACAAAGATTTGGATTCTAGATTTACAGGTAGGGACTTGGAAAAGAAAACATTGGAAGCCCCAATTGCATCCTCATCTAGGGTTTAAATTGAGGAACAAGATGTGTATTCACAGCTGGAATTGACTCAAGTTGGTGGGTCACATTTTATATGTCATTTGACTGAGAAGGATTTGGCTTGATAAATACTCGTGTAACCAAGTGGGTGTAACTATGTAAATATGTAACTATGAGGAGCCAGAACCTCTTGAAAATCCTGCTGTGAGAGCCTTTGATATTAGGAAAGAATTCAATATTTATTTTCCAAAATGGGCAGCCATTCATGGCTATGCATTGAAAAAATTAAAGTCAAAGCAGTATAAATATGTGGATCTAGCATGTGAAAGAAAAATCACTTGGGTATGACAAGCATGGATGGTTTAAAGTACAAAAGGAATTGATTGAAAAATTTTGAAAAAATAATAAATGCTATTCTAAGACCCTTGGTGGCATTAAAGATGTTGAAAAGATAGAACAAAGACTTGATGTTAATGACATCAATGAAAAGATTCCATCTTCAAAATGGCTTGCAAAGCTTGACATGGGCTAATTAATAGCTGATACTTATGGTAGACCAATATGTTTAATTTAATTGGATTCATTTTGTACTTATAATCCTATGAAAATGGGTTTAAAGGAACAATCAGATACTATCTTCATTTTCTTTGTCAAAAATAATCACTGGGTTCATCTTGTACTACAAGGAGAAATGATTCAAATCCCGCCCATTGTTTCCAAACCTGCTTCCATGAATTGTAAAAAATCTTCTGTTTGGGTTGAACATCTAAAAGATCAACTTAAGTTGTATTATAAGTTATTGAAATCCTTTTAATTTCATAATTTGCTTTTGGGTTCTGATGCTGATCTTTTAATTGTATTAATATCAAGGGTTATCACATTTTGAACATCATTATGTTGAGTGTTTTGAGTTAACATAATTATGTTGAATGTTTTGAATGATATTTTATTGGTAAGTCAGTTCAACTTGTGTTGGGCTGATCCCATCATAAGCATTATTTTTACTTCTTGTGATGGGATCAGCTTAACACAAGTTGAACTTGTTTATTTGGTGTTTTTACTTTAGGGCCTGTAGTAAAATCATCAAATGGTGAACTTGATAGAAGTCTTTTTTTTGATTTAGGGATAGTCCATTGTGATAGAAGTCTTTTTTGGTGTTTGTAATTATGGGATAGTCCATTGTGATAGAAGTCTTTTTTGGTGTTTTTGCTTCAGGGCTGGTCCATAGACTTTTTTTGATTATTATTGATGGCCCCAGAGTGGTGAAATTTTTAAAATTCCCATAATATTTTTTATTTTTGGGAGATGATAAATTCACAACTCCCAGTTCTTTGGGAGTCATGTAGGGCCCTACACAGCCTATTCAACCCATGGGGGCCCATAAAACATTCTGTGTGGCCCCAGTCAAAAACAGCCAGAAAAGAAGACTGTTCTGGTTGCATCAAGGCAACCAGTGGTGGGGGGGACCTGACCACCCTCCCACCAACAATGAGGGGTGCTCTCCCCCCCCCCTTTACCAAGGGGGAGGAGCAACAAGCTGAGGGAGATCTGACCACCCCCCAGCCCCTCTGTTCTTACCAACACCCTGGGGAAATCAACCTCCAGGGCCCTGGTGGGGGGATTTGACCACCCTCTCCAGGGAATTGACAGAAAGAGGGGGGGCAGCATGTCTGCCAGTTACACCCCCCCCCCCTCATGTGAGGATGAGACTGGACCCAGGTGATTCCTGGGTCCCACCAATTTTTATTGTTTGTTTGTTTGTTTGTTTGTTTTTTTTTTTTTTTTTTTTTTTTAGTTTTTTATTATTTTACTCTTTTACTCTTTTACTCTTTTTTTTTTTTTTTTTTTTTTTTTTTTTGGCCCGAAATGGTTTGTAGTTTTGTGGCACGCTACACAAATACATCTGAGTAAAACCCCACACAAATCAACATGAGTTGTGTAGAGGCCACAAAAATCAAGTGGGTTGGGTTGTGAATTTAACATGACACTTTTTCTTCAAATTTTTTGATTTTTTTTCTTTTTTTGGTGTTTTCTTTTTGTTTGTTCAATTTTTTATTTATTTTAATTTCTTTTTTATTTATTTATTTATTTTTTTGTTTTTTTTTTCTTACTACAAATGGGTGGTGAATGGCCACTCATGGCTAAAATGAGCTGTGAGCGGCCATTTACAACTGAAATTGGTTGCGCCACATGGCCTGATTTGAGCTGTGAATGAGCCCTTAGTGTTGCAAATTTAACATTGCCCAAGAATTTAATTAGAGGACTCCAAATTTCATTTAAAATTATAAAAATAAACTCCATCAAGTGAATTATCAATCAAAGAAATATCAAAGGTTGTTTTTTCAATCAATTCTTTACATTTGATTTTTTTTTCTATTGATGAACCATTTGTCGAAATATTTAAAAACATTTGAATTATCCTGATGAAATATATATATATCTAGTATTTTTATTTTTTTTATGCTTGGTACCAATGTATCTACATTTCATCACAAATATTGAATTTTATTCAAAGAAGTATTTTTACTACATTTTTCATAATTATCTATGTACTGGATGATATTTTTGTTTGAATGATTGAAATTAGGGTGTATCAAAGTTAGAAAAACTTCCATTAGAAACCTGCCATTTGTTTTGACAAAAACCGCCATTTTTAATGGGGGGTTTCTGAAATAAAAATACCCCCTAACTGGTGTATTTCAGAATGGCGGGTTTCATGAAGATGGCGGTTTTCAAAAATAAAACCCCCCATTATCATCCATCCGCCATCCATTTCATTCAAAACACCCATCCACACCTCCACCTCCGCAAATCCATACCAACCCTATCTCCATTGCACCACATGCATCTCATATCCATTGCTTCTCATCTCCATCACATCACACAAATACCAAACAAAACCTGCACCTCATACCTCACCCCTCACACAACCACCCACCTCACCCCTCACACAACCACCCACCTCACCCCTCACACAACCACCCACCTCACCCCTCACACAACCACCCCCCTCACCCCACTCACTCACCAGTCCACTCCTTCCTCCTCCTCACCAAACCGCCTCATCCTCCACATCCACCTCAATTGCTTGTTCTGTTCTTCTCCTACTCAACTCAAAATGCTACACAATGAATTGAATCCTTTCTTGATCATCACCCCAATTGAATTATTTTTATGGGAGGGAACAAGATGGGAGGAGATGATTTTCCAAACATGCAGAGAGGTGGAAAGAATAGTGCTTGTTGGAAAAAGAGCACTCAAAAGAGAGATTCTTGCTTTTTTAGTCAAGAAGCCCAATTGATCCAAACCAACTCAAAGAAGATTGAATCCAATTCAAAACCGTCCTGGAGATTGAGATCACAAGGAATCCTAAAATAGATTAGAGGTTGGAGAGTGGGAAATCTTGACACATTGGGTTAAGGTCAAAGTTAGACCCAAGAAACTTGATAAGAAATTGAACCCATCATCATCCAATTCTCATCATCATCCACTCAACTTGATCAATTGGACCCAAGCTATTCAAAAACACTTTCAACTCAAAAATAAAATCAATTTTGACAAGGATTATCATCAAGTTGGTTGGGTTTTTTCCAATTGGTTTAAAAACTGTCAAAGTTATTAACCCCCAAGATTGTCTCACTTTAAAATTTGCAATTTTTTTATCAAAGGCATTGAGTCTTTCTTTCTCCCCTTAGATTTCACTCTCTCTTACTCTGCCCTTGTCCTGATTTCCCCTCCCTCTCCCTATTCTCTTTCAATCACCCTGCAGATAGATCATCACTTTAGTTATCTCAACATATTTCAAGATTTTATCACCAAAATTATTCAGTTGAAGGAACTAACATTCCTCATTTGATCCTTGATTTAGAATTTCATTAGATCAAGAAACTATAGGAACTTCTTTGACTTCCTGGTCTCTAGTTTTTCAGATATAATGCTCATGATTGAAGGCTTGATTTGGAAATTATTCTTTCACCTTCAGCATGATGAAAAGATTTTTGATAATTTTCAATTGAATCCCATCAATATCTTCATTGATGAGATCTCCTTCTTATGGTCATGGCAATTGATTGATCTTGGGACTCAGTACTCAAAAAGGACTTTATTCTTTTGTTGAAGGCTTGAGCTTCAAATGCTCTAAAGGGATCAAATCCAACAAAATTCTTAAGGTAATTCCAACAGATCTTTCCTGGTCACTTGTTGAGATCCATCATAGTTTTTCAACAGAATTCACTTGATGCTTTAACTGACTGGTTTCATTCTCCATACTCACAATACAAAAACCCACCAATTAGACCATGATTCATCCCCTCCTCCAGTGATCATCAAAACCATGTATGATGAACATTCCATACGTATCAATTGATTAATCTGCCTACTTGAAGATAAGAGATCATCTCAACCATGAAGGCCAATAAGTGTTCTACTCATCCAAGTTGCTGGATGGCAGGACCCAAGTTCAATCCTCAAATCTCCATCCAAGTATTCAATTTGATTACAAATATTACCCACTGCATAGGTCTCAGCAATCAACCAAGCCAGACCTGTTTTGATGATCACTTTTTGGATTTCCTGGAAAAGAAAATGTCCAATGCCCTCAGACCAACCCAGCAGGATATTTTGAGCTCCTACTTCATTCAATGCCTTTGCAAATGGTAAACTGATGCCTTCTAGCCTAAGCTCAATCTGGTCATTTTCTAAAATAACTGGAGATTAGATCTTGTATTTCCTGGGTGGTCAAGACACAGTAAACGTCCTTAACACCTTGACCAGTTTGGAATTCAGACCAACTGGCTTTGAGTTTTTTGTTTTAGCAAGACATGATGCAGACATGATAAATTTGATCAATTGATGAATCAATTGAATCAGCAATCATTTGACTCTTGATGAGAGAACCTTGAATCTGTTGGGCTGATTTGACTTGACTGATCATTTTCAGGATCCCATTCTTTCCTTGTGTTTTTTCAGCATAGCATATCCAACCAGGACAGCTACTGGCAAGGATGGGAGAACAATTTGGTTGAGATTGTGATTCAGCTTGTCTTCAATCTCTCTCCCTCTGAGAGAAGCTTAGATTGAGTACCAGCCAAGACTTGAAGCATTTCTGGAATTAATTTCTCAAGACTTTGAACCCAGTCACCTTTGATGGTAGATTATTGTAGGCTACAAAGGATGCTAGAGATTTTGAAGATATGGATAGAATAGGGTATCAGTTTGTTCTATCAAGCTCCTTGACGACTTCTTTGGCCAATTGCAAAGAGAAAAAAATTGACTCAGAGGAAGTGATGCATCCACTTTTGGATGGAGGGATACAAGGAGGATGAGTAAAATTGTGTACAGAACAATAGGTTACTTCAATCCAGCCCAGCCAAGACATCCCCTTTTGTTGTCAATCTTTTTGGTAATCTTGCTGGTGGTTCTACTCCAATCAAGTTTGGATCAACCAGCCCCAGTGCTTCTCTGTGATCAAATACCCTTCTCAAACTTTCCACCCAACGTTTTCAAGTTGATCCAAGGGTAAAAAAACCAATGGCTCTTAACCTGACCTCTAGTCCCTTTCCTTATTAACCTGAAAAAGCTTTGAAAATGCATCCTAAACATTTCCCAACCACAAAAGAATCCCATTGGAAAAAGATCAAGAGAAATTCCTCAATTCAAGGCTTGGCCTTCTATGCCTCCCCCTCAGCTCACTCAGCTCCCGCCTTGAATCACTCCTTAAATAACAAACAGACTTAGTTGATGAACCATGCTGAGGAGTCTGCTATTCTTAGAGCCTTATTGCCTGATTGGCATTCTGGTTTCAATCAAGTCTGGCCTCATAGCTTGATTTATTCTTTATCAAAACCCACAATTCTTACTTCCCCCTTTTGGAAGCTGATGGGGGAGGATTTTTTGATGTAGATTTCCTTGGGGGTGTTCACTTTGGTCCATTGGATTTTTTTATGGACTTGCAGGGGGAGGTTTTTGGAGGGAAAATTTGGAAAGAGTAAGAGGGATGAAGGGATGAAGCAATGAGAGTTAGGAAGTGATGGGGGTGATGATGTGACAAGAGCAATAAATTTATGAGAGTGATGAATTGAAAAGGGGATGAGAGATGATGCAATGAGGATAGAAATGAAGAGATGAGAGTGATGAAGTTATGAGAGTTGAGATGTGATGAAAGCAATAAAGTGATGAGAGTTATGAAGCAATGAGAGCGTTAAAGTGGTGAGAGTGATTAAGTGATGAGGGGATGAGAGTAATGAAGCAAAGAGGATAAGAATAGTTGAGTGATGAAGTGATGAGAGCAATGAAGCAATGAAGAAAAGAGGATAGGAAGAGATGAGAGTGATGAAGTGATGAGAGCAATGAAGCAATGAGAGTGATGAAGTGATGAAGCAAAGAGGATAGGAAGATATGATAGTGATGAAGTGATTAAGTGATGAGAGAAATGAAGCAATGAGAGTGCTGAAGTGATGATGCAAAGAGGATAGGAAGAGATGAAAGTGATGAATCAAATTTTTCCTATGAGGTTGGAGGTTGAAACCAGGGGTGATGACATGGAATGAAGTGTGGTTAAGGCAGTGAAATTCTTTAAATACTTTATTTGAAAAAATCCATTTATTTTCAGGTAACTCTGACAAATCTGATGAGAAATAAGTGGTTTTTTTGATTTTTATGGCGGGTTTGAGATGGCGTATTTTGGTTGAAACCTGCCATTGAAAAATGGTGGGTTTGGTTAACTTTTATAAACCCTATTATTCAAATACCCAGCATGAAATAGATATATGTTGCATTTTTTTATGTTTATTTATTTATTTGTGGTACAAAGGTATTTTTATTCCACTGGATATATCTCATTTTCTTCAAGGAACTTGATGTTCTATCATTTTTCTCATTTTTGTTACATTGGATGAAGTTTTTTTCCAAATCTGAGGTCAGGTTTGAATTCCTTGAAAAAAGTTAATGTTTGTGAAATTTTTACATATTAAATCTACTCAATTTGTGTACCTATTTGGATTAACCAAAAGTTTCTTCCACAGATAGACCCCACAGAGGGTCTGGAGGCCTTAATTTATCCCCCCAGGGCCTCAATTAATGTTTAAAGGCCATTAGGAGGCCCAAACAGCCATAAAATGGGGTTTTCTCCCTCCCCAGGGACCGCTTTAAACCTTAAAACAGCTTAATGCCTTCCTGGGGTGGGAAAGCGCTCCAAAAGGCTTTATTTTAGAAAAAATACTATAATGACACGAATGAAACACTTTGGCATCCTTTTAGCAGTTTTTTGCTAAAATGAAGCCTTTTGGCATTATTGGCATGAAATTAGTAATTTTATTGGTGTGATTTTAGCCTAATCCAAGTGAAAATGATAATCCTGGTGGGATAAGTGAGGAAGAAGACCAGAAAGTGTAAATTTTAATGATTTGTGTTTATTTGAATTCTTTTGTTATATTGCCTGGTGTATCATCTGAATATTGCTTTATAGGGTCATGTCTAATAATATTTTTCTGTTATTTTAAATGCCATGGATTAGGAATACTGATAAATTTTTCATCTTATTCATCTATTTCTATGGATAAAAATTTCAGAATTTAAGTCTCATTATCATTTGAAGGGCATGGATTAATTCACCATACAATTTATTCTCACAGATATCTGACAAGAGAACACCATCATGTTCAATTTTGGAGTATGCCTTCAGAAATTCATCCCTAAAACTTTCCATTCAATTTGAATCCAGGAATTTTGATTGATAAGGAATAGTGATTTTGAATGTTGTTAAATTTTTGGTGCAAAATTTTGATTCAAAAGATTAAATAAAAATAGGAACTAAAATTTCTTTGGAAATTAGTTTTTCAGGTTCAAATATATAAAATTGATTGGATCCTTGAATCAAAATCAGATTTCAAAGTTAAATGACAGAAGTTTCTGCTATTTCTTAGATTGAGAGACCTTGAAATAAAACAATCTGCAGTTTCCTTCCAGATAAAATTCTGAAAATGTAGAAATGTGTGGATTTCAGAGCTCCTGAAATTTAGGGGAAAAAAAGAAAAAGAAAAAAATCAAAATAAATCTGGAATTTCCAAAAAAGAAGTAAAAAACAGAATATCATGCCCTTTGTTTGGAGGTAGAAGCATTGAATCTCCCATACAGGCATTTGAGATTCAGTGGGGAAATCCAAAAATCTGCAGCTCTGTGTGCATGTTCATTGGATTGAATTCCATGAGAGGAGTTTGACACCACACAAGTGCATAATCCCCCAATGATGCCAATAGAGCAATCTGGAGAAAGGTGATGGGTACAACACAAACGCATTGAGCCAAATAACTACCAACAATATTCAATTGATTGGCAAGTTTCTCTTAATTTTAAACTTATTCATTTTATTTAAGGAATTCATTTTTGCTCTTAATAATTGAAAATCAAACCTAGCTCCTTTTTCCCAGAAGGGAACCAATTATCATGTCCCCCTGCTATGATAAATTAAAACCTCCCATTTGAAATTCAAAATAAACATATGCCAAGGGATTCATGATTATTTGGTTTGAATCTGTTTTAACTAATCCTTTACATCCATCTGTCATCACTGGAATGCATGCCTTTGATTTTGATTTAAATCAAAACCAAATGACTCATTTTAAAGAAATTGTTTGTTAAATAGAGGTTTTTTCCTGTTTCAATTGTCTCAACATTCAAATCAATCCAGGAGTCCTCATTTATTTTAAGTTTTTAGTGTTGAAGGTTGAATTTATGTCCATGGGGCCTTGGTGAGTTTCATTAACACCATTTCTAATTCTTTGTTGATGACTGGGAATCATTATTTGTCTTTGATGATTTTTTTTATTCATAGGTCTCCCTTGACATATTTGGAAGCAAAATTTAGAAACTTTGGGTTTTGAAATAACTCAAATTCTTATTTTTTCAAAAAAAAAATAAACATTTAACTATCAGTTTCCTTCTTGAAAAAAATTTGAACTGAAAATTATCAATTGTTTATTTTTTATAGGTTCTTAGTAGTTTTGGTAATCACAAGTTGAGGAAATGAAACTTTGAAATACCAAACAAGTGGCCATACCAGTGGGTAACAAATTATGAAATAGCCACCACATGAACTTTGAGTGCCGGAATAATTCTTCATCTCCAGCTCTTACATTTCCTCCTCATCTCAGAACAAATTTTCAAGATCAACCAAGCCTAATTTCCACTTTGTGAAGTGATTTTCAAATCTTTCACTTTCTACTTCAAATAAAATTCCAAAAAATCTTTCACTCTATCTTTCCAATCCCACCATCATCCCTTCTCAACATGCCTACATCATTTTTTAAACCTTTCCAAGCCCCGAATTTTTTTTTCCCAAACCACTACCCTTTGATAATCAAACCTCAATACTTCCAAAATAAAGTAGGTTGAAAACCCCAAGGATGATGAGGCTTGTCCCCCTGAAAATCCCAGCTCAAATATAGAATCTTGACATAGGATAATTGAGTTAGATTTTGAAAGTAGCCTAAATTCAAGAATTTCTTCAGAGGAGACACCAGTGGATTTTTTTCAGGGAAAAATAAAAAATTTGTTTCCACTTTCCAATGAGCTGAAAGAATTGGTAAATCAATTTAAAAATTTAAGTTTCTCTCTCTTCTTAATTGACCAAACCAATTTTCCTCATTAAAGACTCAAAAATTACACTTTTATTATCTCCATTTAAACAACCCTAACATTTGCTTCCATAATTTTACATTTTTTTGTTTAATACTTTCCCACAATGATGGGTGATCATCAAATTATGAATTTCCTCATTCATATGATTTTTTTTGGATGAATAGAGCTTTACTTCTGAATAAGAGAATTTAATAGGGCTAAAAAAACAAAATTTCAATAAAAAGAGCAAGGTAAATTAGATTGAAATAGAAGAAAAGATAATAACAACATAAATTAGAGGATTTGATCATAGAAAAGAAAAAGTATTAAAATACCTAAGATGAAATAATAATGACAGAAATTGAGACATTGAAAGAAGATACACAAGTACAAGGCGACTGACTGAGAGAAGTTAGACCATGGGAAGCTGAAAGAATCAATTTTATAAGTAGGAGGAATTCTTGCCAGTCAGAGATTAAGGGTTCATTTTGAGATTGCTGAGATTTTTGAGGGAAGGAAAAGAATAAAATTAATCTAGAGAAGAAAATAAAATAATTGTATTTAATTGAAAAAATAAAATCACAATATTATTTAGGTTAATGAACTAGTAGGTTGAGAATAGTTTTACAAATAGATTGGTTATTCAAGGTAGTTGGTAGTTAATTTGGCTTGATTTTTTTTTTCAAAGTAGAACTTCAAGATGGGGAGAAATATTTAGTAGAAGAATAGTTGCACACCCAAGAGAAAATGAAATTTTAGTGACATTTGTGAAATAAGGAGAGAGAGAGCTGGATTTATTCCACACTCCTTGTTACTGTTGAAAATTGAGACTGAAAGTTTACAGAATCAATGATTTTGATTATATTTGAAAGAGAAGCCTTAGGAAGAAATTTAATGAGCCCATCATAAATAATTTCTTGAGTTGTATTTAGCTTGACGGTAAGATTTTAAAATTTTATTTCTTACCTAATAGCTTTGGTTTTAAATTTGATATGTCTTGTTTTTGGGTTGCAGCCAAATTTCATTAGTTTATCACCTAGCCCTTTTTTATCAATTAATTTGAGACTGGGTTAAATTAAATTCCCCACATTTTGAATACCACAACTCTCATCCAGATATCAACCAGGTAAGATTCAACCAGGAGGTCCAGCTTGGCTTCAGTTGATTAGTGAGTAACATTGCACTATTCATAGCTGCTCCAAAATGCAAGGGATTGGCAAATAAGAGTTAGATGGCTGGATTGAGAATGGTAATTTTTTAATTCCTTGTTCCAAGTGAAATCACTATAGAATTTATTTGAGTATAGTTTGACTGAATTATTGGAACAAGGGTTAAGTTTCTTGCAGCCTTCAGATAATTCAAATATTTTTTTTACTTCCCTCCAGTGGTGAATTCCCAGCTTCTCACAGAATATGTATAAATTTGAGATTTAAAAACTTATGTCTGGAAAAATAATACATGGTATGTGTTTCATTAGAAAAAGGGCCAATTGTTAGTTGAAATTCAAAAGCTTGAATTCTTCATGTTCTTTGTTGTTGACTGAATTTAAATTTAAACTTACAGTAAGATTATTTGGGGAACTTTTTCAGTCTTTCATTGTTAGTTCTTCAATACCATTATCTATGTTTTTAGGTTGAGAAAGAAAAATTTTGTTGTCTTGAAAAGAATATTGCATCCCTATAATTGTGTTTTATTTGTGGCAAGTTGATTTTGGAAATTATTCTAGAGATTAATTTTGAAAATTGTGTCCTGTACCAAATAATATACAATTTTCTATGTCAAAAAATAGGATAGATTTAATTTTTGGTTTGAGTTAAAGGAAAGGGCTGTAGATAGATTCATGAAATCCTTGACTATATATTTATTCAATTAAAGTGTGCAACCAGTTGGCTGGAAATGGCTTGAGTCCACAGATTGATTTCTTTAGATTAAATTATTTGGACTTCCTCTTTGATCCCTTTGGAGTTTTGATGATAAACTTTTTTCAAAGAAGAATGAAGGAAGGCACTTTATAAATTAAATTGAGTTATAGTTAGCAAATTATAAAGACCACATACAAGAGAAATAATGAGAGAAGCTGCCTCTCCAGTTGGTGAGAAGTTATCTTGATAACTGAGTTTTTAGATTTGATAAAAACTTGTACACAGAGTCTGTGTTTATAGATCATTGAATCACCATTGAAGTTGTCTTTTAGTCTGTAAACCCAAGCTTTGTTGAGAAGATTAAGTGTTTTGTGTTGATCATAGTTTTCCCACACATCCATTCTTTCAATACCATTAATTTCAACATCCATAGATGAATCCCACCTTGCAGAGTTAGAAAATTGGGGGGAAAAGCAATTGTGATACCCATAAACTTGAGGAGGAACTCACTTGAATCAATCCCTTTGTTGGAAATTGAAAATGAGATTAATGGCTATTTTTTCCAAGCATTAAGATGAAGAGCCAAGCTATCTTTCTTCAGTAGTTGAGACTTGATCATTAACAGAGTTTGGTTATGTGGATTCTTCTTTTCCAGTTTCAATTTTGTTATCAATGAGTAATATATTTTCAATTGAGGAAAATCATTCAGGAGTATCATTGGAATTGATTGTCACATTTTTTCCAAGATTTAGGCATGTGATTTGATTATTTTGAAACGCTTAGAAGATACAATAGATTTTATAGACTATAGTATGTGATGTGAGATGAATTCAGTATTTTAACCCACAAGGGTTCCTTCTAAGCTGCAATCTTTGAATTTTTCTCCTCAAGCTAACTTCAACTCTAAATAAACTACTCTTGAACCAATAGGTTCAAAGAATTTCAGAGATAGGTTTTTACTGGTGAAGCATTCATAGGGATGAGGAATATTTTCCTCCTTGGAAATTTGGTTAAATGAAAGGCATGCAGCCTTGTCTATTTCAGCCCAAATTTTGAAATAAAGGTTGGACATTCTCAAGTTTTTTTGAATGTATTTAGTTAATTTTCTGTTTTCTTGCTCAAACTTTGCATTGGTGGATTGATCGGGCCAAAAAAATTGATTTTCATTCTATAAAAGGCTTTGAGGGCTCAGATAGATGAGTTCTTGGAAGGGTATTTGGTTATCTTGGAGAAAACACAATATTTGAATTATAATTTAGAGATTGAAGTTTTGGAGATATCAGGGATGGGAATTTCCAGGAAATGAGGACTGGAATTCCCTAGAGATTTGTGAAAGTACAGAATATTGTTATCTTCAAATATTTTTCTGTTGAGGTAGCTTGAATTTGAATTATTGAAAATGAAACTTGGTTGGTGAAGATGAAATATATTTTCTAAAATATATCCTCCAAACAACTTATTTTCATTTTGAATTATTCTGAATGAGTTTCCAACTTGTTCCAGGAAGAATTTCTTTGATGTTTTCAATTTACCAGGGAAAATTAGGTTGATTATGAGATTGAGAAAATAGAAGCAGTTTAAAAGTTTGATTTTGGAATTATTCCATTCAAGCTTGAAAGTCAATTTTCCTTTTATTGGGAAGCCTGTTCCCTTTTTTACTGTTATTATTGATTTTTCAGAGTAATCATCTAGTTCAGTAAAGTATCCTTTAGAGTTAAAAATATGAAACACAGTGCCTGATTCAAGTATGATGTGGTAGTAAACATTGATACTTTTGATTGAGGTGGTGAGGAGAAAATTATAGTGAGCCACTTCCTTTGCTTTAGAATTGATTTGAGCTTTCCAATTTTCCTTTGCTGATTTTCACCATTGAGGAGATAAGTTCTAATAATTGTGCCGGCATTTTTCTTCCAGATCTTTGGATTTTAGATTATAATAGACTTATTGACATTGTTGGTCTAAAGGCATAGTTTTTTTGATGTTGGAAGTTGTTAGCATAGTATTGAAATTCAATTTTTCCTCAATTTTCAATTTTTGTTTTTTTTTTTTCAAGTTGAGTAAAATGATTTGAAAAAATTTCCACAGTAACCTCCTTGTGTTAGTGCATCATTTTTTGCCTTATAGAGTTTAAAATTGGTAAGAATTTGAAATAGAATAGGTGCACTATCATTTCACACATTAGATCTATCCCTATGTCTGTCATCTTCTTGATTGATAATTTAGTCTCTGTTATAAACACATTGATTTATTTGGGTTTGAATTGATTTTAGAGGAAGTTGTTAAATATTTGAGCTTGGTTTTCCATTTGCAAAGAAGAAAATTTTTATTTGATAGTCTTCCATAGGAGTTTTTATAATTTTATGTTCTCTTGCATTAATAAATTTTTGTGATTTACCAATTCAATCTTTGATGGAATTATAAATCTGAATTCAAAATTTTCAATAGCATTTAGAAATTTATAATTTAGAATTGTCCTCCATTTTGTCTCTGATTCCTTTTTGTTTTATTAGAATGGTTATCTTTTCTTTTGGTATAAAATATGTTTGTTGGAAAATTTTGGAATTGCCTTCAGAGCTTCCTTAAGAATTATTTGACAAAATACATCCATAAAACTTGATTACTCCATTTTCCTGCATTAGTTTGTTGGGGCTGTCTGATTTTGACCATTTTTTATGAATAGAGTTTGATTTCTGAATAGAATAATTTAAGGTGTCTAAGAAAATAAGAGTTCAATAGAAAAAAAAGATGTAAAGGATATTGAAAGATAATGCAAGATAATACCAAATTCAAATATAGGATTTTATAATAGAAAAGTCAAAGTAGTAAAAGACACAAGAGGGGATATGATAGAAATTTAGATAGGTAAAGAAGAGACACAAGGAGAAGGTGACTGGATGAAAGAAGTTAGAAAATGGACATCTGAAGGAACCAATTTTATCAGTAGGGAAGCCTCTTTTCTTTCTAATTTTACCCAAATTGCTCAAAATTGATATTTAATTGTTTGGAAAAATCAATTTTCAACAGCTGTTCTAAAGCCATCTTGAAGAAATATGCATAATTTTTTAATGGTAAGAAAATCTCAGAGGATCTTTCATCTGTGTAATTGATCATGCCAACTGAGTCCAAAATCCTTGAATTGGAATGAACACTCAATAAACCTCAACAAATATCTTTTTAATTTTTTAACTTGATGTATATTCCATTGTTGGAAAATGTTTTTGGTAGATGATTGTAACTTAATACCTATCAAAAAAGGAAAAACTGCTTCAATTTATTTATTATAGATCAAAAAAAATAAATATGATCATTATATAAACTTATCCCAAATTTTTTATCTACTGAATAAACTGAGCAACTGATCCCACCCATAAAAAGGGATTCAAAAAAAAAAATGAAAAATATTTGAATCCACAGTCAGGAAAATGGTGATTCAACACCTTCTTGATCTTCCCAAAAATCTGAAAAATTTCCCTAAGGGCAATTTGACAAGGACTCACCCATGCCCTGGGTGAAATAATCTCAAAATAACAGCAAATTCTTGACCATCCTTAAAAATATGGTACTCCAATGTTACTTTGGTGGCCTCTATGCCACTATGGGAGAGCTTTCAAAAAATAAAAAAGCCCAAGCTAGTTTCTCAACACTAAGATTTCCCCATGGTGTAGATTGTTTGTTGGGAGAACAAGATTCAAAGTTGACTTATAGTATGTCCTTTTTTTTTGGATGTCCTTTTTTATGGTCAAATATGGAATAGCTCCAGTTTTTAAATGGCTAGGGCTGGACCCCAAGGGATTCCCAATTCCCAAAACCTATTTTTATGCTTGACCCACTGGAATACCCATTTTTTGGGCATCAATTATTGATGGCTCAACCCAATACCTGCAGGTATTGCTTATATACCCAAGGGCCAACAAAAAAATTTCCAATACCCTTCTGCAGTAAGTTTCTACCTTGATCACCATGATTTATCAGTCTAATCTCTAAATTCCCACCTTGTTTATATACCATCCCCCCTCAATTCATTCACCAGTACCCTCCAATCACCCAATGGTGTCCCTTCATATTACCTTGCCATCCACCAACATCCCCTCTACCCCCCCCTCCATCTTTGAAATATCAAATATCAAATTAAAACCCACTACTTCCCCTTTTGCATCTCCATGGTATGGGTTCATTATCTCTTTGGCCTCAAAAATCCAACCCTGTGCCATTTTTTTAATCTTTCTCTGTTTCACCACCTCTATGCCCCCTTTTGATATCATATGGTCTCTGGTCTTCTCCCCTCCTTCAAAAATTGATGAAACCTCATTGAATATGAATATTTCCAGCTCAGAAAAAAATCTGACCAACCACCCATCATTCAAAAATCATCCAAAAATTTGAAAATTACAAAATAAACCTATTAGCATTGGCTCAACTCCAATGCTGTTGTGATCATAGGTTATTCTTGAATTTAACCTCCTCCTTGCCCAAAAAAGATAAGAACACTGATCTTCCTGTAAACTTGTGATTTTGAAACATCAACCAGAACCAACAATAGAAAGGAATAAAAACCACCATTAGTATCCCAAAATTTTTCTTTTGGTCATACTTTCTGAAAAAATTAATCAACTCAAAGTTTATGTGTATTTTTTTGCTTTGAAATGTAAATTTGTGTAGCAAAATCCTGAATTGAGAAAAGTATAAGAGCACAATGTCAATGGAAAAGCATCTAATTCAAATTAAAAATATTTCAAACACCAAAAATAATTGTGACAACCATTCAAAGATAAATAGATTCTTCAAAGGACCCAGCATTGATAAGAATTTAAGTCTTCTGAGAAATACCTTCCAAATTTTTAATTTTTTTGTTGACTAATTTTTAATATTTGGTATTATCAGATTGAACTGTTAAAATTATTGCCAGCAATTAGCTTAGGCAAATGAGCAGTATTTAAAGCAAAAGAAATTCTGGACACCTTGTGTCAATAATTGCTGATGGGCTCTCACAATGGGGCAATACCTTGGATGATATTGGTGATGAATTTGATTGGATGATGAATGGATGATGGAAAATAGCAGGGAGAAGAGCTCCTCAAGTACAAAATATTGGCCTCTTGTGAGCCCATGATACAACAAGCCAAAAGGCAAATTTTCCGCCCCAAAAGAGCTCTACAGGCTCTACAGGCCTTGTTACTTGGTTTGGACTACATCAGCCTGCATGGCGTCAGTCCCTGTACCCTTACAACCAGCCTATTCCAGTTATTTCTGGTGTTTCCACCTCAATGGGGCTGAACCAGCCCCTTAGCTGTTCAAAACCCCGGCCGGTTGTCTATTAAAACCAGCCTGTTAGCTCACATGCTGGCTGGTTGCCTCATAAAACCAGCCCCTTGCCATACAAATGGCCAGGAGGGACCCAGGACACACCTGGGTCCGGTCTCAGACACACATGGGGGGGTGTAACCGGCGGACATGCCGCCCCCCCTCTTTCTCTCAAATTCCTGAAGGGGGTGGTCAAATACCCATACCAGGGGACCTGGAGGTCAATGCCCCAAGGACTTCACTATGCTAGGTGGGCTGGGGGGTGGTCAGGTCACCTCCAGCCCATTGCTCCTCCCCCTTGGTAAAGGGGGGGGGGGGAGAGCACCCCTTCAATGCTGGGGGGGGGGTGATCAATTCCCCCCCACCGCTGGTTGCCTTGATGCAACTGGCCTAGCCACCACTTTTGGTGGGGGGGTGATCAAGTCCCCCCCACCATGACCAGTTTCCCCTTGCAACTGGTCACTGGCTGGTTCCATCCAGCCAGTCCTCCCCCTTCTCCTTGCAATGGCAAGCGAGGGGAGGGGGAGGAGCCGGGGCCACCACCCAGCGCAGCAGGCGCGACCAGGGTGGGAGGGCTCCATTTTGAGTCCCCCTGCCCCCTAAAAGGCCCCGCGTGGGCTGTTGGGCCGCATAAACGGGCCGTAAGCGAAAACAGCGGCCCCAAGCAGGCCGCGGCGACGGCCCTGCGTGGGCTGTTGGGCCCCATAGACGGGCCAAAGGAGAAAACAGCAGCCACGAGTGGGCCGCAACATGGGCGGCAGCCCCAACTGGGCTGCAACACGGGCGGTGGCCCCAATGGGCCGCCTCAAGCCCAAAAACTAAGTAAACCATACTTTGGCGGGCCAGCCCGTCTGGGCAAGTATTTCCAAAATAAACCTTGGGCCCAATTATGCCCATACAAGCACATCTGGCTGTATTTGCCCATATACCACACCAGGCCAGTTAGGGACCGTGTACCAATAGGCCTGTTTCACGCATTTTGAGGCCAGTTTCCCCAAATCCGTAACATCCAAACAGGCCCATATGGTCCATGTGAGTGTCAAAGGGGCCAGAGAGGCCCATATGTGCATCCCATTTGGATTACACTTATACATAGCAAACGCGTAAGTGCATACTTATTTTAACACACCCCCTTAATCCAAAAGGGGTGAAATCCGCATGTTAGTCACAATGCCTTAATGCTTGTTCCTATCTAAAGCCTTAGTCAAGATATCCGCAATCATTGCTCCAGTGGGCATGTACCTCAACACAATCTCCTTGCAGTTAACTGCATCACAAATATATAGTTATAGTGAACATGGATATGTTTTGTTCTTGAATGGAACACTTGGTTTTGCGCCAACACAATGGCACTCTGGTTATCAGAATACAACAACGCAAACCCTTGTGGATTATGTGTATCCTCTAAGACTTTTCTCAACCATTTTGCTTCCTGTGAAGCTGCTAAGTAAGCTTTCTACTCAGCCTCTGTTGATGAAAGACTTATTTCCAATACCTTCTTGGACATCCATGACACCAGATTCTTACCTAAGAAGAATACAAAACCACTTGTTGATTCCCTAGCGTTACCATCTGCCCAACTTGAATTGGAATAACCAACCAAATCAAAGTTTTCTGACTTTGTAAACAACAGTCCCAGACTGTGCGTTCCTTTAAGATACCTCATAACTCTCTTAAAGGCTGACCAATGCCGCATGCTTGGCTTCTCTAAGTGTTGTGACAGGAAACCAATTGCAAAAGCAATATTGGGCCTTGTACACTGCCCCAAATAATTAAGCAATCCAATAGCTGACCTGTAGTTGTTCCCAGATTGAACAAACTCCAGATACTCCTCATCTGTAGAATTCTCTAAACAAATGTTTGACTGCATGGGAGTACCAAACTCCTTTGCATCTTCTAAGCCATATTGCTTAAGGAGAGCTGCTACCTAGTGGCTCTGGTATAACTTAATACGATTCTTGCTCTTACTGAATTTCATTCCTAGCACCTGTTGCGCCAGACCAAGATCTTTTATCTTGAATTCCTTTTTGAGTGTCTCCATGACTCTCTCTTTACCATTTCCAATGATGATAATTTCATTGAACCATACAAACAGTATTGCATCCTTTCTTACATAAAGACAAGGGTCGGCCTCAGAAATCTTGAAACCAATCTGTATCAGTTTCTCACTCATGGTATTATACCACAACCTAGCTGCTTTCTTCAATTGGTAAAGGGATCTACACAGCTTGAGGACATATTCCCCTTTATCTGCTGAAAGAAAACTTCTAACACAGATTTTCTTCATGGTTTCTGGTTTAGTCTCTACTATCCATTCACAAAAAACATCAGGAATTGACATATAAACAGTCTCCTCCTCTCCAAGTTTTACATTCAAGTATGCTTTTACAAAATAAGCTTGTCTGATTTCTTCACCCAACTACACTGCCAGAGAAATGATGTACCTGAAGGTGGACAGCCTTCCAGTTGGTGAGAAAGTTTCTTGGTAATTGATACCCTCTCTCTGCTTGAAGCCCTGTGCAACACATCTAGCTTTGAATCTTTTTAAAACTCCATTTGTTTCAAACTTCTTGTTTAACACCAATCTAGACCCCACAATGGTCTTTCCTTTTGAAACAGAATCCCACTTAACCACTTCAAAGACACTATTGTTTTCTAGAGATTCAAATTCCTAAAAAATAGCACTCTTCCAGTTGGCTCGCTCATCAGAATTCATAGCTTGGCCAAAGCTATTTGGGTTAACCCTGTTACCCATTTCTGAACTTGGCTCCAGGACTTCATTGAGCATACACTGTTCCTGAAATTTATCTTCCTCATATCCTGCAGAAGCATAATGGGACTTCCATTCCCCGTACCTATCAACTGGTACTCTAACCCTACCACTCCTTCTAACTGGAGGTGGAGGCTCATCAGGTTCCAAATTAATGGAATCCCCTGAAGCCGGCATTAAAACCTCTAGTGGCACGTCTGCCATCTCTTCATCTTCTGGAACCACATGTTCCTCAGCCTTTTCTGGTGAAATAGGTGCTAATTCTATTTCTTTCTGTGACTTATTCACAACAACATCTTCACTCCTTTTGAGTGGAAAGGTACTTTAATCAAATTTTACATCCCTACTACGGATAACCTTTCTTGTCCCTGGACAATAGATCCTATACAATCTACTTATTAAATCATAGCCTAAAAGTGCCCCTGTTCTGGCTCTAGGGTCTAATTTTCTGACCATCTCATTATGGTGGACACTATAATACACCAAGCAACCCATTGTTCTTAGGTGTGATTTTTTGGGGTACAACTTCCAAAACTGATAATGAGGACTCTTCCCATTAAAACTTACAATGTTGTGCAACAGACAGACTGTACACATCAAGTCAGCCCATAAGAACTTTGGTAGACCAGATTGAGACATAATAGTTCTGACCTTGTCCAGTAAAGTCCTATTCATTCTCTCAACTATTCCATTATTCTGTGGAGTACTTGCAGTAGTGACTATATGAATGATACCGTAATCTTTCAATAACCTTTCAAACTCTTTACTCACAAATTCACCACCTCCATTGGTGATAACCCTCTTGATCTCCTTCATTAGACAATTCTGTTTCCAGACTTTGAAGATTACAGAAACCTCCTCTGTGGTCTGATCCTTAGATCAAATTGGTTTGGCCCAAACATAATTAGTTGCAGTATCAACTAAATTGATGAAGTATCTTGCCCCACCAAGGAACTATGGTGTGAATGGCCCTGCCAAATCAATGGAAAATTCCTCTCTAGGAACATCAGTGCAATCTCTACTCTTTGAGAACACATTTCTAGTCTTATCCCCCAAGGTAAAACTCTCACAGTTGCTGTCCTTTACCTTATGGCCACTTCTATTGTGAGCAACAGTGCTCAAAGCTGAAATTTTGAAAAAGCTTGCACACAAAAGCTTTTACCAAACCTGTCCACTAAGAAAAGTTCTCCCATTCATATCAATAGCAAACCTATCTTCTTTAAGATAACAAATCTGGAAACCTTTTTTCCACAACACTCCAAGGGACACAAGGTTATAAGGCAACTCTGGTACATAGAACACTTTCTCAAAAGGAATTTTGAAACCCAAGTGATTTTCAAGAATAACTTTTCCAATTTCTTTAATCTGAATTGTTCTGCCTTTCTGACAAATATTCACAACTCCATCATAATCACTAAGATTTGAAAATAAATTTGGTTCAAAGAACATGTGATCTGTACAGCCAGAATCAATCAAAACAAGAACATCCTCCTTCAATCCTCCTAATAGGAAAGAAGCTTTATCAGTCACTGCTAAGTTCTCATCTTTTAGGTTAATATTACTCACTTCATAATCAATCAAGTCCATTTCTTGATCCTCATCAATTTTGGCCTTTTTGTTGGGACCTTCTTCCCCAACAACCATTTCCATTGGACCATCAAACTCAACCATTGCAACGTTTTCAGTAGTGAGATTGACCTCCTTTTCATTCTCTTTGGACTTCTTCCTCTTCTTGGCCTCCTTGCAATCATTAGCATAATGCCCCTTATTCTGAAAATTATAGCATAAGACCTTGTAAAAATCCTTTTTTGCCTTCTTGCAAGATTTTCCAGTCTTTCCAACAAGGGCTGTTCCAGAACCCCCCTTCATCTTGAACTGAAGATCATCCTTTCCAATCCTTTTCAGCACATACTCCTCCTCAGGAAGAGGATCCAATTGAGAAATAATTCTGACTAAAGAATCAAACTCCTTTGGTAGCTTCCAAAGTATTAAGAGTGACAAAAACTCAGGATCCATTTTAAGTCCTGATGACTTAAACTTGGCTATGCTAGACCTAGCCTCTGCAACAAACTGTTTACAATTTGAATATTGTAAATTGAACAGTTTATTGAAAGCTATACCCTTATGGTGAACAGAATCACCAGCATACTTGGACTTAAGCAACTTCCAAAGGATGCTGCCCCTCCTTCTCTCATCTTCCCTAAGAGTATTGGCAAGCCATGTCACATGATTCTCATCAAGATGCCTAAGGATGAGATGATAAGACTTTTTCTCCACTTCTGAACTGATCAAAGTGTCATCTGCATCCATTATCTCCCCACAACAAATGTTATCCAGCTCACTATCCATAAGGACAGCCCAAGCATTATAATTCTGACTGTTCAGAACTATCTTGGTGGAGCTAACATCAGGGATATAGGACATCTTCTTGGAAAACTTGAGGTCTTTGAAGTTCTCCAGAGTAAGGTACAAGGGTCTAGATGGCTTGGAAGTAATGATGATGTTGGTACTGATAATGTGTTATAATTATGGCCAGCAATTAGCTTAGGCAAATGAGCAGTATTTGAAGCAAAAGAAATTCTGGACACCTTGTGTCAATAATTGCTGATGGGCTCTCACAATGAGGAAATACCTTGGATGATATTGGTGATGAATTTGATTGGATGATGAATGGATGATGGAAAATAGCAGGGAGAAGAGCTCCTCAAGTACAAAATATTGGCCTCTTGTGAGCCCATGATACAACAAGCCAAAAGGAAAATTTTCTGCCCCAAAAGAGCTCTACCAGCTCTACAGGCCTTGTTACTTGGTTTGGACTACATCAGCCTGCCTGGCATCAGTCCCTGTACCCTTACAACCAGCCTATTCCAGTTATTTCTGGTGTTTCCACCTCAATGGGGCTGAACCAGCCCCTTAGCTGTTCAAAACCCTGGCCAGTTGTCTATTAAAACCGGCCTGTTACCTCCCATGCTGGCTGGTTTCCTCATGCAACCAGCCCCTGGCTATACAAATGGCCAGGAGGGACCCAGGACCCACCTGTGTCCGGTCTCAGACACACATGGGGGGGGGGGGTGTAACCAGCGGACATGCCACCCCCCCCCTCCTTCTCTCAAATTCCTGGAGGGGGTGGTCGAATCCCCCTACCAGGGGCCCTGGAGGTTGATGCCCCCAGGGCGTTGCTATGCTAGGTGGGCTGGGGGGTGGTCAGGTCCCCTCCAGCCCATTGCTCCTCCCCCTTGGTAAAAGGGGGGGGGGGGGAGAGCGCCCCTTTGATGGTGGGGGGCTGATCAATTCCCCCCCCACCGCTGGTTGCCTCAATGAAACCAGCCTAGCCACCACTTTTGGTGGGGGGGTGATCAAGTCCCCCCCCCCCACCATGACCGGTGTGGTGCTCTTTCATGGACGCAATATGGGAAAGGCTGCGCGCTGCGGGCTTGCGCGGATCTGAAAGCTTGCGCAGATCGGAAGGCTTCCGCAGATTGGACGGATTGCGCAGATTTGAAGGCTTGCGCGGATTGGAAAGCTTGCGCGTATTGGAAGGCTTGGGCAGATTGGACGGATTGCGCGGATTGGATGGCTTGCGTGGATCAAGCGGATTGCGCATTGCAAGACACACGGATTGGATCACGCGGGTACACCCCGGATACCTGGAACGGGTTTCCCGGCGGACGCATCATGAGAAGGACAAACCGGCAGGCAACACGGATGGGGCATGGGGAAGGGGAGGTGGAGCATGGGTTACGGGGCAAGGGTTGGAGGGGTAGGGTTGGGCTAGGGTTCTGTGCTTAGGGGTTGTATTTCATCATTCTTGCTTACTTGTGGTTGTACTTAGGTTAGGGTTGAGAGGGAGGACTTAAATACTTCACTCTCAACTCCGGGTTGTAAGGAACTTCATCACATGATCACTTCAGGAAATCGGATTATCAATTTATCACTTCATCAGACTATCACTTTTTGCATGGCATTGGATTGGATTGGATTGGAAAGGGAGTAATTCATCTTATTTTTGCTCTATCACTCCCTCTCTCTCTCTCCCTCTCTCTCTCTTGACCGGCTGCATCCAATCTCCTTACAGACGCTTTGATCAATAACTTCCGTAACTCAAGGAAAACTTCAGGGGTATTCCCTCTTTGGTTTCCACATCTGGGGGTCTGGCCGGGAAATATCTTTTGTCAAAGTCTCTCAAAGGTACTCACGGATGCTACCAACAGCCGCTTCTCTTCCTTCCTCCTCCCACGGTCTCCGCACCACCCCAAATGTTTACCCGCATATTTGATTCAACATTGTGGATGTGGAGCCATTCATCTCACAATATGAAACAATCGCAGACTCTGAAGGCGCGCCACGTTGTCCTGTTCATCGAGGACGCAGAAGCGCGTCGGGACGTAGAGGAGATGGGAGGCTACCTGAACCTGGATTGGTCAGCACTGAAGGAGGAAATGCTGGCAAGATGGGGGAGGCGCGGTTCTTGCTTTTGGAAGGACAATCTCACGCCATCCGCGGAATTGGATTACAAGGCAGGCGCGCGCGGCGGGATCCGGTTGCAAGCGGAATTGGATTATGTGGAGCTGTATTACAGGGAAGTGTGTGTTCCGGCCCCACCACCAGCAACCATCCCTTGGGCTAGCAAACTGGCGGAGGTGGCAAGGGGCCTTGAGGCCTATCTGGAGAGTATTCAGTCTCCAAGCGCGTCTGCGCCCCGCGTGTGCGCGTATGGGGAGGACAACAACTGTTGGCGGATGGGACAGAGGGACCTGACAGCGGATTCAAACGCGGAATTGGTTTCCCCAGTGGGGGCTAAGTACCTGCTGGGGAAGCGGGACTTGACAGAACCGGTGCAGCCTACTGACAGGAAGCGGGCAAGGACAACGGAACAGGAAATGGACGTTCCGTGCAGTTTGGGAACTGGTGAACGGAAGACGGGCCTCGCAAGGAAGGTAGACGCGGCGGCGGAAGAGACAGATCACGCATTGGAGAATCACGACTCAAGCCGGACCTCTTTGACGGCGGGGAGCGCGCATTTGGAAAGGGTAGTGGCAGCAACAGAAAGGACGGGCGCGGAATGGATGGAAGGTGGGGCGGAGCGGAAGGATCAAGTGGTCACGCGCGGTCAGAGATCTCCGGAGGGGAGAACAAGGCCGCAAGAACTGCAAAGGGCAAGGAATGTTGTGTGGACGGGGTGGGGGAGGAGAGGGCTGGGATTGAAAGGGTTTTGAAGCCTCTTTCCTCCTCCATGGCGGGTTGTGGTAAGGACTTCTGGGGGTGTTCGCTTTTGTTTTGGTTTTGCGCGCAGATGGGCTCGAATCTCAAAGGATGCAGGAGGGTCTTGGCGGCGGGAGATGCACCTAGGCAGTTTGGGATAACAATTTGCCAACGAGGCCCATGCGGGATTGGTTGAGGCAACGCGCCGCGGATCTGGCAATGGGTATAGAGGGTGTGGTCGGCTGGGGACAGCAGCAAAGTGGGGGGGGAAGCTAGCGCGGGGTGGAAGGTTGGAGTTGGGATGCAGGACGCGGGCTAAAAAAAAAAAAAAAAAAAAAAAAAACTTTTTTTTCTCTTGTTCCTTCTTATCTACTCATTCTTCCTTTTCCTTTTTTTTCTCTTCCTGTCTCTCTTGAGGATCGCGTATGCATGCTGGCGCGTCAAGGTCTCCCCATGTACTCTCACGGATACTCTCACTGGAGCGGATTTCTCACTTTCAGACTCTCACTGGCGCGGATTTCTCACCTTTGCCAATTTCTCTTGCTCACACGGATCTTCTCTCTCCAAGGCGCGGATCTCGCGCGCGGTTTTGGAACCTGTTTGGGGTTGGATGAAGGCATGCGGATCCTTTCTCTTGTGGAGCAGAAGGTCGTTGGCATAGAGGGCAGGCGGGCGGGAAGGTGACGCAGAGGATAGAGGGCAGGCGGGTGGGAAGGCAACTTGGAGGATGAGCGTGGTAGGTGAGATGGTGGCGGATCTCTGGGGACAAAACTCAAGTTGGGGGGGATGTGGTGCTCTTTCATGGACACAAGTTGGGAAAGGCTGCGCGCTGCGGGCTTGAGCGGATTGGACAGATTGCGCGGATCAGAAGGCTCGCGCGGATTGGAAAGCTTGCGCGTATTGGAAGGCTTGGGCAGATTGGACGGATTGCGCAGATTGGAAGGCTTGCAGGGATTGGAAAGCTTGCGCGGATCGGAAAGCTTGCGGGGATTGGAAGGCTTGCGCAGATTGGACAGATTGCGCGGATTGGAAGGCTTGCGCGGATTGGACGGCTTGCGCGGATTGGACGGCTTGCGCGGATCAAGCGGATTGCGCATTGCAAGACACGCGGATTGGATCACGCAGGTACGCCCCGGATACCTGGAATGGGTTTCCGGGCGGACGCATCATGAGAAGGACAAACCGGCAGGCAACACGGACGGGGCATGGGGAAGGGGAGGTGGAGCATGGGTTATGGGGCAAGGGTTGGAGGGGTAGGGTTGGGCTAGGGTTCTGTGCTTAGGGGTTGTATTTCATCATTCTTGCTTACTTGCGGTTGTACTTAGGTTAGGGTTGAGAGGGAGGACTTAAATACTTCACTCTCAACTCCGGGTTGTAAGGAACTTCATCACATGATCACTTCAGGACATTGGATTATCAATTTATCACTTCATCAGACTATCACTTTTTGCATGGCATCAGATTGGATGGGATTGGAAAGGGAGTAATTCATCTTATTTTTGCTCTATCACTCCCTCTCTCTCTCTCTCTCTCTCTCTTGACCGGCTGCATCCAATATCCTTACAGACGCTTCAATCAATAACTTCAGGAACTCAAGGACAACTTCAGGGGTATTCCTCCTTTGGTTTCCACACCAGTTTCTGGCTGGTGCCATCCAGCCATCCCTCCCCCTTCTCCTTGCAATGGTGAGCAAGGGGAGGGGGAGGAGCCGGGGCCATCAGCTCCGCGGCAGCCGCAATGGGCTCAACAGCCACAAACAGGGTGGGGGGGCTCCATTTTGAGTCCCCCTTCCCCCTATGATGGCCCTGCGCGGGCTGTTGGGCCCCATAAACGGGCCGTAAGCGAAAACAGCAGCCCCAAGCGGGCCGTTGGGCCCCATGGACGGGCTGAAGGATAAAACAGCGGCCACAAGTGGGCCGCAACATGGGCGGTAGCCCCAACCGGGCTGCAACACGGGCGGTGGCCCAAATGGGCCGCCCCAAGCCCAAAAACTAAGTAAACCATACTTTGGCGCGCCAGCCCGTCTGGCTCAGTATGTCCAAAATAAACCTTGGGCCCAATTAGGCCCATACAAGCACATCTGGCTGTATTTTCCCATATACCACACCAGGCCAGTTAGGGCCTGTGTACCAATAGGCCTTTTTCACGCGTTTTGAGGCCAGTTTCCCCAAATCTGTAACATCCACACAGGCCCATATGGTCCGTGTGAGTGTCCAATGGGACGGAGAGGCCCATATGTGCATCCCATTTGGATTACACTTATACGTAGCACACGCATGAGTGCATACATATTTTAACAGGAACTAAGCCCAAGCTCATTAAGAAAGATGATTACATACTTCATTTCTAATATAAACTTTCCATTTTTAAATGTGGAGCATGGATCATTTATAATCTTCTCACACCAATAAATTGCCATGCACCACCAACAATTCCCAAAAGAAAAGAAATTTCAAACAAGTTGTAAAATCTACATACAGCTCATTTTGAACACAGAAAAATGTTTTTTTAATGTATAATGGCCATGGATTTTAACATGGATTCTTTGAACTTGAAAAACTGTATGGCCTCTTTGGATATGACTTTCCATGTCATTGAATCAATTTGGAAAATGAAAACAATTGCAATTGGAATGCCCAATATATCTGGTAAGTTCCCTTTAAAAAATTTGAATAGTTTTAAAATAAAAGTTCACCTTTATAATTCTTAAAGGATCAAAAACTGGTGCTAATATTGCAGAAATATTCTGTGCTGCCCTTGATAAAAATGACGTGCTTGGAAAAATTTCAATAATCATAGCTGAAAACACTCAAGCAATATCATCATTTCAGAGCAAATCTCTTGGATCACCACCCAGAAGTTAAATTATGAAATGAACCTCTTAAGATGCATGGCAAATATAGTCAATCTTTCTAAAAATGATGGACTGAAGGTTTTTGAGACTGGATAAAATTTAGAGCCTGATAGCACAATTTACTTCAAATCTAATCCCCTATGGATTTCCAAACTTTTGTAAAATCCCAATGTAGAATCTGTCAAACTTTTAAATGACCTTCAAAGGATACATGGAATTTCTACCCATGTTTGGTAATAACCTCAACATCAAGAAAAGTTCCAAAAATTTTTAACTATATGTTTAGATAATTTCAGTGATTCAACAAAATCAGCCACTTTTTTAATACTTTATTTCAAAAAATAATTGAATTCAACTTCCCTAATCTTCAAAAGAGCTCACAGACTCAAGGATTCCTGGGACCTTTTTTGTGAGGAACCAGAAAGCAAAAAACTCAAGATAATTTGAATTGAATGGGAGAAAGTTCATCAAATGATCAAATTCCTTGAACCACTAAGCAATAGGGTTTATCAGATTTAAGCAAACCCGCCATTAAAAATCCAAAAAACCCACTTATTTCAGATCAAACATGTCAGAGTTACCTGGAAATAAATGTTTTTTTTCAAATAAAGCATATAAAGGCTTTCACCAGTTCAACCGTGTATTTCCACATCATCACCCCTGGTTTCAACCTCCGGCCTCATCAGAAAAATTCTACCTCCAACCTCATCCAAAAAAATTTATTTTCATCACTCTCATCACTTCATCACTCTCACCTTGCTTCATCACTCTCATCACTTTATTGCTTTCATCACATCCATACTCTCATTGCTTCATTGCTTCATCCCTGCATTCATCACATCCCTTTATCACTTCATTGCTTCATCACTTTATTGCTTCATACCTCATCCCCGCTTTCATCACATCCCTTCATCCCTCATCCCCTCTTTCATCACATTCCTTCATCACTTTATTGCTTCATCCCTCATCCCCACTTTCATCACATCCCTTCATCCCTTCATTTCTTCATCCCTTCATCCCTCTTACTCTTTTTAAATGGCCCCTTCACAATCCTCCCCCCCCCCAAGTCCACTAAAAAAACCAATGGACAAAAGCAAACATCCCCCAGGGTCTCAACATCCAAAAATCCTCCCCCATTAGCTTCCAAAGGCTCAAGTCAGCTCAAGAGAGCTGATCACATCATCCTGGTAAACTGGCTCAAAATTCCCTCCAACTAGAATTCTTGCTTTGGATCCAACAATGAAACACATGTTGGCCAACCTCCATCCTCCAAGGTCAATGGTTATCTCCTGATGGCCAATGAACTCAATAATAAAACAAAAGGTATGCTGGATCTGTCATCTAAACAGATGAGGGAGCAATTCAAGAATTATTGAGCCAAGTAAAAAAAGGACCACTCCATGTCAATCTCCACTGGCTTTGGTATCACCAACTCCACAAAGCCAAATGAATCAACTTGGTGGCTGATAAGTTGGACTCCATTTGTCCTTTTTATATTAAAATGGATGAAATCTTTGGAAATAAGGTCAACATCACCCCTCTTTCTTCTTTTGATGCCCAAAAATCTGATTCAGTTGATTCCAAGGACTTGCCTGTGGATGCTCAGCCAAGCAATGAGGACCCTGATGAGACCTTTGCCTTTGAGTGGCCCCCATCCAATGCTGAGGAGGATATTCCAACAAAGTCAGCTCCAATTGCATCTACTTCAGCATTTATTGACAAGTCAAACAGGATCTTGCACCCCTCACTTCCTTCTTTTGATTGCTCTCTTCCTGGGGTGGAAGAACTGGAGAACTTGGCCAATGAGGAGGATGTTATTCCTGTATTGCCACCACCATAAACATCTGCTCAAGTAAGCAACAAAGTTCTTTTCTCTTCTGTCTGGTTAATCCTGACTGATTTAGATTTTAAAAAAACAGGCTCATCCATTCCTGATTTGCCAAAAACTCAAGCCAATGGGGCCTCCCACATCCCCTTCAAATGAGAGCAACACCATTCCAACACAAACCTCCTCTGCAAAGGGAAAGAAAAAGGCCTCAAGCTCTATCATTATCAACCCAAATAGACATCAAAAGAGGAGAAATACTTCAAGCTTTTCTGGCTTTGAGGATATCATGGAGAAGCAAGATTCAAGTAAGCATGTTGTATTCTCCTTGCTTTCAAAATCCAGCTCAGTCCTATTCCCCTCTGAAAAACAGTGAAATTGCAAATTGAATCTGAAAAAATTCAGTTCAAAAAGGAGAAGTGGGATTTTCAACTGGCTATGGATTGTCAAAAGCAAAAATCTGAGAGTTTGGCTCATCAACAAAAGTTGGATTCTGAGTGGAAAATTAAAAAGGCTGAGCTGGAGTTTCAAAAAGAGGAAAAGGAGAAGGATTGAGAGGAATTCTGACTCCAAAAGGAGAGGGAAAGGCTAGCCAAAGAAAAAAAAGATAGGTTATCTGTAGCCATGGCATGTATTGGTAGCAGTAGAACTTTGGATGAAATCAAGGAAATCACTTGATTGCTGGGCTTGTAAATATGTTTACTTTAAAAATTTTAAAAATAAAAATAAAAAATTTTTCTCAGCTTGTAAATATATTTACTTTAAAAATTTTAAAAATAAATAAAAATACAAATTTATTTGGAGAAATTCAATTATGGCCACAAGAGTCTTGACAATTGGTTTGGTCAAGAATGGTAACTTTTCCACCAGCAAAGAAATGGAACTTTTCAATCTTCTTTTTGGCCTGTTCAAACTCTTCAGGGGTGGGCTTTTGTTTGTTCTTTTTCTTTTTGGAAGCAAGAGCAGGATACAAATCCAAATGTTGCAGTTTTTTTCTAGACCATAGAATCTTTTCCAAAAACCCTTCTCCAACCACTTCCAAAGAGATTTTGGATTCTCTCATTTGGGCCCTCTGCTTTCCACCTCTCTTGATGTTTTTTACACACATCTTCTTCCATATTTTTCCCTCCCATGCAACTGCTTTGCTTGGGGTGAGCATCAAGACAGGATTTGATTGGTTGTATAACATTTGGAGCATGATGAGAGAAGAAAGGGTAATCCCTCTGCTTTCCACCTCTCTTCATGTTTTTCAATGCATCTCCTTCCATCTTGTTCCCTCCCATGCAACTGCTTTGCTTGGGGTGAGGATCAAGACCGGATTTGATTTGTTGAATAACATTGGGAGCATGGCAGGAGAAGCATGGGTCATGCAGAAAAAGGGAAGGCATGGGAAGAAACAGGGGTAAAAACAGGTGTTGCATTGCGGGGAATCCAAAAAAAAAAAAAATCATCAGCCATGTTTCAATCATTGTGGAAGATGAACAAAAGTAGAAAAATAAATACTGGTCTGTCAATGATGATAGCCACCCCCCCAAAAAAAAGGTCAGTCAGAGTCATTGATCAATCAATGAGCAGAAGGAGGAGAAGGAGAAGGGGGTCAAGGGGCTCACCTTTGGGAATCAGCAAGGCAGGGTGGGGGTCAGTTTGCCAGCCAAAGAGGGGGGTGGGGTCCTGGGTCAGTCGGTTGGGCAGCCAAGGAGGGGGGTCAGTTGGTTGGTCACCTGGCTAAGGAGGGGGGGGGGCGGGTTGGTTAGCCATTGGAGGGGGGGGGCCGGTTGGCCAAAGGAGGGGGGGGGGTGTTGTTGGTTGTCCAATGGAGGGAGGTGGGGCAGGTTGGGAAAAGGAGGGGAGGGGGGGTGCGGTTGGCCGAGAAAGCGAGGGGGGGCGGGCCATTGTTGGTTGGCCAAAGGAGGTAAGGAGGGGGCTTTGGTTGGCTGGCTGAATGGGGAGGGGGGGTGCGGTTGGCCAAGCAAGCAAGGGGGGGCTGGCTTTGCGTGGCCATTGGCGTTGGCAAGAAATTTGGTGGCCATTGGCCTTGGAAAGCCAAGGGGGAGGGGGTGAGAGGGGGGGGGTGTTAGTTTGGAGCAAGGGGGAGGGAGGAGGGAAGGGGCTCACCTGGGGGATTGAGAAAGGCGGTCAGGGGGGACCTAAAGGTTGATTGATCAAAGGATCAGCAACCTTTGAAGGGAAGGAAGAGTAAGAGGGGGGAGGGGGCTTACCAGGTTTACCAACCAAAGGAGGAGGTGAGGTGAGGTGGTGATGGTGGGTGAGGTGGAGGTTGTGGGTGAGGTGGAGGTGGAGGGTGAGGTGGAGGTGGAGGGTTAGGTGGAGGTGATGGGTGAGGTGGAGGTGTAGGGTGAGGTGGAGAGTGGACTGGTGGTGGGTGAGGAGGAGAGTGGACCAGTGTTTTGGTGGGGTGAGGTGGGTGGTTTGGAAGTTTTGGTTCTGTTTTTGTCTAAGTCCACCAAAAAAAAAAAAAAAAAAAAAAAAAAAAAATTCCAAGTCAGCCTTGGATGCTTGGTTGAACAACTAAAACCAAAAAATATATTTCACCTATTTAAAAACCAAATGCTAAACATCAAATTGAGCAAGTGTGAGGGGTAGAATCCACTCTCTGATGGCCAAAGATGAGGTAGAAGATGAGATGGGGATGACTTGAGGAGGATCAGGAATATCTTCTTCAAATATTTTGTCCCATTCATCCTTGATGTTGGCAAGAATGTTGTGAAGGATTACACAAGTGATAATCCAGTTGATGAGGATCTTCATGTCCTTCAAATTTGGAAGCTGGTTTTGCATCTCCTGTAAGCTGGCCCATCTTCCTTTCAGGATTCATATCAAATGCTTAATCCAAACTTGTGATTGGGCAAGATGATAGTTGAAATCTGTTTTTCCTTGATCATTGGACAAAAAATTTGAAACATTCTGGTATGCTGGAACTACATCTTTCCCACTAGCATAAGCCAAATTGGCAAGAAGTTTTTGATCTTGGTCAAAGTATTTCTCTGGTTGTTGGGCAATCCACATCCAATTGAAAACATATGAATCATGGCAAGAGCCCAGAAGGCCAGCGTGGAGGGATATGAACTTCTTGTTGTTATTTCAAACAAGTTTTAGGGCCACAGAAAATCTAAACAAAGAGATTCAACATATTTGTTCAGTTTGTGATCCAAAGTTTTATCAAATTCATTGGAAAAGAATGAATCAATTGCCTCTTTTTCCCATCAAAATAGTGGTTTCAATCTAGATTGGGTTTTTGACTCAAGGGGACGGTGGTTCTGTCAACAAAACCAATGCAACCAGGAAAGCCTTCAGTCTCCATTACTTGAGATATCTCCTGATTTTCTTCTTTTGTTGGCCAAAAAAGGACTGGGTAAGGGAAAGATAGGATAGCAATCATGAATCTTTTTGTGTATGAGTCAATGATTCCATAACCAACTGAGAATAGATTTTCTGATTTATGAATTGCTGCTCAATTTACATTTGATCCCAATCTACAAAGAGCAAAAGCAAGTTGGATAGCTGGATTGTGTTGAGGATTCCAAGAATTTTTCTGAAAGATGTGGTGGTCTTCAATCATCTCCAAAAGTTTCATGCATGACTGCAATAGAGTTTGGAACATTTGCTGGAAGCTTAAGTTGGGGAGGAGATGAAGCTTTTGCCTTTCATACATAGTGTTGGAGTTCTACTGTTTCTGCTCATACTTAATTTCACCTTCTTTTGTTGAAATAAATATTAAAACTAAATAAATTTGTTATTCATTTCCAGTGCACTTAAGAGTTGCAGGACAAGAAGGATCAAGAAGCCTTAGACATACTTTTCATTAAGATCAAATCCTTGAGATTGACCTTGGATCTCTGTTCTCTTCTTATTTCCTTAATTAGATCAGTATCCTCAGGTCAAAACATCCATGAAATGAATTTCTTTCCATTATTTGAATCTAGACTAGAAGGATTAACAACCCTTTTAGATGATTATGAAGGATTGCTAGTATATATCATTAAAATCAAGAGGCAGAGAGGACCCAAGAGGCATGTAGACCCAGTGGCTTAAGACCCAGCTAGATTTATGTGACTGTACTGATTTTCTTTATCTTCTCTGCTAGTTGTGAATCTGGTTAAGACTTTGTCCCGGTTTTTCTATTCATTTTCTTGGCCTTTATGAATACTGTCTCTGATCATTACAGCCACTTTTTTTCCCTTTTAAGAATCAGGGAGTTGTATGTATATAAGACCTGACAAGACTAAGAAATAAACACCATCAGTTCTTGCATAGTTCAAATCAGAGTTCCCCCTCCTCAGAACCTCCTGGTCCGCTACTCTTTGCGTCATAAGATTCAAAACTATTCTTGCTTTTCTCCTTCTTGGCCTTTGGCCCATTAATTCAACACAATTAAAATTCAAAGCGCTGAACTCCTTGCGCCTCAACACCTCCATCTCTCCCAGTCTAGTCATCAGCTCCAACAACAACTCCACCTGTTTTCTTCTGACCCCAGATAACTACGCCATATGGGTTGTCCCAATGGAAGCCAAACTTGATGAAATTAATGCACTTGATATCATAACGGGTAGTAAAACCAAGGATCAAATTGAAGGAGCTGAAGAAAAGAGTAGATTTTCTAAAGCAAGCAGAAAAGCCTACACTCTTATTGTTCATAATCTTGATGAATCTAATTTGGCGCTGGTAAGCACCACCCTGTTGACCAACAATGAATTCAATGGACGCGCCGTCTGGAATCTCCTTTGCACTAAGTATGCCTGCAAAAACCTTGCTGCTTGATCTGCCGCCCTTGATCAATTTCTCAACCTGGAATTCTCCTCTGTTGAGAAATTCTGCCTGGCTATTTGATTATCAAACCAAAAGATGGTCCTGGCCAGAATCAGACTCAATTATCAGGTTAAGATTCTCCTGATTCTCAAGAAGCTCCCAAAAAAGGAATTAAGATCCTTTCAAGATATAGTTTCCATGGGGTTCTCTACTGAATTGTTCAAGGCAATCATCAAGAGACTCAAATCTTACTCCATCACCTCAATCAAAAAAGACAAAAATGACTTGGGGATCAAGACTCACCAATCCTTATTCACCCGGTCCAGTGTGCACAGATCCCAGAGCAAGAATGCCCAGGGCTGGATCCTCCTTTGTGCCTTCTGCAAGAAACCTGTTCACTGCGCCATCAATTTTTGGGAACGCAAGCATCAAGAGAATGACCAGCCTCAAAAAGGTTCAAACAACACGATGGCCTCTTCAAATTTTGCCAGTGCTTCTGTAAGAAACCAACCGGTCTCCAAAGGACAGCAGGAAGAGAACAAAAAAGTTGAAGGTGTCTTCACTTTCTTTTGGAACCCAGACGGTAATTGGTATCACTAGGACAACATAAAATTTGAAAACGTGACCTATTATTAAGACCATTGCCTGCTGGCCAACTGAAGCTCTGGTTAATTGCTAGCTATTGGACAATCTTGTTTTTCTCTCATCCCTGCACCTTCCGTTGCCGTCTTCCTCACACGCTTCTGCAGCTCCTTCTTCAGTACCCAGACCATTAGGCTTGCCTTGTTCTGTTTGGACAACCTATCAAGTTCCAACCCTACCAACCAATTTTGCCTGATCCCAACTTTCCGCTCATCCCGCCGCGCAATCTGTGTCAAGTTTGATGGGTCTATTTGCTCTATTTTCCTTAAGCATGAGCGGAGGAGGTGTGTTGGAATTCTAATATTTCTGCTCATACTTAATTTCACCTTCTTTTTTTGAAATAAATATTAAAACTAAATAAATTTATTATTCATTTCCAGTGCACTCAAGAGTTGCAGGACAAGAAAGATCAAGAAGCCTTAGACATACTTTTCATTAAGATCAAATCCTTGAGATTGACCTTGGATCTCTTTTCTCTTATTATGTCCTTAATTAGCTCAGTATCCTCAGGTCAAGACATCCATGAAGTGCATTTCTTTCCATTATTTGTATCTAGACTAGAAGGATTAACAACCCTTTTAGATGATTATGAAGGATTTCTAGTATATATCATTAAAATCAAGAGGCAGAGAGGACCCAAGAGGCATGTAGACCCAGTGGCTTAAGACCCAGTTAGTTTTCTGTGACTGTACTGATTTTCTTTATCCTCTCTGCTAGTTGTGAATCTGGTTAAGACTTTGTCCCGGTTGTTCTATTCATTTTCTTGGCCTTTATGAATACTGTCTCTGATCATTACAACCACTGTTTGGCCCTGTTAAGAATCAGGAATTTTTATGTATATAAGACCTCACAAGACTAAGAAATAAACACCATCAGCTCTTGTGTACTTCCAATCAGAGTGCCACCTCCTCAGAACCTCCTGGTTGGCTACCCTTTGCATCATAAAATTAAAAACTATTCTTCCTTTTCTCCTTCTTGGCCTTTGGCCCATCAATTCAACACATAGGTTTGTTGAGAGTTTTTCTTCTTGGAACCATGTATTGCTTTTGTAATAGAGCATTCACAGCCAACCAAGTTTATTCCAAATCAGAGTCTGAATCAGATTCTGAATGGGAGTAAAATAGTAAAAAAAGTTCAGTCAGACTTTTTGAATTTTCAACTTGCTTCTGGGAAGTTTGATTGGACATTTTGAGAAAGATGGCAATGTGATGTGGGGTGATGAGATGATGATGGGATTTGTGTGAAGATGGAGATGTGAAGCAAGAGGTGTGAACCAATGGAGATTTGAACGGATGGAGATGTGAAGCAATGGAGGTGTGAAGCAAGGGAGATGAGATGTGTGTGATGTGATGGAGATGGGATTGGTATGGATTTGCTGAGGTTGAGGTGTGGATGGGTGTTTTGCATGCAATGGATGGCGGGTTTGATGTTTTAAACCCGCCATTTTGAAATACACCAGTTAGGGGGTGTGTGTATTTCAGAAACCCGCCATTAAAAATGGCGGGTTTCTAATGGTGGGTTTGCTAAGTCTGATACGCCCTAATGCAACTGAACTCCTCTGTTCCACCAAGTACCCAACTCTGATATATGCCCTCCCAATTTTGATTTCTCTGATAGGTGATATGATCAAGATAAATCAAAAAAATGATTCAGCTCAACTTGTTCCAGTGGCAACTGATATGATCAAAAAAATCAAAAAATATTTATTTTAATCTTTGGCAAAGGCGGCCCAAACATGTGCCATGATACTTGAACCCCAAATCAAGTTTTCATGCTTTTCAAAAAATCATGAAATGATTCTGTAAAATATAAATATCAAAATTAGCAATATAAACTTCCTTTCTGTATTTAGTACTGAATCCCAGAAGTTCCATACAATCCATCCTTGTTCAGACTTCACCAAAGGATCCAGCATCAATAAAAAAGCCAAGGTTCCAATTAGAATTGAATGCAAAGTCTTTCAAATACCTCAAGGAAAAGGAGATATTTAGTACAAGATCCTTCAATACCTATTTGAAGTTTAAGATCCTGAAGAAGCAGAAATTCTTGTTTATTGGAGTTCTTGGTCCTCAATTTACCCCAACATCACCAGGATGGCTTGGTGCTTTCTAGCCATTCCTGCAACAAGTGCCCCATCAGAATGGGATTTTTTGAAATCCCATGATATTTTGGTGACTCAACAAGCTTCCCTAGATTTTAACTTGATTGAGAAGTTGTTATTTTTGAAGAATGGTATCACAGTTTTGGAAAGATTTGATATTAAATATAATATTATTTCATTGCTTTTTTGTTTTTTATTTTTTTATTGAGTTTGTTACTAAATCTAGAATAGCTTTCTATCTATCTAAACATGCTTTCATGATTTTAATTTTGGTTTGAAATGAAAGAAAATAAAAATACAAACTTGTCCCAAGACTTTCTGCCATTAATTTTCCAAATAAACAACATACACAATGTCATCAAACATTGAGAGCAACTCCCAGAGCAAGTTTTCACCAAGCCATGCCCAATTCCTTTTTTAAAGCCCAATAACTGTCCCAGAAGGGCCAGATCTGGGTTATGACCCAAAATTCAAGTGGTTTTGGTCAAGATCAGGGTGCTTATCAGGCCAGGAAGCTCATGGGCTAGCCTGTACCCAATGGGTTGGAGGTTAGGTTTGGGCTTACCCCTAAGACAAAAATCAGATTTTGAGGAATCCTGGCAGGCTTGGTCAGGAGATGAGGATTTGGGATGCTTTGCGGGTACCCAATTAGAGATGGAGGAGGAGTTTTTTCATTGAACTAGTCCAGACATTCAGATATGATAGGAAGGATCATTTCATTTCATGATAAAATTAAAAAAAGACAGGAGAGAAAGTGTGGCTTACCAAGTCCATGCATTCAGATATGAGAAGAAGAATGAGAAAAAATCCTTCCATTTCTGAATGCTGGACTTGTTATTTGCCAGCTGGAATTTCACATATTTTCAAATAGAATAAAAATGAAAGAAATAAAAGAAATAAAAGAAATAAAAGAAATAAAAGAAATAAAAGAAATAAAAGAAATAAAAGAAATAAAAGAAATAAAAGAAATAAAAGAAATAAAAGAAATAAAAGAAATAAAAGAAATAAAAGAAATAAAAGAAATAAAAGAAATAAAAGAAATAAAAGAAATAAAAGAAATAAAAGAAATAAAAGAAATAAAAGAAATAAAAGAAATAAAAGAAATAAAAGAAATAAAAGAAATAAAAGAAATAAAAGAAATAAAAGAAATAAAAGAAATAAAAGAAATAAAAGAAATAAAAGAAATAAAAGAGATAAAAGAAATAAAAGAAATAAAAGAAATAAAAGAAATAAAAGAAATAAAAGAAATAAAAGAAATAAAAGAAATAAAAGAAATAAAAGAAATAAAAGAAATAAAAGAAATAAAAGAAATAAAAGAAATAAAAGAAATAAAAGAAATAAAAGAAATAAAAGAAATAAAAGAAATAAAAGAAATAAAAGAAATAAAAGAAATAAAAGAAATAAAAGAAATAAAAGAAATAAAAGAAATAAAAGAAATAAAAGAAATAAAAGAAATAAAAGAAATAAAAGAAATAAAAGGAGGATGAACACAGAGTAGAAAAAAAATAGGAAGCAAAAAACAGACAACCTCAATAGGAGTTTCAAGACAGTTTCTGACAAATCAAGAGAGGGAAATCTGACTGCATGGTGTCACATGAGTATGTGGGGAGGGGATTGGTGTTCTGTATTCTTCCAAATAGATTAAAAAAGGCTTCAAATATTTCAAATGTGGGATTGATCTTATTTTCAGGGGTATTAGATAGACCAGGTAATTAATGAGGTATGAAGGGGTGCACAGATTGGCTTTCTAGTACAAAATATGAAACTTCAAACCTTTATTTCCTTGCTCTGAAGGAAATGGGATACCATTTGTAATTTTAATCTCAAGAAGCTGGAAATTATCATATTACCTCAATGGTCCATCCCAATATTAATGTATTTTGAAAGTAATGGTCCATTATGGATGAGTTTTGTGATATTGCATTTGTTTTTAATCCCTACTACAAGTATAAATACATAGAAGATACCATGTCAAGGAATACGAATATTGAATCAGTTCATAATTACATACAAGAACTCAGAAGAAAAATATATTTTTTCCTTGAATCTTATTCTCCAAAATAATCAATGAAAAAACAAGTTTTTACTTCTGGTGAAACTGCTGAAAAATTCTATAGAAGTTCCAAATCAAATGGTTTCCACAAGTTTTCTAAAAGGAGATACACAATCTCAATCAAGCACTTTTTTGGCTGAATTGGATTTATACCTTTGAGGAAATTTAATTGAGATACTGGAAAGTAATTCAGAACTTAGCTCATTAAACTGGTTGGAAGAAAATTCATGCCAATTTCCCACATTATCTTGTTTGGCAAAGACAATTTTAATGGATCCCATGACCTCTATTGCATCAGAATCAGTAAGACTCATCTTCTTCTTTTATTGAATTCTGCGTGATAATGAATTCACTTTGATTTTTAACCTCTTAGGCCTTCTTTCCCAGTGGTTTTGTTTTGGATGAATTCAGAACAAAACTAGCTCCAGAGGCCCTAATAGCCCTGATTTTTACTCAAGATTGGATGAAAAATTGAATACTATTTCTTTAGATTTTCTCTCTATTAATCAAAAATCATTTTTTTTGCCTCATACCTCCATATTTTCATGATCCAGATGTGTTTTGCTTTTTACAAAAAAGCCTCAAGCTATTTGAAAGCACATTAACCAGCTTACAATTCAAAGGAAAAAGGGGAGCCCGCCAACTAGCCCAAACCTGCAGAAAGCCCAGAAACTTGGGCTTGGGTTGGGTTTGGGCCCAAAAAAACATTGCTTATACTCTCCCCGCCAAAGCCCTTTTAGATTTGGGCCAGTTTTAGGCTCACCAAAAAAGGAGTGGGCCCGGCCCAATGACCACCCTGAGGTCTAGCCCTAAGAATAGCATCTGTGGAATCATCTACATGTCATGCAGAATTCATGGCGCTTGGGATTGCAACAAGACAAGTGTTATGGGTAAAACATCTTTTGAAGGAAATGTATTCATTTTTGTACAAGAAAGACACCCTCATTCATCTTGAATGCAACAATAGAGCAGCCATTTACGGGGCATTAGACACTGCCAGCAAACAAACCTGGTTCACAGACCAAGATTTCTTTATTGTTAACAAAGCCATTTGTCATAGCCTGGCTGTCATTGAATGGATTCCAACTAAGGGGCAGGTGGCAGACATATTCACAAGAAACCTATTACACAAACAATTTGCAAAATTCTCAAATGATATCATGGGGACATGTAATTAAATAGTTTATTTTTGAGGCATTGTTGAGTTAGGGAAGGGGGTGTTATCACGACCAAGAACAGATACGCTAAAAGCATTGTGCCAATAAACTGAATTCCAATCAGTCCCCAAATTTGGGGGCAATACTCTAGTAGAATATAATTAGCTATTTTTAATAATTGAAATGAGAATCATGCTTTTCCTCCACTACAGCTATTTGATGGGGGACCTATTTTGTAAGTAGGGCTGGACCCCAACGTATACCCAACCCCCAAAACCAATTCCAAAGCCCAACCCACAGGTATACCCGCTGGTTGGGTATCTGACTTTGATGACCCAAGCCAATACCCACGGGTATTGGGTATATATGCAAGGCCCAACATCCAATGTGCTTCTCCCCTCATTCTAATTTCTAGCCTTGCCCTCAGTAGTCTATGATTCTATATTCTACCCAGTGCGCCCTGCTGGTGAATTGAACGCAGGAGCCACAAGGAGATGACCCCACAGGGCTAACCTCACACCCAAGGTGGTTTCCAGTGTTGCATACATGTATGCAACACCCAGTCGCAATGCAATGGCATGACCCAACCACTCACGCAACATGTTGGGTGACAGAATTGGACTGTGTAGGACATCAGCAGGTGTTGCTCTCAATCAACAAGTGACCATGCATATTATAATAAAAAATTCAGAATGCATATGAATGGAAATTTCTGCATCAAGCTTATCATAGATGTGATCAATGATCACTAATCATGATCCAAATCAGCGGATGTGGTCAAAACATTTTCCGGATCATCACCTGATCACTCCATAAACATAAAAACTCAGCCGTCCTCAGCTTATTCTCTTCCAGATCACCATCCAAACCACAAAAATCTATCTCCAACAACAATATGAACAATTAATTAGCTGATGGAAATATTCAAGCCATAATCACCCAAGCACTAGCACAGCAAACTGAAGCCAGTCAAAGAGAACAAGCCAATTGCCTTGCACAACAAACTGCCCAATTCAAAGCCATAGTTTCTGGCCTTGAAAGCAAGCTTGAAGCATTTTTGACCAAAGCATCCACTGAGCCTCTTGAGAAACCTGTGGCCATCTCAAAATCTACCCCCGGTAAATCAAAACCCCAACCAGAATCAACCCCAAGCAGCAATTCAAAACCAGTCTCAAAAGCCACAACCTCACAAAGAAATGCCCGTTGTGGTGACCAATCCGGGACACCACGGAAAAAAAAAAAAAAAAAAAAAAATTGGTTGTACCCCTATGGGTACCTTCATTTCCCCCCATCTCTCAACTTCTCCCTGTCCTAGCGGTCTAGGACAGGCCTCTTTCCTGTCTCTCCGCTTTGATCCCCCCCTCCTATGTTCAAATCCTACTTATCGCGCTTGCGGCCCTGACTTTTGGCGACGCGAGCGATCGTCAAACCACCTTTGACGATTCCTTCAATCCTTCCCGATCCTCTCATCCAACTGACGCCGTCGCTTGTCGCAACGGTCGTCAACTATCATTCAATCGGTCTCATCATACCCACCAACTCATCCAAGTCATCATCATCATCACCGTCGAGCTCCACCCTTGATATTGACCGACGAGGAGATCATCATCCATCAACCCCTTCATCAAATCATCCTACCATCCAATACGATCCATCAAGCCTAGCTTCTGACCCGCTCATTCTACCACCACCCGATCATCACCCTCAACCAACTGATCAGACTTCAAGCTCTCAACTCACTCACGCCCTCCTTGCCCATCATCTGATCCAACCAACGACTGCGAGCGACCGCTTGCGGCCGTCGGAACCTTCACCCCGCTGTTGCCGCCAATTGGGCAACGACAGCCGTTGTCGACACCCGCGACCGCTGTTGCAGGTGTCCATCTGGTTGCCCGTGGTCATTCTCGATGCGGACAACATTTCTTTTTTTTTTTTTTCCTCTCATGTCATCTTTTTTTTTATGTTTTCATTTTCCCGCACCTATTTGTAGTATCTCTTGTACATAGTATACAGGGCCTCATGTCTATAAAATGAGGGGCTCTCCCCTGCCTTTTGGCCCAGCATCCTATCAGACCATCATCATCTCATCTCATCTGTTTCCCCCATCATCATAATCAACTTATCCGTGGGCATCCTCCCCCACTTATCTGAGCAATTTATCCGGGTGTATCCATGATTGCCCCTTGATCCTTTGAGCCTCCGTACTCAAACTCTGTCCCTTGTGACCTTGATCCTTATCACCAACCAATAGCCTTGCTGGTTGAAGCAGAATTCCTGTCTGAATTCTTGGGTGTGTTATACCACTCTGATCCCTTTTTCCGACCATACTGGTCTTGATCTCTCCTTGATCATCTTTCTGGAGCCAATCACGTTTGATTGAAGAGGTTTTATTAAGCTTAAAACCTGGAGTGTTATACCTCCCTTCTTCTTTAAGGTTGAATTTCGCCACACTATTCTTGAGTCCCTTGAGAAGTGTTGGGATATTCTTGCTCAAATTTGTTATTGATTTGCTTCTAGAGCTTCATAAGCAAATTGCTTTTGTTTTTTTCAGCCTTCCACAGTTATCTGGTACCCTTCAAGCGCTTGATTGCGGAGAGTTGGGCAGGTTCATTGAGAACCTGGAGGTTGGTTGGGATTGAGTTGATCTTTCCTAATCAGCTGCTGACGACCAGAGTTATTAGCTTGTGGGCGTTGTTACTTACAACTGCCTTGTTCTATTGAACTCTGAACAAACCTTGACTTATTTGTTCAAGTCTTTACCTGCACCATCTTGCCTCAGATAGTGTTGTTTCCATCGCTACCGACAACTCTTATCCTCTTCCCTTACTTTGATTTCTCATCCATAAGGTTCTGGACCTTGATTCCAGTTACATTTAAATATTATTGTAACTCCTAGGAGGGCAGCCTAAACAGCACCTTTCCCCTCCACAGAACTGCCACGGCTTAGCACTGTTTGGAGTCTTACATTTGGTCCCCCGGGCCGGGATTGAACCAGCAACCTTGGGATTTACAGTCCCAAGACATTTAAAATCAACCTTGAAATCCGATCTTTTTTTCTTTCTCCTATTTTTTTTTCTCTTCTCAAATCTGATCCGTGGAGGCAACTTATCCTAGAAGTAAGTCCTCCCAATTTGTGCACCGCTTGGGCAAGATACTTGTTGTTTTTTTTTGGCGAAACCCTACTCTTGCCACACTCGTGAGCCACTTTGGAAATCTGCTCTTTGGATCCCCTAGGAACTCTGTTATTTGATATGGCATCTTCCGCTACTCCAACCACCTCTGTCCGACCTAAGATGGTAAAGATCAAACCTCAGAACAAGAACTTAGGCTTCAACGGTACAAATGTCAAGCAATTCTTGGACTCCTACAAAATGGCTGCTGAAGTGGATGGAGCTAGTGAATTTGATATGGCTTATCAGTTGCAATTCTTTATCTCCTCTGATGAAGTTATGGAGGTAATCAAGTCTTTCGAGGGATTTGAATCCCATAACTGGACGCTTCTCAGGAAGGCTATGTTGGCATACTGGGGTAAAATAGATGTGGCTAGGTTTACTCTGCAGGATTTGGATGCTCTGGTTTCTCAGTGGATCTCCAAGGGTGGTATTTATTCAGCCTCTGACTATCAGATTTTTAGGAAGTCTTGGGATCCTATTCAAAACTATCTTATCCAAAACAATCACATTGACGTGGTGGAAAAAATTCAAGCAAAGTTCTTCCAATCTTTTTCGTTGGCTGTGCAGGAAAGGATTAAAGAAGAACTGGTCAAATCCGGATCCATGATTACCACCAGGGATAATCGATTCAAGCTCCCTGTTTTTCTAACCCTTAGGAGTACTGTGGATAAAGTCATGAAAGGTCAAACTGCTCTTACCTTTGAAAAGCCTAGAACTACTGAACCGGTCCATGCTCCTTCTTTTAAAGAGTCAAATGATATTATGATTAAAATGGAGGCAGATCGTAGGCCTAAAGCAGATCCTAATTCCAATTGAGAACCTACTACTATAGATGAAATCACCAAGTTACTTAGAGCCTTTGAGAACAAAATAGATCAAAAGATTTCTTCGCTAGCTACTCCTAAAACTCCTTCTTCTGTCCCCAAATCAACTCTGGTCTGTTACTACTGTCATAGGGAAGGCCATGGAACCAGACGATGCCAAGAACTTCAGAAGGACCTAAAGGAAAAGTTGGTAGAGCAGAGGGGGAACAATTACTTCCTCCCTAATGGTGCCCTAATCCCTTTTGACTCGTCTTGTCCTATCCGACATGTGGTGGCCTCTTACCAGCCATCACCTCCTATGAAAGCATCTCTTGCTTCCTTTGAATTTTGATCATCCTGTGGTACCCTCCAACCTTGGTATCCTCCAGCTATTTCTTCCTCTAGTCTTGCTGGGACTACTTATCAATCTGATCCAGCCAGGAAACGACATGAGGAACCTAAACCTCATAAGGCTCCTTCCTTGCCAACTTCAATCCTTCAAAAACCCGTTAAACGTCGATCATCACTTGAGCCTCCTTCCTCTGATGTAGAAGACATGGAGGTGGAAAAGGAACCACTCATGGAAAGGTTCCCAGATCACCCCGATCCTTCTCCCTCACCTCAACCTTCTAATCCTATCTTAGATTCTGTGTCACCTGAACTTCCTCCCTCCACCCAGCCCAAAGTTCAATTTGAAAGGGGCATCTCCAAGGATCACCCCAATGCTGTGGAGGGAGTATTGAAGAAAATTTCTGATCTCAAAATTCCTGATCTATCTGTGGCTGAACTCCTATCAATCTCTCCATCTGTTGCTGAAGGAATGAAGAAATGGGTCTCTTGTCGACGTGTGGAAATTGGCCCTGAAGAACTCAAAGTCTCCTCTGGCACTTTAATGGAGGACTCTGGTGGAACCAGTCCTTCTTTAGACTCCAACCTTTATTCCTGTCCCCTTGGCTTCCTTCCTTGTTATCTTGGTGACTCAGCTAAAACTGTTTCTCCTCTTGTGGATTCTGGATCTCAGCTTAACTTAATCTTGGATGCTATGGCCTGCAAGCTCAAACTTAGTCCTAGGGTCAGCTTCAACTCTGCAGTGTATGGGATAGGAAATCAAGCTTGTGAACTGGTTGGTATTGCTGAGGATGTACCGGTCAGGATTGGTCAAAATATTGTTGGAACCTGCCACTTTTGGATCACTCGTTTGGACAGTCCTATGATCTTGGGACAACCCTTCTTAATGGACTTTGGTGCAACCCTGATGTTTTCTGATCAAGTTGGGGAGAGAATTCTTCTCCCTGATGCTGATGGCAGGAAAATTGAAGTTCCTCTTTGCTCTTTGGATTCTGGTCTTTGGGAAAGAGATTTTCCTGGTCATTCACCCAAATCATCTTTTAAGGGGAAGCAGAAGGATAACTCTAGTTCCTCTCATTTTTTAGGGGAATAGTTGATCCTACTAATAGTTGTAGTTCTTTTCAGCCTCAGACTGCAACTCAAGGGTCAACTCCCATCCATCAGGCTTATTTTTCATTCCTTTCATCATTCTCTTCTGAGCTCAAGAATATTAAAAAACAAAAACATATCAAAATAGAAAAATCCAAAAATATTTCTTCTCCATCTCCTTCTCTCTCTGGATCTGTTGTGTCTTCTTTTCCTTCTACTTCTGAGTCTGATAAATCTTCTCTCAGTTCCGGTTTGAATCTCCGCAATAAGTCTAAACTAGATCCTAATTGCAATTCCGTTTTTGGTGATTTTGATATGAAGGAATATGGGCTTCAGTGGAGGCAATTTGGGGTACAAGTAAGTCCTCCCAATTGTGCACTGCCAGGGCAATCTTTTACCGTCATTTTTGAAACCCTACCTTGTGCCACACATGTGAGCAACGTATTATCTCCTGGTTCTCCTTTTATGGAAAAGGCACCCTTCAAGGATATTGCAGAACATTGGACTTGGAAGATGTTGGAACTTGGACTCAGCTTTCGTAATCAAGTCTCTCTGGTCAACTCTTGGAGGAAACAAGAACTTCTCTCTTTTGCCACTAAGTATAAACCAGTTGCTAAGAAGATCCAACCAGTCAACCAGCCTATGCCTCTCAACCTCAATCCTCCCCTTATGCGCCCTCCTCTATCTTGCGATCCTTACTGTGGTCTTCCTCAATCTCTTACTGGTCCCTTTGTGCCTAATGGACGGGTCACGGAAGAACGTCTGAAGGTGGTCAACTTTGGTCCAGATGGATGGCTTCTTCCTGATGAGTTAAATTTAATCAAAAATGTCTTATCTCTAAGGGAAAAATCTATTGCTTTCTGTGAAGAAGAGAGAGGTCTCTTGCGGGAATCCTATGGCCTCCCTTATATCATCCCTGTAGTTGAACATGATCCTTGGCAAAAGAAAAAGATCCCTATCCCTGCTGCTAAAATTGACAAATTCATCAAGTTGGTCCGGGAAGGAGTTTGAACTGGCCTGTATGAACAGTCAACTTCTAGTTACTCCAGCCCCGTCTTCTGTGTCCTCAAGAGTAATGGTAAACTTAGAATAGTTCATGATCTTCAACCTCTTAATAAAGTTACTATTAAAGACTCTGGTATCCCTCCTGCTACTGAAGAATTTGTTGAATCCTTCGCGGGAAGAGCTTGCTATGGTCTAGGGGATATTATGGGTGGCTATGACGAACGATCCTTACATCCTATTTCTCAACCTCTCACTACTTTTGATACTCCTCTTGGTCGATTTCAACTTACTTGATTGCCTCAAGGAGCCACCAACTCTGTTGCAGTCTATCAGGCTCAGATGATGTGGATCCTCCAGGATGAAATCCCTGATCATGCTGGTATCTTTATTGACGATGGAGGAATTAAAGGTCCAGTATCTGACTATGATAATGAGCTCTTACCTTGGCATTCAGGAATTTGTTGTTTTATCTGGGAATATGCTACTACCTTGGAGAGGATTCTGTTTCGAATCAAGGAATCTGGCCTTACTGTCTCTGGATCCAAACTGGCGGCTTGTGTCCCTGCTCTGGAAATTGTTGGTCATGTGGTCTGCAAGGAAGGAAGAAGGATGGAACCAGCCAAAGTCAACAAGATCATCTCTTGGCCTACCCCAACCAATCCAACTGAAGTTAGGGGCTTTCTAGGTGTTGTCACTTATGTTAGAATCTTTATCCCATCTTTATCCAAAATCTGTGCACCCTTGCGTTGTCTAACCAGAAAAGATGCTGAATGGATTTGGACCCAAGATTGTGAATGTGCTTTCCAGCTACTCAAAAGGATAGTTGGTAAAGACATAGTTTTGAAAAAGATCTCTTATGGACCTGGAGCTGGCAAGATCAAGCTGGCTGTCAATTCTAGTTATCAATCTGTTGGGGCCGTCCTTACTCAGGAAGATGAAAATGGTTGGGACCGTCCTGCTCTTTATGAATCTTTTTTGTTTTCAGATGTAGAATCTAGATACTCCCAGCCCAAACTGGAACTCTGTGGTGTGGCTCAAATGATGAAGAAACTTCAAACCGTTCTCTGGGGCCAACATTTCGAATTGCAAGTTGATGCTAAATCCATCATTGAAATGATCAACGCTCCCAGTCTTCCCAATGCTCCTATGACTCGTTGGGTGGCCTTTATCCAGCTTTTCTCTTTTGATATTGTTCATAGGCCGGGGAAATCTTTCACCATGCCTGACGGTTTATCTCGACGACCTCTTGGGGACAACAAATCTGATGTTGGAACCGATTTCAATGAAGAGGAACCTTTAATCCAACCTATTTTCTCTTTTTCTTCTCAAAATTATCCTGGCTTTCAACAAGGCTTCTGGCTTAAATTAGAGCAGTATCTTTCAACTCTTCAAAAACCTCCTGATCTCTCTGCTAAGGAATTTCAATCTCTTAAACAAAAGTCTTCTAATTTTTTTGTTCAAGGCTCTAGACTTATGAAGAGAGGCAATCCTTGTGCTCTTATTGTTGTTACTATTCCCTCTAAACAAGATTCTATCCTTGAAAGTCTCCATGAAGGCCTTGGTCATCATGGGGAAACCAAAACTTATTGACGATTATCCAAACGATTCTGGTGGCCATCTTTGAAGAAATCCGTCTCCCAATGGTGCAAGAGTTGTGAAGTTTGTCAAAAACGTGATCTTAGGCGCCCAGCTGAAATTCGTTATCCTACTGGGGAGTCCACTGTCTTTGGAAGGATTGCTATGGATGTGGTTCATATTAAGGCAGGTGGTGCTAAGTACCTCATTGTGGCTAGAGATGATTTTTCTGGATGGGTTGAAGCAAAATTTCTTAAGAACCTTAGCTCTGAATCAGTGGCAGCTTTCCTCTACGAGACCTGGACAATGCGTTATGGCCTGGCTCAATCTTACTCTACTGATGGTGGCTCTGAATTTGGGGGCAAGCTTGCTGAAATGATCCAATCCCTTCCTGGACAACATAGAGTTACTACTCCTTATTATCCTGAAGGCCAAGGCATGGTGGAACGAGGCCATGCCCCTTTGAAGGCTGCACTTGTTAAACTGGCTGGTGAAAGTGGCAAGAATTGTCGCAAATTCCTTCCTCTTGTTCTCTTCTCTGATTGAATCTCAACCAAAAGGACTACTGGCTACTCACCTTATGAAATCATCTTTGGTCAAAGAGCAGTCCTTCCTTTGGATCTGGAAATGGAATCTTTCTTGGGTATCTCTTGGGAAGAGGTGTCCTCAACCACTGATCTGTTAGTTGCTAGATCCAAGCAACTGGAGCAAAGTGAAGACATTCGTGATAAAGCTTATCAAAAGATGATGGAGTCCAGAGCAAAATCCGTCCAGTATTGGGAGGACAAGCACTCTAATTGAGTCAGGGAGCCCTTGAACCCTGGTGACCTAGTTTTAGCTTATAATTGGAGACCCAGTGGGGCAAGCTTTTCTCTAATTGTTGGAATGGCCCTTATCGAGTGGTTCATCAAGTTAGAGGTGGATCTTATGTTTTGGAGGAGCTGGATGGTACTCGGTTGGCCAGAAGGTTCTCTGCTGATCAATTCAAGAAGTTTCATTGTCGTGGGGGCAACTTATCTCAGAAGTAAGTCTTCCCAATTGTGCACCACCAGGGTCATTTGCTGCGTTTTTGTTGTAAAACTCTACTGTATGCCACATATGTGAGAACCTGGGACGCCCTCCTTGTTCTATTCCTGCCGCTTCTAGGGCTCATTTGGAAGAATCAAGATATTTTCCTCAACTCTTCAATTGCTCTCAAGATCAAGAAATGGCCAATCTTTGCTTCAATTTCTTTGTTCCCTGCTTTTTTTTTTTTTTTTTTTTTTTTAATCCCTTCAAATTTTAGATGCAGACTAGGGACAGTCTGTAAGTTGGGGAGAGATGTGGTGACCAATCCAGGACACCACGGAAAAAAAAAAAAAAAAAAAATTTTGGTTGTACCCCTATGGGTACCTTCATTTCCCCCCATCTCTCAACTTCTCCCTGTCCTAGCGGTCTAGGACAGGCCTCTTGCCTGTCTCTCTGCTTTGATCCCCCCCTCCTATGTTCAACTCCTACTTTTTGCGCTTGCGGCCCTGACTTTTGGCGATGCAAGCGATCGTCAAACCACCTTTGACGATTCCTTCAATCCTTCCCGATCCTCTCATCCAACTGACGCCATTGCTTGTCGCAACGGTTGTCAACTATCATTCAATCGGTCTCATCATACCCACCAACTCATCCGAGTCATCATCATCATCACCATCACCATCATCACCGTCGAGCTCCACCCTCAATATTGACCAACAAGGAGATCATCATCCATCAACCCCTTCATCAAATCATCCTACCATCCAATCTGATCCATCAAGCCTAGCTTCTGACCCGCTCATTCTACCACCACCCAATCATCACCCTCAACCAACTGATCAGACTTCAAGCTCTCAACTCACTCACGCCCTCCTTGCCCATCATCTGATCCTACCGACGACCGCGAGCGACCGCTCGCGGCCGTCGGAACCTTCACCCCGCTGCTGCCGCCAATCGGGCGACAACAGCCGTTGTCAACACCCGCGACCGCTGTCGCGGGTGTCCATCTGGTTGCCCGCGGTCATTCTTGATGCGGGCAACATTTCTTTTTTTTTTTTTTCCTTTCATGTCATCTTTTTTTTATGTTTTCATTTTCCCGCACCTATTTGTAGTATCTCTTGTACATAGTATACAGGGCCTCATGTCTATAAAAGGAGGGGCTCTCCCCTGCCTTTTGGCCCAGCATCCTATCAGACCATCATCATCTCATCTCATCTGTTTCCCCCATCATCATAATCAACTTATCCGTGGGCATCCTCCCCCACTTATCTGAGCAATTTATCCGGGTATATCCATGATTGCCCCTTGATCCTTTGAGCCTCCCTACTCAAACTCTGTCCCTTGTGACCTTGATCCTTATCACCAACCAATAGCCTTGCTGGTTGAAGCAGAATTCCTGTCTGAATTCTTGGGTGTGTTATACCACTCTGATCCCTTTTTCCGACCATAATGGTCTTGATCTCTCCTTGATCATCTTTCTGGAGCCAATCACGTTTGATTGAAGAGGTTTTATTAAGCTTAAAACCTGGAGTGTTATACCTCCCTTCTTCTTTAAGGTTGAATTTTGCCATGCTATTCTTGAGTCCCTTGAGAAGTGTTGGGATATTCTTGCTCGAATTTGTTATTGATTTGCTTCTAGAGCTTCATAAGCAAATTGCTTTTGTTTTGTTCAGCCTCCCACAGTTATCTGGTACCCTTCAAGCGCTTGATTGCGGAGAGTTGGGCAGGTTCATTGAGAACCTGGAGGTTGGTTGGGATTGAGTTTATCTTTCCTAATCAGCTGCTGACGACCAGAGTTATTAGCTTGTGGGCGTTGTTACTTACAACTGCCTTGTTCCATTGAACTCTGAACAAACCTTGACTTATTTGTTCAAGTCTTTACCTGCACCATCTTGCCTCAGATAGTGTTGTTTCCATTGCTACCGACAACTCTTATCCTCTTCCCTTACTTTGATTTCTCATCCATAAGGTTCTGGACCTTGATTCCGGTTACATTTAAATATTATTGTAACTCCTAGGAGGGCAGCCTAAACAGCACCTTTCCCCTCCACAGAACTGCCACGGCTTAGCACCGTTTGGAGTCTTACACCGTTCCAAGTCTGCTCCAGTGACTATCCCATTGTCAAATAAACCAAAAACAAATTGTCAGGCAAGTGGCTCTCAGATCAAAACACCCAAGAATCCACCCTTTGCTCAGCGTAAACAACATCCTTCTCAAATGAAATTGGAGGAGTTTCCCAAAAACTTTCTTTGTACCAAGGTTTGATTGCTTTAAAATTGGATCATTGTATACTCTGAATACTTATGCTCATACTATTCTTACAGGAAGGTCTATTCTTACACATCAAAATGCTCTGGGGTCTTTTTAAACAAGGTTCAGTCCCACCAAGAGTTGATCCACAATTTTTGAAAGCCTTCCACAAAAATTTCAAAGATGTCAACCAGCTTGAAGAAGTGTTGTCAAATCCCAACTCTCATGAAATAATTTCCCAGAGTGACATTATCACCCTCAATCAAGGACAATCTGGCTGTTTCAAGCTAGTTAAAGGATTAGCCAACATAGATGAAATGCAAATTTTATATATTCATGGTGTCCTAGCCAAAGTTGGGATAAGCACCTGGGGACCCAACCTTGAAGAGCCACACAACTTGTTATACAACTCTGCCTGTAGAATTGTTGCTCTGGACACATTTCAACAGCTTGCAGAAAGTGGCACGTACAACTACATGAAATTGGACCTTTCCAATGTCAACAAAATGTCATTTTTGATTGCAGCATATAACCATTTTGTTCATTATGTTCTTGAAGCTTGTTTCAAGAAAGAGATGAAAAAATTAGGATGCTACCAGTGAGATCAATCCAAGAAATCAACCCAAAAGAACCAGGAGTGTGTAAGTTGTAATTAATTAACAGATATTATATAGAAGAGAACTTACTGATTTATTGTTTTCTCTTGTTACTTCAATCCCACTATGCATTTGCTATTGAAAGAAAGTTTCCAAACCAGTACCTGCAAGTTTTGAATGACACACCGGCCCATAGCAATGATGAATTCAGCTCTGAGTACAACTGTTACATAATCAAAACTTTCAAATACCAGTCTAACAATGCTAGCAAAATTTTTCCATTGCTTGGATGTGGAGATGCTCAAAGAAAGTCAAATTGCAGGAAAGAACATTTGGAAATGTGTCCAAAAACTGCCAAAAACCAAACAGATGTCTGATTTTGTAAAGGCCCCTCAAGGTCTCCCACTGGACTTCTATGGCCAAAAATTTTTTCAGTCTTTATCTAACTCAGACAAAAGACTCATCCCCAATACCTCTTCAGTAGCTTTTCTTCCAGACGCAAATGAGTCACTGTTACCAAATCTGCACCCAGATGAGAAGCTGCGTGATTCTGCCTTCAACAATAAGTATTGCAATGTCTTATTGGCTCAATATGGATTAGAAACTATTCCCCCCAGCAAATCAGAAAGAAAAGATGAGAATAAAAGCAGCGTAATGTCAGTAGATGATGAAAAAAACCAGGAGGAGAAAATAGAGGAACTCTTCCATGATGATGGAGAGTTTGGTGACTTGTATGATTTTGAGAATGATGATGCAAATGACAAGGCTGATGATGTGAATCAATTGGGGCTTTCAAGAATGGGGGATAATTATTGAATCAACCCAAATTTTTCCGATTCATTGATTGCTTGTATTTAATTATTTTTGATCTCATGGTTAGGTTCCAATTGCTGTTGTTTTTGTATTTTCAAATAAAAAGCCGCAAACCCTCAATGGAGAAGATGAAACAGAAATAAAATTTTTATCCTCAAATTTTATAAATTTAAAAATTTTCTCAAGAGATCTGTAACAATCAATTGCTAATTTATAAGGAAGATAAACACATAAAGATTAAAAGACAACATCATCAAGATAAAAACAGAAAAAATTATAAGAAAATAACAAAAGTAAGATAAACAGAATAAATTGAAAGACAACAAACTAGTCCTGCTGAGCTAGGAACTTGGAGTATTCAACTGGTTGGCATAATAATGCATCTTGAGCTATCCCAAATGTGTTTGGTTTCAAAAATAAAAAGCAAAAAGTGATAAAACTTGAGAAGGAGAAACAACTATGGGTGAGTTGTAGGTGACCACACCTAAGAAGACTTTGAGCAAGGAAACAATCAAGCAAAATTTTTTCTGATAACTATCTTTCTGGTTTTTATATACATCTGTAATTGGATCAACCAAAAAAAATACTAATTCACCAGAGCTACTCTTCATCCAATATATTTTGGTAATTATGGAATAGGCTAGCTTTCCACCTTTCTTGAAAACTATGCCTCCATTTGGCACACCAACCAAAACTTGTTGTTCAACATTATCATTTGTGCACCATTTCCAAGATCTCACTGAATCTGCGTAGTTAAAAAGAATATTTGCCCCTTTTGGATGTGGCAAATCCCTAAAATATTGCACCGTCTTGTTTCTGTGTTGAAAATAATTTAAAATCAACAAATATTCATTCATCTTCAGGGTAATTTTCTCCTTAAAGCTTCTGACTGTACCTCTCCCTGTGAGTGATGTTACAGGTTTTGATTTAGCCATGAGATGCCGCTGGGTGCACACCTTAAGCATCATGGTGTGATCCATTTCACCTATAAATAATTTAGTCAGTTTGATGTTGAAAAATTATCTGGAAACCACATTCATTTCACTTACGTGTCTTATTGTTTGTTTTCACTTTTTTCAAAACCCAATCATTTGCTCACCACTGAATTCTGCAACACCAATTAAAGGCCCCAAACGCGCCAGAATCTCAGGTATATGGAGGGCATAATGGTGATTGGGTTGCACATTGATATATTCAAAAATTTTGCATGAAGTTTTGCAATATTGTTTGTAATGGACAGTAAAGGCATTGATTTCAATTGGTGAAACTCAGTTTGCAAAAACCACAGATGTGCATCGGCAAAGGGCGCCAATGTTCATGAGGATCTTTCCTCTCATTGAGCAAGGATTTATCTCAGAAGGATTATGGGCAAAGACTTCAGGCAGAACAAGGGGAATGATGTACATAAAAACTGAGTTCCATTGATTTGCCTTCCATTTTCCAGCTTTCTTTTCTCTAAGGGGCTGTGGCGGTGGATCAATTCCAGTTGGCAAGATGACATCTTTTGAAAGTTGGATAAAAAAATTTAATCTCATCTTCTACCATACAGCCATTTTGATTTTCCAAGTCACTTTGAGTATCAAGATTTTCACTTTCACTTGAGCTTGTGGCTTTGTTTTTGGTCCCCAAACAGATGTAATTTCCTTTGGGAAAGTCATCAAACTGGTGGGCGTGTTTTTTTTGGATAGATTTTTCAAAAAGGGCTTTGTCAAATCCCCATCAAATCCAAAAATGATGTTGGAGAACACCTTCAAGCCAATTATGCATGATTCCAATGGGATTATCCTTCACTGGATGGCAATACAAAATTTGATGCAATTTGGAGTATTGTACCCCTGTCTGTGCAAGAATCTTTTCCTTTGCATTCAATGTTGAAGCTTGGGATGATTTCAAAGATGCCACAAGTGTTTCTTCCTGAGTTCTGGGCGGTCCAAGTTATAATTTTGAAATTTCTTTCATGGTGCACTTGCACCATGCACAAAAAAAGTTTGCACTATGGGAAGCGTAACCTGAGACTTTATGAACACCTACTATATCTCCTTGAAGAGGGAGCAATTGCAGTTGGACAGTTCTACCTGTGGTAAAACATTAAGTTTTAATGTTTTTTCCAAATTTGAACTCAAGTAGATTATCAACTAATCCTTTGATCAAATGATTTATAGTGACAACTGATGGCAAAGCAGGACCAGGCATTATTCCAGCTAAGTACGTCCAGCAAAGTTTGTTTCTTTGGGATGGCGATAGGTTGAGGCAATTGAGAGAAATCAGACCAAGAGACTGCTGTTTTCCAGAAAGTTTATTCCCACGTGGATTAAACCAGTCAGTGAATAGTGAAAAGGTAAGATTCAGGGGATCTTTGTCCTCTTGTTTTTGAGGCCAATCAAAGTTGTTCCAGGCAGAAGACTGTTGAATATCAGTTATTCTTTGCTGATCAGAATGGCTGAGAAGTGACTGCCATTCAGATATATCTTCTTCAATTCCTTCATTAGCTAGAAACCATTCTAACCATTCCAGAAGTGGCTGTGTAACATAAAGCGATACAGGTTGCAAATAGGTTTCTTCCAGCTGATTTTTGTAGCGACATGGATCACGTTGAGTGCCACCCAATTCAGTTGTTGATTGAAATCAAGTATATGTCTTGAATAGGCTTTTTGAACAAAATTGAGCTCAAGGTGTTTCCTGATAGGTACATTTTGTGGGCAATTCCAAAAGTTTGTACAGTGAGAAACAAGAGGGACAGCAAACTGATTGGTGCAGTACAGGTTCAATGCAAAGATTTTGACTGATTGTTTTGATCTCTTTTGGGATTTTGTTTCCAATTTGATTGCCCATTATGTTCATAATCTTCAGGAGGAAAGTTCAAGCAAGTTGGCAGTTTCTCCGGCTAACACCACAGCATAGATGCAACCACACTAGAAAGATACAAACCAAGGAGGGCACTGAAGAGAGAATGTTTTAGAATTTAAGCATGCTTTTTTTGCATTTAGAGATGAGGTACTAGCAGTCGGATTTGGCTTGATTTGAGAAATCTAAATTGGAATTGGATAAGCTTGAAAAATCATCTGAATCTTCAGATAGTTCGGTGTCTGAGGGTTGAGAGATTTCAGACTGTTGGAATGTAAGGTCTTGTTTTTGATGCTTGTGTCGGTTGCGTCTGGAGATCATTTGTCCCGTAATTTGTTGGCCATTGATGTCGGTAAAAGAGAGGATCGAGCACTTTGAACAAGTGCAGAGTTCCATTTTGAGCGTACCATGTATCAGAGTTGAGGACAAGTGTTGGTCATTTACCTCTCATGAAGATGGTGGGGGAAGGCTGTGCGGCGGGACTGTTTGAGCGACAACTGCCCGTGTCGCATGCCAATTGTGTACCTGTGCGACACCTAAAGCATGCATGTGACATGCAATATGTCACCACAATTTTGTGCGACTGGGTGTCGCACAAAAGAATGCGATACTGTAAACCACCTCGTGTCAAGTCACCAGCATTCGACCCACAGGTCAAAAATAACCTCCAGCCCACGGTCAATCAACCGCCGGCCGGTCCCGTCGTTGAAACACCAGCCAGTCAACGCAATTGACGTCGAGTTGACTCGCTTCGTCGACTCCGTCATTGACTCCGTGGCCCTCAACCGCCCAAAGTGCCCATGGTGCACCTCTGGCGCTATTTTGCCGAATACCTGACATACCCGGTGTATCAGATCTGTGAGAGCGACTGTCAACCCATACCCGATGCCCTTGGGTAAGCCCGATTCCCGACCCGGTGTCGACATAACGCATGAGGGTCAAGTGACTAAAACATCGCTTCCTTTCTACTTTGTTGAGGGATCTATTGTCTCGGGAGCCATTCGAGGGAGTGATCAACCTAAGCCAGCAACTAGCATAACTGTTTTTACCATCTCATCACAAACCATTAATTTTTACAATGTGGAACACGTATTGAGTTATCCGAAAAATGTTTAATTATGGTGTATCCAGTGAGTTTGGTCGGGTGGTCATGCGACAAGCTGCGGTTGATGGCCGGTCCAAATCGGTTGATGGGGCGATAGCCAAGGGGGCCCCATCTTGTCGGGTCATCAACCCAACTTTGCCGTTGATCAACTCAGAGCAACAAGACACGAGTTCACTGCTGTTGTGATCCTCATGGCCGCTACGACCAATAGGATGGCTTGCCATCGATGCCAAACTCTTGGCGGCTTTAGTTGAAAGCCGCCACGGCCAAGTTGATGGCACACCCCCATCGGTTTTTTTTTTTTTTTTCTTTTCTTTTTTTTTTTTTTTTTTATAGGAATACATGTGAAGAGGGACAGGCCGGTTATAATCATAATCTGTCGTGGCCTAATGCCCTCGGGTGGGGGCCATGTCAGCGGTAGCTATGAGAGGGGTGGGCAATGATGAAGGGTAGCCCGTAGATGTCGGCGGTGTTCTCTACCTAGTGTCCCAGGGGTGGTATAACCTCGGGACTGGCAGGCGGCCCGTCTTTTTAATGTAGGATGCTATGGGTGGGAGTGCCTTTGGGTGTCGGAGGAGGTATACTGCATCGAGTACGGTGGCCCTTAGTTTGAGGTTCTTGAGCTCGCTGCGGAGGATTTTTCTCTCGTGGTGGAATTTCTTGCAGCTGGTAATGAAGTGGCCTGACGTCTCGAGAGCGTTGACCACCTGACAAGCGGCGGTTGATTAACCGCCACGCTGTTTTGAGCACCCGCCAACCGGGGTTTAACAAAAAAACCACGGAGTTGACGACCCGACCAAACTCAGTGGACACACCATATATTGTTTATTTCAATAACTTATCTTGATCCCTAAATCTTGACACCACTTTGGTTGTTTCTTGGCTGGATTGAATCCATCTCTTATCCTCTTCCTGATCTTCTTTCTACCCGTTCACACGTCCCTATCTATCCTCATGAGAGATCATGAGTCATGAGAGATCATGAGTCATGAGAGATCATGAGGGATCTGCCAGCCTCACTTCCCTGATCATGGTTATCAGTTCTCGCAATGCCCGGCTTCTATCCAAATCTCTCAGGTTTTCGCCCGCTCAGTAGTCGCGTCGCGTCTGACTGCCACTCCTCCAGCAACCGAGTCAATCCCCAGTACTTATAATTGATGAATCAACCAGTCGGCGGCTGCCCAGTGCCACCTCTCCCCTGCCCCCCCCCCCACCCCCGTCTTCTTCCTCAACGTTTGTTGCGACCCAGGCGATTATCCCAACACTATGAGTATACTCTTAAGCCCTGGCTACCTGATTAGTTGTGGACTAATCTATTTGGTCTACCTCTTCATCAAATAGCAAGTCAGGGCTTGTAGCCTCCCTCCATCCATTTATTCTTCGATCATCATGTAAGACGCAGATTTCGCTAACGACCTGTTCAACATCATGCCACTCCTATCTCATCTTCAATCGCATTCAGCCCCAACAGAGGTCAGTCTTGATCCCGCGTCAGGTCTGAAGGTCGACTAAATTATCGGATCATCGTATCCTTTATCCCCTTTACCGATCAATTATGTCGATGGTGATCTTGATCCATCGATGTCTTCTTCAACCTATCTAGCAATTGGTACCAAAAAAAAGAACAATCCCTCTTTTCATGAGGTCCCTGGGTGGCCATTGTATGTATTCCACCCGTTTTCATTCCTTCCAATGCACTGCTTCTTGTCTAACTCCGGATGGATCTCTCCTATTCTAGACTGGGACAGGTGCGAATATTTTTGATACCTCCAGTTCCTGAAGCAGGAAGGGTGAAAGCGCCCAGCACAGATCTTGTTCTCAGCTCATTCGTTCAACTCCATCTACATTTGCATCTAGCTGCCCAAAATAATCATCAATAGGGCGCGATATTTAGATGATATTACAGCTTTAGCCATTAAGTACGGACCTGGATACAGTCTAACTATTCCGGGCATGAGGTTTGTTGATGTTAGCAAACCGGAATGGCTTGAATACGTGCAGAAAAGTAAGCATCCCCACTCGAACAGTCACCTTCAGATCGGTTGATTCCGTAATTTATCAACTAACCCTCGGATTCTGTCGAACAAGCCAATTTCACCAACTACGTCAAGGTAACCTCCGTCCATATTTAATTGCCCCGCCCGTCTTGAGATGAGAAGGCTCATTTTATCATTCGAAGGGTCCAATGATGCACTCTGTGTTACATGAAGTCCTGGGTGATGGCATCTTCGCGACAGACGATGAGGAATGGAAGAGAGCGCGCCAGGCAATTTCCAAGATCTTCAATGTCAACTCATTCAAGGTGATGGTCCTTCTCTCACTCACAAAATCAGCCTCCAAATCGCGATTCATGCCAACGCGGTTTCTGTTTCACTGATCAACCAGAGAATCGTGGTTCCCTCGGTCAACAAAAGCATGAGAGACGCAACTCGAATGCTGAAGTCGGCAGCTGATCAAGGTCGCTCTTTGGATTTCTGTGATTTTTTTTACCGATTCACTTTGGACTCTTTTGTGCACATGGCGTTAGTTCATTTCCTAAATCCCGCTGGCTAGGCGCTGGTATAATTACTTGGCTTTCTCTCAATATTTCTTGAAACGCAACATTCAAGATTTGGCACGGACCTTGGTCTTATGCGACCCGAGCTCGAAGCCACGATTTCCCCTCAAGTCAATCAGAAAGCATTGAACAAACCGCTGCCACTTGAATTTGCAAAGGCTTTTGATTTGGCACAGAACCAACTGGATTTTAGATTTGCAATCGGATTCGGATGGCGTTTGGCTGAGACAATCAACTTCCCAATGAAACGGGCTATGAAAGCTTCTTGTCGCATTCTCGACCAATATGCGTATTTCTTGATTGACGAGCGAGCATCTAAGCGGTCTCAAAAGGATGGTGATAAGCATGGCGAATCCGACCAAAGAGATTTGTTGGATCTCGTCATGGCTGCTCGTGACGACCACGGGAGCAGTTTAGGACGCACGCAATTGCGAGATACTGTGCTCAATCTTATTGTTGCCGGTCGGTGAGTCGATCCGTTATGACTTGGACGAGTTCTAAACTGAAGGTTCTGCTCACGGTTTGATCCAGTGACACTACCGCGCAAGCACTTTCGTGGGCGTTTTTCCACGCGCTGATGAATAGAGACTTGATCGCTAAAATTCGGGCCGAGACGAACGAAATCGTCGGCGCGGCAGATGAGGATCAGGAGCGTGTGACATACGAAAATTATAAGCGATTTACTTGGTCCTATGCCACGTTTCTGGAAACCCTTCGATTACATCCCAGTCTTCCAAAAGTCCGCAGTTGCCTCTTTTGCACATTCACCAGATTGCTAATCCTCGGAGTTGCACTGTGATTTGACGAGGCGCATGTCACATTGATCCCCTGATTGCGCAAAACACTAGAACGCTAAAACTGCCTTGGCAAATGATCAAATCCCCGGTGGCCCGACTATTGAGGCTGGTGACATGGTCCGGTGGAGGTTGAATACATCCACTTTCTTAGGAAAGTGGTTGAGAAGCTTACGGTAATTTTTTTGACTCGCGATTACAGTGATTGGCAAATGGGCAGGGATTCCAGGATCTGGGGACCTGATTGTGGCGAGTTCTTGCCGGATCGTTGGATCGATGAAATGGGCAGGATCAAGAACTATGGTCCATACAAGTTCCATGCGTTCAATGTAAGCTTCATCAATCGTGTTCAACCCGACAATCACTTTATCCTCCGAATCCGACGGGAAACATGTTTTGTTTCACTAACGATCAACCGAATTATCAACTCACTCTTGGTTTCGCACTCAGGCTGGTCCAAGGATTTGTCTGGGTGTCAATTTGGCAATCTTTGAAGCTATCGCAATGATCGTTAACGTCTTCAATGACTTCGATCTGGAATTTGCCCCAGGATGGTAAGTCTATCCATGGTTTCACTTCTGACAAAGCACAGTAGAATTCTTTTTGATCAAATCAACAAAAACGGACGGACCTTTAACTTCTACGAATGAACGATAAACAAGGTGGAAGTCTGTTCCTAAAAGCAAGACTTTGGAAGGCGTCACTAGTAGATATCAAACCCCCCTGTACAAGTCCTCATTGTCCTTACCAATGAGTCATCCAATGATCATCTCTGTTCAACACCGCAAGCATTAAACAAGGATCCCTTCCCACTTGATTCCGACGTGGCAATTGAGCAAAGAGACCGCGTGGACCAACTCTTCAATTACCGGTGATTCTAACTTGAGTAAGAACCTTAGAAAAGTTATTTGTACCCGCTCTTGCGTATTGCAAGTAATTCTATTGTATGCATGGAACACAGAAGATTTGGAATTATGGAGAATCTTGATTTTATGTAAATTGATTGAGGAGTGGTCCAATGAACTAGACTATATGAGAAGTAGCAATTCTGATACAACACATTACCTACCTTGGGTGAGTTGCAATTTGCTTACTCCTCTACATTCTTTTCCTTTTAAATGTTTAAGAATTATATGTTTTTTCTCCTTTCTTTTCTTTACTAGAGTTTAGTTCAACCTTACTTTCAAAACATATTCAGCTTAGTTCTTGCCTTTTCCTTTGTATTATGTGAAAGCAACACATTCTGAATTCCATGGATGAAATATTCAACCTTTGCTCACAATTTACAACTTGGCCCAGTGTTTTTTGGAAGATTGCAAGCCAGAAAGGAGAGATCAATAATTCTATTTCAGAAAAATTCAATTCAGAATTGAAAATTTTTGGAATGTAAATATGCTATTTCAATAAAAGAAAAAGTGGCACAATTCAAAGCATTTCAGAATTTTTTTTATTTCTTGTTTCTTCTTGTTGTAAAAACTTATTGAATATGTCACAAATACTTGGAAACCCATAGGATGATCTTTGGTATTGTTTTATCATTTTATCAATCTGCAATCAAGCAATGTGGAGCTGTGATCAAACAAAGGAAGCTTTTGGAACTGTTTTCTGATCTCAAACTTTGGAAAATTAATCAATAATGGTAAGCAAGTTCATTCAAAGCAATCTATGGCTTATTAATTTAGCTAATTTTTCTAGTTCATCCTCTAATTGCTTCATCTCCAAAACCAATCTCTCTGCACAAGTTAATATTGCAAGAGAATGGAGGGATTCAAATGGTTTCATCTCATAATTTGGATATATCTCAACAGAAGTTTGTCCATATTCCACATTTCCTTTGGCATGATTTTCAACCTTCATCTTAGACAGATGGTTTGAATTGTTTTTTTATCAAGGTTGATGATAATTTTTGAACAATTTCTGCTTCTCAAGTAAAATTAAACAGAATGATATCTCCCGTGATCATCTTCCTCAGCATCTCACCAACAATCCACACTGGGCAGAAGGCTTTGGCTCAAATCATTTTCCAAATGGTATTTTGCATTCTCTAAGCAGTTTCTGTATTTATTTTGAATTCAATCTACAAATTCACACCTAACAGTGATTGTGAAATGGAGAGAAATTTCAAGTTAACTCTTGTTGTTTAAATCTACACCTGGGCTCCTTGTTATATGTCCTGGGTTTCATTCATCTATCTTTTTTTCCTACATAGCTACTGTTCAAGGAGTCCTACAAGTGTCTCCATTTTTCAACAACCAACATTAGGTGTATAATTGGTATCTTCATCATTCTGCTTAGCATTTAACCAATTTTTTATGATCACTTCTGAAAAGATTTGACCCCACTTTGTGGAATCAGGGCAATACTATTGAAAATATGGAACCTGCATGCCATAGCTTTCTAGCCCTTTCTGTAATTTCCCTTTTAACCTTTCCAGGATTTCTTTTCTTCCCAGAACAGAGGTTGAAACTGGTTGTTTCCTTAATTTTTTGAAAGGGTGGAATCAAGTTCTTTTTGAACTTGAAACTTGTACTTGATATACGGTGGGTGATGGTGGAACCATGTCCTTCAAAGGATCCATGTTCAACATAGTTTTGATGTAGTCCCATAGGCATAGATTAATGGTTTCATTGAAATTGGGAAAATACTTAGCTAATTCTTTTTTCAATTTTCTGGTGTTGATGGATTTCAAATTGTGAAAAGCTCTCAAATATATGTTATAATTGAAGAAAAATTAAGGGATTTTGGTGTTAAAGTGGGGCAGTTGTTGAGAGGATAAATTGCTTGGGAAAAAAAACAAGATTGAGACAATCCAATCCAAGGTCCTCTTATATTGAACACAGGTACTTTTGATATTTTATCAATGTATTATTTCCAAATTGAATGATTAAAATTGATGATGAAAATTAATTTGGATTCAAAATCCTTGTTTAAGACAGCTTTTAAATTTTGCATTGACATAAAAAGGCTGAGTGTAAGGGAGGAAGATTTTTTGACTTATTCAAAAAGCTAGACAACATCAGTCTGTGCTATTCATGTTTCCCTTGAAAACCTATCTTGTTTTGGAAAATGATTATTTTCATTCATTTTTTATGGGATGAATCTTAATTATTTTCATGATCTCACAGGTGAAAAATATCCATCACTAATATAGATTGAAAATTTTAATTTCAGTTTGATAAAGTGGATTTTCAAAGGGCTTTTATATTGAATTAATGTTTTTTTTTTCCAAAATCATATATTCCAATTGGATATGGTATATCAATCCCACATGGTCAGAATCCCAATTCCCACTTGGTGCAGTTCTCAGAAGGCTTGATTTACACACCTGGCTGTGCTGCAGATCTTGGCACACAGCCAACTTCCACTTGGCAAAGCCCAGCTTTTGGCAACCCCCCCCTTCCTTGATATCCCCACCCCCCTACTGATTTTGGTGGGTGTGGTCAAGCTGAGCTTGATTTTCCAAGCAAGCTTGAGGGATTTTTTCCAGGAGTTGGTTAGTTTCCCAGATGGGCTTGATGCACCATTTTAATTACCCATCAAAAAATCCTATTTTGAAAGTTAGTATTTCATAAAATGACTTGGATGAGTAGAATAATTTATGAAAATAACATCTCCAAGTGTTCATTGAGAATATTATAACTAATTGGATTTCACTGAAATTGTGTATTAATATGAAAAAAAATTTAAACTGTTTTTTTCAGTCCATTTTTAATAGAATTTTGAATTTGTAAAGCAAATCCCAAAAAAAGGGATTATCTATCCAAAGAAATCAATGAATTTTTAATATCCAAATTCCCTTCTCATCTGATGATGAATTTAATTTTGTTTCTAAATTGGATGAAAATATTATTGCAAATTCAAAAAGTAGCTGAGTAAATAGGGCAACCAATGGAGGTTATGAAAAGGATTTATGCAGAAAACACAATGCTGAAACTACCAAAAATTTAAAGCAGTTACAAGGGAATATTCCCAGAAAATCTTATTAGGTGAATATTATTATCACAAACCTGCCACATTTTGAGTCATAATTGTCAAATTTCAACCACATAAAATAGGTCTTTTCAGAGTTAGAAAACCTGCCATTTTTAATGGCAGGTTTCTGAAATACACATACCCCCTAACTGGTGTATTTCAAAATGGTGGGTTCCATGAAAATGGAGGGTTTCAAAAATGAAATCCACCATTATTCATCTTCACCCAAATCATGCAAAAAGTTCATACACGCCTCCATGTCATCAAATCCAAGATGCTCAACATCATAATGACCCTTTACAAATACCCAAGGCCCTCAAACAGCAAAGATCAACACCATTATCCACAAATATCAATCAATCCAATCAAAATCATCCTCATCCCATGGTCATCATTATTTACAATCTCAAGACAAGCACAAAGATCAATATTCTGGATAAAAGACACCACAAGTGCATTCAACTCTATCATTATTCTGATTCATCCATCTCTAATTCTGCATCATTCACTCTCATTCATATTAAATATTAAAATATCTCATAACTGATTCATCCTTCACCACTCTCTTCATTGTTAAAATCATGTCTCCCAAAAATTACTCCAACCTCTACCACAATCTGCTCCCACAGATCTTGCAACCTAGCCTGGGCCTCAACTGCAACTCAGAAGCCCCTTGTTCCATCTTACTAGCATCCTCCCCACTTAATCTCTGCATTGAAACCAGTTAATATCAGGACTGCATTTGTCTCCTTCCATCATTCTCAACACCCTTTTCACCACAAGGCTATCACATCATTCCCTTTCCTTTTACAATAATTTCTTAATTGTTCTTTAATATATCAGATTGTTTCTGCTCTTAGCTAAGGGCTATTGCATTAATCTGTTTCTTGTTTGCTCCCCTTTGGGCGCTCAGTTTTCTTTCTTCCACTCAATTATCCATTCTGCTTTTCAACCAACCAAACAAAGTTGTTCTCCCCAAAGGATCCATTCAGAGTTGTAGATAGAAAAGCACAAACACAAAATAAAAGGCCTTGCATGTGACTCATTTAAATTGCAAACTTGAGCCATGCACCCTACCAAGCTTCAGCTCACTCTGCTCAAAGTATTTCAATCTTGGATAGTTTGTAAGAAATAAGATGTTTCACTCCAGCAATCAACCCGCTTCTTCTTCAAATATTTTTAGAAGCCATATTTCTTAGAGTTTGCACTCTGGATCACAAGGATCTTTGGCTTTGGTTGTTTCATGATTAGATAGCAATATAGTGTTATTTCTTGGTCAACTGACTAAAAAGTTTCAGGTAGCGCTGAATAAAATGAGTATGAAGATGATGGTAAGAACATTGAGACTACAAGCTGGGACCAGAGCATCCCTTAAATATTATAGGCAAAATAGGTATAGGTGTCTTCTCCTTCCTCATACCTTTTTCTCACCATTCCTCTGATTGGTATTCTTCAATCCCTGATCCTAGTTTCTTTACCCTTGAGGATGAGGAGGGATCAGAGGGTTAGCTCTTTCTTGATTTTTCCTTGAGTCTGGGCTTAGGTATTTCATACTGTGGAGTCACAAGTGGGATCATTCTGTCCCTCTTGGTTACTCACATCTAGGAGACTGTTCTGCTACTTGTACATGTCTCTCCTTCTGTGTTGACTTCAATCAGCTTCTTGTGTGATTGGTAAACCTTCTTTGGCAGCCAGGTGCGTCAATCCAATGCATTCCTTAAAATATTTGCAAGCACCTTGGATGGAATAACCAAAACACGTGGGACCCACACCAGTACTTGAAGGGGGTAACATCCAAGGAAATCAGATCAGATAAACACATGATCTTGACCAAGGTGACAATGAAAAAAAGGGGGGAGGATGACTGAATAGAGACTGCCTAATTCACCAGAATTCTGGATCTTAGTCCAACCATCAATGTTGCCCTTGTAGAGGTTTTCATCAACCTAAGTTCAAAATAGCAAAATGGATCAATCAGTCATCCATCAATAAATTGGTCTCTAATTGGACAACAATCCGCTTGAAATCATGATGACCAAGATTAGGAGAGGGAGAGAGGGTTGGGTGGGGGGGGGGGGGGGGGTGGAGGCAAATGGGTGTACTGCACCTGTCAAAAAAATTTGACCCAATTGAGATGAGTGCAAAGGCATGAGTGATACCATAAGCCAGTATACCTACCACCAGTAGCACAAGCAGCATAGTACTTGGGTGAGTAGAGCTTGATGACAGCCTTAGGAGGGTTACTACAACTGGCTGCCAAGACCGACTTGGATTTGAGAGCATTGGCCTCTGAGATGGCCAATTGATCAGAAGATGGTATATGGGGAGAATTTGATGGAAACTACTTAGCAGATGATACAGCAGTTGAGGTAAAAAAATTGCGCAGTTGATAGCCTGGATGACAAATGCACTAGAAATCAAGTAGCTCAAGTCAGTAGGTATCATGTTGTTGGTGCTGGTTGGGTATTTATGGGGATAAGATCAATGAATCCATTGAGAAACGTATGCACACCCACCCTCCAAGCTATGATCACACCAGTCTGAGTCTGAGGATAGGATGGTTTGATGGTATTTGCATTCCTTGGAACAGTACGCACTGCCTTGGAACTTCACCCTGGATTCATTGGATGGGAAGGAGGGAAAGAGAAGATTTACAAAATTTAAAATGAGGGGATGGATGAGAATTGAGGGAGGATGAGGGGGGTTGATAAAGGAGAAATAGAGAGGATCAAGACTTATATAGTAAAATTTAAAAAACCCCCTTATTTCTAGTTAACTATGACATGCCTGATGTGAAATAAGTGGTTTTTTTGTTTTTTTAATGGCAGTTTTGAAATAGCCAATTTGGGTTGAAACCTGCCATTAAAAAATGGCAGGTTTAGTTAACTTTGATACGCCCTAATGAAAAAAATTGATTTTTTTTTGCTATTTTTGATTTTTTGCTTTATTTTCTGTATTAAGAGCATTTCATTGAAATAAAGTCTGTATTAATGAGCCATTATATTATTTAAGTATATTCTAGTGAATTAACTAAAAAATGGCTTCATGAATAACAATTGGAAAACCTAATTTATTTTCCAGTGTTTCATCTTCCTGGGTGAGGGGAAATTTATGAAAAAGCTGATTTCCAATTTAATTTCAAAAGAAAAATGGTAATTATTTTCCACAAAATAAAGGAAATAAATGCAGAAGTTTTATCTTATGGGAAAAAATGCATAATGGAATAAAATTTAAAATCAAAAGGAAGCCTATTTGGAGCAAAGATAATTTCCAAAAACTAAATTTTTGGATGAAATACAAGCCAACAAGAAATCAACATAAAAACAAGTAGGAAAAGTCCAAAGAAAACCATAAATGCTTGCTAGAAAACAATAATTGAATACTTGAGTTTTTTCCAAATATAGGACTTCAAATTATTAGAAATAAACTTCTGGCAAAATTTAGACTTATTTCAATAAAACAAAAAAAGCAAAGAAATACTGAATGATCAACCAAATCTTACAAGAAAAAAATCATTTATTATATTCAAAAGAGCCCAGAGTTTTTTGAAGAATATGCAGAGTCAGAATATGTTTTTCAAATAGATACTGGGTTGGTTTTCAATACCCTTCCTCAACAGGGGGTTGAAAATCTTTGGATTTGAGTTTGAGTTCAAAAAACATGGCTCATCTTTCCAGGAAACTGTCATACCTTTGGAAAGACTTTGACTTTTAATGAATTTCTTAAAATAATTTATTCTCAATGAACAATTATCTCTCAATGTCCAATGCTAGATTTATGACTTCAAAATTAATAAATATTTTTTTTGAAGAAGTTGTACTTTAGTGTTTCCTTTTTTATAAAATTACAAAAGAAGGCATTAATATAGCAAATTCTTGTACTGAATTCACACCTTTTGGTCTGTTCTATAACCCCAGGAAGGATTGGGGAACTTCCAAATTTATTCTGATTAAAAAAAAGGATGAATATAGAAAATTAATGTTTTGGGAACTTTTTCAAGGTTTGAAGAACTGTCCAGAGTGAAAGGAGAACTGATTGGGCTGAGTGTAGCTGTTAATAATCTATTTGGGCCTTGAAGGCTTCAATAAATCCTCCACACCCCCTGTGGGATCTTTCTGCAGCAGATTCTTTTGGAGAGTCAAAATATGAATATCAATTGAGTCAATGATTCAATATTTTTTTTAAAAAAATACACTTATTTCAAGGAATTAAAATGTTAGCTCATATTTGAGAAACTAAACTTATTAAATATAAGAAAAATAAGGAAAATCATAAAAAAGTAAATTTCTTTTCACAAAATGAAATATTTCTGGTGGGATGTAAATACAATTGTGAGAATATATAAAAAAAAGTCCAACATAATCATTTTTGGATGGGATTTCAAGTATGATTTCAAGTGAAAAAAATCCTCAAGTACATCAATCATCATAAAAAATATCAAAAATTAATTTATTTCAACAAAATGGAATATTTTTGGTTGAAAATAAGTACCATTGTACCAAATATAAAAAAGAAGATGCATTTCCTTATTGAATTTAAGAAATTGAACTATCAGGGCACATTCTATGAAATAACTCACAAAGTCAAAAAATAATGATACAAATATCACAAATTTATGGTTTTCAATAAAAGTTCAAATTTATGATGGGATGTAAATAATTCTGTTCCAAAAGAGAAAAATCAATCCTAAATATATGTATTCTACAAGGGAAATTTGCAGATTTGGGAATATTTTACCCAAAAAAATCATAAAGTATCAAAAGAATTATTAAAAATATCAAAAATTCCTTTCTTCAAATAAAATTTCATATTTTTCATGGAATGTGAATAATCTTGCAAATGATTGAGGAAAAAATAAAAAAATCCCATAAGAAAAGGGGGAATTGTTTTTCTCATCTCCCCTACCCTTAAACTCATGGGAAAACTATGTCTCTGCACCATGAAACCTAAATGGGTAATTCCTCAAACTCCAGGGTTTTTCAGGAATTTTTTATTTTGCATTGTTAATTCCACAGATACGTGGATGTTTTGAAAATTTTCCATAAAAATTCTACAGATTGATTGAAGGATTGCAAGCCCTTCAAAAAATCACCCCAAAAAATCAAACCAAAAAATCAATGTTTCACAACACATTTTTGGGCCATTTAATTTGCCATTTTTCTTGATTTATTTTTTAATTTTGAATTGAAAAAAGGTTTCAAAATTAATTGAAGAGCTCCAAAATATTTCTTGATGATTATTTGGATGGAGTTTTTGCCTCCTAAAATTGGAACCAACACAAAAAAAAAGAAAAATTTAACACATCCTTTTCAATATTTTATTTAAAAATCAAGCCTAGATATTTCTTTCAATATTTTTTTCTAGGAATTTGGAAAAAAAATAAAAGGGTAAAAAAAACCATTTGGATTTTTTTTGAGGGATTTTAAACCCCAAAATATTGGTCACAACAATAATAATTCAGTACAAAATGGGTGGGGGTCTGCACTTTTGAATCCAGTTTTGATTTTGTTTTACTGAATAAATTTGTCCAATTTTGAAATAATTGAGGCTTTAAGTTTGAATTTAGCCTTCCAAAGGGTTCAGAAATTATTCTTTTGTAATTATTTAGTCACTTTTTTTCCCTCAGAAATAGAACCAAACAATCAGAGAAAAGGAGGGAAATAAACCCTTTATAGGCTGGGGTCTGCTTTTTTTACCCCTGTTGCATAATACAAACCATATTAAATATAATTTTTTATGAATTTTTTAAATTTTCCTCATTAATATCTGGAGTGCTCCAATAATCTCACCAAAAACTAAATCACCTGCATAATCCATTTGCCACCCAAAACATCTCCCCAACCAACCAACACCACTCATCATTACTTGTCACAAAAGACAGAACTCATACTCAATCACCACACCTTGATGAGTTTTCAATTTATTTTTCTTTTAAAAAACAAGGAATTGACTCATAATAACAATGAAGATTAGAACAGAGGAAATCAAGATCATGACAGGAAAAGCTCCTACCCAGATAACAAGGAAAATGACTGAGATCTAGCCTAGTAATGATAAACTTCCAAGTGATCCTTTTTTAGATACCTCTACTGTTAACTACAATGGAATAACCTTTGATTGCACCAAATTAGCCTGAAATCCTTGTTATTGGTCAATCTTCCATGAAGCCTTCCTATATACAAACTTTTGAATGGTCAATTTGAGGTTTGAAAGGCTTGAGTTTTGAGAATGAAAGAGTTGAAAATTTCCCTCTTCCCCTTTTGATCCTTGATCTTTAGAATGTTATAAACTAGTTCTGCTCAAGAAGTGATAATGAATAAGGAATATTTAATGGGAACCACATGCATCCTTGCAACCTTTTGTGATTGACATGCAAGACTAATATGAAATTAAATAAATAAAAAAAAGGAAAATGAGAGTAAAGAGAAAAAAAAAGAAAAATAAAGAAGATCCTGAGAGATGGAAGCTTGATAGAACTGCATCACCAACGTCCCCCCATAATTTGATGCGGATGAACGTTAACCAAAACAATTTTTAATGAGCAGATCCAACATTTTTTGGCTGGAAGCTTTCAACAATGCATGCGCTGCCATATTGTTGGAGGAGATAAGTTTTACAGCCACCAAGCGGTTGTTGTGCTGCTCTTGGAACCACTTGAGCTTCATATCAATATGTTTGGTCTTGGAGTTTGAACCAAAGTGCTTGATCTTATCCAGGAGGCCCTTGTGGTTGATGAGAAAAGCTGTTGGTGCAGGCGTTTTCTTCCAAAGTTTGCCCACCACCAACTTGATCCACAGTCCTTCTTGAGCGCTGTTGATGAGTGCGTTTAACTCTGCCTCCTTTGTCAAAAGATTTATATTTGAATTTTTCCTACTTTTCCAGGCTACTGGAAAATAAAACCAATTGACTATATAACCAGATTGCAATAGTTGAGTTTCTGGGTTGTGCGCCCAATTAGCGTCCAAAGAAATTGTTAAACCGCCACCATTGTCCATGGGATTGAGGTTCAGGGAATGATTTGTTAACCCCAAAAAATACTTCCAAACATGAAGCAGCTCCTTCCAGTGTGTAAGACCTGGCTTCTGATTGAACCTGGAGAGCAAGGATGCCGCCGCCAACAAGTCAGGTTGCGTTCTGCAGGATAGATGATTGAGTATTCCCGTAAATTGCCAAAAATTGACCCCCAGCTTGCTGAATTCTCCGGAATCCTGATCCATGGCCTGTAACAGTTGGAGTCCAGGTGGTGTAAGGAGTAAGAACTGGACAACATGGCCTTAGACCCTTTCAGTCAGATTTAACTCCATCCCAAGTACGGTATCTGGATTGTGAGCGGAAGATCTAGGGAATTTTTCAAGAAAGAGATCTTCAAACCAATCAACTTCCCCAACAACCACAAGATTGTCCAAATTAAAGTATAAGGACAAGTTCTTGAGTTTGTGAATATACAGACAAGGATTGGAGGCAGAATCCTTGTACCCAATTGACCCAGGCCAGCCTATCAATGTCTTAAACCAGTTTGTCAATTCCTGTCTCAAACCGTACAGCAATTTTTTGAGCTTCAGAAAATTTGAGTTCTGCTTGCATCCTTCCAGTCGCAGTATGTAGATAGCTTTGTCAAGAGGAGCAAACAGAAATGCAGCTTTAACATAAAACTGCTGCATCCAAAGTTTCTGATGCAGACCAAAGATGAGAAACAAAAGAAGAGTAGTAAATTTGCCTGTGGGGGAAAAGGTGTTGTCAAAATTGATCCCTGGTATCTGAAAGTTTCCCATGGTGCACAGTTGCAATTTTCTTTTTTCTGGTGACAAGTTGGTTTCCGGGTTTATTCTATCAACCCACATAGTTCTGAGATAATGATCAGGAGTTTGATCAAAATTCTCCCAAACTCCCTGGTTTTCAATTTCTTGCAGTTCTATGGCACAAGAATCCAGCCATTCTGATGGGTCATTTTTTGATCAAGATGAATGTGAGTAGTGCTTTGGCTTAATCTTTTCCAAACGTAATCTGAGGTTATACCGGTCATAAAATGTTGATTCACCTTTTCCAGGCAATTCCATAGATACCAGCGGCAAAGGAGAACTGTTTGCTTCATTGATGGAGGAAGTGACAGTCAGAGCAGTATCAGCATGGTTGGGTGCGACTAAAGATGGGGAAACAATTTCAGAATCATTAGTGCGCAAAGATGTAGAAGAGTTTTCATAGAAAACATCAACTTCATCTTGATCCACAACTTATAAATCATCAGTGTTGTCCAAATGTTTAATAGATTCATCAAAATCAAGGATCCTCACACTCTTGGTGTCTAGAATCCAATCATCCTTGGTGAGTACCTTATAGGACAGCAAGTTGTCATTGTACCCAACTAATTGACCAAAGGAACCTCTGGGCTCAAGTTTCTTAAATGAACCCTTTTTGCCAAGAATGTAGGTGAGGGGGTTCCCAATGGGAAAGAAATAAATCAGTTCCAGCTTTTGTCCTTTAAACAGTTTGTATGGGGATTTTCTTCATCTGTGGGATGGAAACTGGTTGATTGTGAGTACGCAGGCTTTGAGTATAATACTCCAATATTTGGTAGGGATTTTTGAGTTGAAAAGAACTTTTCTCAGAGCTTCAAGGATTGTCCAATTATACCTTTCCGCCAAACCATTTTGTTCTGGAGTATACAGATCAGAGAATGTTTGTTTGATGTTGTTTTCCGTGAAGAAATCCTTCATTGAGTTGTTGACAAATTCTGTTCCTCTTTCAGAGTGAAGAATCATGGGACTGTATCCAAATCTCTTTGAATCCATATTAATCAGGAATTGAAGAGTGGAGCTAACCTCACTTTTGTTTTTGATTGGTATGGCTGATAAGAATCTTGTACAACTGTCCACAATTGTCAGTATATAAGAGTCATGGTTGAGACTTCTTGGTTTGATAGGACCTATCAGATCACAGTGGAGTTCCTGAAAAGGCCTTTCTGATTTTCAATGCTTAGAAGAGAAAGAAGATTGAGTGATCTTTCTAGCAGAACAGGCCTTGCATTCTTTTGACTTTGATATTTTAATCCACAGCTTCTTTATGATTTGATGATAACTAGGGTGACCAAGAGATTTATGAATTTTTTCCTCTTGACTGAGATGAGAAGAGAGATTGGAAGTCTTGTGACAAAACTGTAGAATGGGTATATTGCAATTGTATTGACCAACAACCAACCAACTACCTTTATTGAGAAGAACTTTATTGACAAGCAAGGATATTTCAAATCAATCCAACAAAAACAATCAAAAAGACAACAGATTATCAGTGGAGTTGGGAGTGTAGAGAACATCAGATATTTTTGCTATTTGCCCATTATTGTCCCTAAGCGCTACTGTTCCTTTTCCAGTGTATTGAAGACTGTCAATGCCTGAACTGGTAAAGATAGATCCAGTTATTTATTGGTCTAGTTGGTCAAAGAACAAGACATCAGACACCATATGCATCAAGGATCCAGAGTATAAGACAAAGGCTTGAGTGCTTGAATGAGAAAGACTAGAGTGAAAAGTCCTAACACTGGTGCCACCTTGTTTGACCTCACTGGCATTGGTTCTCTTTTTCTTGGGAAAGCTTGGTCTAAGTTGAGGATAGAGCTTCCAACAGCGGCCTTCTGGATGAGCTGCCGTAGGATTATGCCAGTTGGTTTCACAAGGCTTGATATCCTTATTAAAGAAGGAAAGAGTATTGTTGGAATCTTCTTTGCTTTTGAAGCTAACTGATCCACTCCCTAGAGAAAGATTGTTGTGAAAAAACTTCAGATTGTCAAGTATGTGATTTGGGGTAAATTTTTTGTCTGAGTGATTAATCTTTTGCTCCACTGTGTCCATTGAAGACAGGAGTTTTTTGAGTATAAGATATGCAATAATATCAACTGGTAAATCTATTCCTACTTTTTGAAGCTTTGAGATCGAGGTTTTGGTCTTTTCAATAAACCCAATTAAATTATTGGCACTAAATGGTGTTCTGAGAAACTCCTTGAAGACTCTTGCTTGATTTGACGCATGATTGGAAGAAAAGTAGTTATTGATATTGGTCCAGATCAGATGGGCATCTTTTTCATTTTCATGAGTTATAATGTTGGCTTGTACAGAAGTTTCTAACTTGGAATTTAAGATGGTTTTAATTCAAACATTTTCCATGTGACTCAGTCCAATTGGAATTCCATGTGAATCTTCTTTCTTCTTTTTAAGTTTTTCAAAAAGATCTTGCAAATCCATCATGTTGACAACTTGATTAGGCCAGATGGAAAAATTTTCCATTGTAAGCAGTGGAATGGCTTCAATTTCTGTCTTGAGTATGGTGGCTGTCATTGATTCAGACATGTCTAGCTCCTTGGTTCAAAGATTCACTCTTAGGTGAATAATCTGGGCCAAAATTTTGGAACTTTTCAACTGTTAATTGTGATGAGTTTTGAATTTCTTTGTCTTTTAAAAACCAAGGAACTGAAACATAATAACAATGAAGATTAGAAAAGAGGAAATCAAGATCATGACAGCAAAAGCTCCTACGCAGATAACAAGGAAAATGACTGAGATCTAGCCTAGTAATGATAAACTTCCAAGTGATCCTTTTGTAGATACCTCTACTGTTAACTAAGATGTGATAACCCTTGATTGCACCAAATTAGCCTGAACTCCTTGTTATTGGTCAATCTTCCATGAAGCCTTCCTATATACAAACTTTTGAATGGTCAATTTGAGGTTTGAAAGGCTTGAGTTTTGAGAATGAAAGAGTTGAAAATTTCCCTCTTCCCCTTTTGATCCTTGATCTTTAGAATGTTATAAACTAGTGCTTCTCAAGAAGTGATAATGAATAAGGAATATTTAATGGGAACCACATGCATCCTTGCAACCTTTTGTGATTGACATGCAAGACTAATATGAAATTAAATAAATAAAAAAAAAGGAAAATGAGAGTAAAGAGAAAAAAAAAAGAAAAAGAAAGAAGATACTGAGAGATGGATGCTTCATAGAACTGCATCACCAGCACACCTCAATAAAAATCACTAAAAAATCCAAATCTCTTTCTAAAGTCTCATTTTATCTCACTTCATCCATCTCAAACTTAAATTAAAATCTTCACTTTATTTCAAAAAAAAAAAGAAAAACTTATCAAAATGTTTCAAGAAAACATCCACCCACTTTTCAAAAATGTTTCTCAATCTCCAACTTCCATTTCATGATCTAATCAAACTATTTATTCAAAGCTTATGGCCCTTCCTCCTGAGATACAATATAGCACAAATTTTTCAAAGAAAAGGAAGACCAATTTTCCTTTCAGATTAAGTGGCCATTTTTCCAAAGAAAAAAAGTGCATCAAGGCTTGAAGCTTAATTTCCAGACCAGAACCATCCACTATCTACTAATCCTTCAAAGTATACAGTAAAAAGAAGGGTTCAAGTGAAGCAAGATGAGACGTTAGTTTTTGTAAAAAAGCTGGTTTTAATCCTTTATTAATTTCTAACTCTCTCCTAAAATCTGTTAAATATTACCCTGCTACTGTCTCTCTCTTTCTGTTGTCTCTCTCTCTCTCTCTTCTTCTCTTTCCCTCTATGTACCATGGCTGTCACACCTTCTACATGCATGCTCCAAATCTCTAGCCTAGGTCTTAAGACCAACTACCAAGCGGAGGCTCCTTACAAACACAACTCTCAGACTCAACTTTGACACTCTCAAATCTCTCTCAAACCCAACTTCAACTAAAGTTCAACTCTTCCTCAACTCAACCTTGACCACTGTCACTCAACCAATATCTTCCTTTCTTTACTCCCAAATATTTATATTTCTTTTCTTGTCTCTACTGTCTTCCATTTCTTTCTTTCATTTCATTTTCATTGAATATAATTAATCTTCAACCCCATCACACCTCTTTTTTCACTGTTGTACTCAATCTCTTATCTGTCTAGTAAGACTGTCATCTTGATCTCAACAACTGATCTTGTCACTCAACCCCTGGAAGCTATAAACCTCATTTCCTCAACGCAATATCTTCAGCCCACCAGCTCCTCAACCCGCCATTCCTCCAGAAACCCCCCTTGAATCTAGTCTTTCACCAAATCCTCTTGATGCAACCTACCTGATTTTTGTTCTGGCTTGTTTCTTTCTTCTTGTTCCTTTCTTGCCTATGTCTTCTTGTGTCTTTCCACCCAACTGATGCTCTACTCTGGGTAGCCCTCTTGAATTGTCATTTCATAAGTTTTAAATTCCTAGAAATTCAATACAGTTAAAAGCCAAAGATCAGTCCAACTAACCTTACCAAATCAATGGAGGGATCAAGCAGCAACAGATTTCAAAAAATTATTCTCAAGGCAGCTCTTGAGGCAGTACCTATTATTACCAACAAAAACTAATTGATATGGAAAGAAAAGATGACCATGCTCTTGAAACTCAAAGGCATCAAAGAATCACTTGAGGATGAATCAAAGAATCTTAATCCAACCAAAAACATGGATAAAAGGTTTATTCTCCTTTCTAGAATTTACTCAGTCACTCACAACAGCGTTGTCAATCCAGTAAACATCACCTCAGATAAGCTACTCTGGCAGACTACCAAAGAAAGGTTTGCATCTTTGCAAACCACAAACCACGCAAGTGTGTTCTACAAATTGCTTTACCAGCAATTCAAACCCAACTCCATCCATCTATTTATTACCAAAACAAAGATTTCCATGAAGAAAATGATCAATGTGGGGATTGACTTACCAGACAAAACCCTTGCCTACCTAATTCTCTTCAAGTTTTACTCCTCAATCCAATCTATTTGGCAAAAAATTATGCACTCAGACAAAAATGTTTTGGTTAATCTGGTCATCAATCACCTCACTCAACTTGACAATGAAACAAAATCTAAATCAAAAGAATCCAAATCTTTGGACACCGCACTTGTAGCCTCAAGAAGTGTCAAAAATTCTGTCCCCCAAGAGCTCCGCTGCAAGAGAGGGTACCAAAATCCACAGTCACCAGACCACATCAAGGAAAAATGCTGGCAAAAGCACAAACACTTGGCTCCAGACTGGTGGAAAGAAGTCCAAGCAACCTGGAGAGCACAATTCAGCTCAAATTCTAAGGGAAAAGAAGTGGACCACTACCATGCGCTTCTCACCACTTGGATTGAAGAGTTAAACTTACAAAATTGAATCATTCTTGAATCTGGGGATTCCTGCCACTTGTTCAACTCTTCAGATTTCTTCATCAATCTTGAGGAATGCTCAGGAGAAGAGTCTATAAGCACCTGAAAGGAAGGAGCAAAGCTCCCAATCAAAGGAAAGGGAACTGTTCAACTTGCCTGGAAGGGCTTCACTGTCACTCTCTCCAACTTGTTCTTTTTTCCCAATTTAGTAGTCAACCTCATAAGCCCGGGAGAACTAATCTCCTCTAAAAAATGTTCCCTAACCACCAGTGGGAATCAGTTTCAGCTCTTTTCTCACTCACTTCCTGTCTTTTTGGGATTCATCCAAGGCAATTTTTTTTTCTGAATTTCCCTCTCTAGTAGGAAACAATTGCAAACTCTGCTATGTCACTCAAAATGATTGAAATCCCAACAAGCTCAAAAATTTTCACCTATCCTTTGGACATGCCAGTCCCTATCAACTCAAAAATCTCTTCCCCAAACTCTCTCCCAGCTCTCTGTCAGACTTTCAATGCAAAGACTGTATCTTCTCTAAAATAACCAAATCCACCTTCAAAAACACCTCAACTTCAACCACCCAGCCATTCAAACAACTCCACTTTGACCTGATTGGACCTATCACTCCATCCTTCAGAAACAACATGAAATATATCATGTTGATCATCAACAATTAATCTGGATATATCCGCAATTTCTCTTCAGAAAAAGTCAGACGCTGGACCTCAACTCAAGAAAATCTTAAACTTCAAGAAGAAAAAGCAAAACTTTTACCCTGCTACCATATTCTCAGACGGTGGAGGATAGTTTTTCTCTTCCAATTTAAAAGAATTATTTCAAACCAATTCCATTCAACATCTCATCACCAAACCATACCATCACAAACACAATGGCAAGATTGAGCGGGCCAACAGAACTCTCACTGAGTCAATCCAAGCCACCCTCAGAAGCTCCAAGCTGCCTCTCAATCTCTGGGCAGAGTTGGCAAAGTTGGCCTGTCTTGTCCTGAACCAAATTCCAAAAAATACTCTTTTGGCCTCCCCCTATCAAATTTTCAAAAACAATTCACTCCCTTGCAATTATTTACATCCTATTGGCTCCCAAGTTGTCGATCTCAAATCTAAGGTAGCTCAAGGTGAAAAATTCAAAGAGTGCAGCCTGTCTAGTATCCTTGTGGGCTAAAACCCTAAATTTCTTTCCTACCGTATTCTCTGTCCTGAAAATTTTATCATTTCTCCTAAACATGTAAAAATTCTAAAAAATTCCTCTTCTCCCCAGTTACATTCTTCATCACCTTTGAACTCCAACACATCCCCAGAAATCAATTTTGACATAAATCTTCCTCTTTCCTTCTCTTCTCCAGAAACTTCCTCTGTTGCAAACATTCCTCACAATCCTGTGGAACCCAACAGCAATGAACACTCTCCTTCTCCTTCTCCAAAGTCTTCCAATGATCAACCTTCTGACTCTTCCTCCAAATCTTCTGAAAAACTTTCAATTCAACTCAATCCAAATTAATCTCTGAAAGATAGGTCTACCATCAACCCTCCTCAACAATATGGCTACCACCACTACTTTGTTCCTAAATCTTACAAACAGTCCAAGAAATTCCCCAACTTCCTCAAATGGGATGCATCCATGGAATCAGAACTCAACGGCATTGAAAATCTGAAGGTGTGGGATAACTACAACAGGCCTGAACCAGTGAATCCCCTAAGTAAAACTTGGGTGTAACAACTCAAGGATAACTGTCACGGAGATCCTCTTGTGTAAAAGAGTTGGCTCTGCATACAGGGATTTGATCAAATCTACAGGCTTGACTACCTCCACACTTTCTCTCCCACTGTCAAAGAAGAATCTCTCAATATAGCGCTTCTTTTTGGCCTTTACCACTCACCTCAATGTCAAGAGCACCTTTCTTCACATGCCGCTATCCAACAGTGTTATAATCAAACAAACTAAGGGATCAAAAAGAAAATCCAAATATTTAATTCTCAACAAATCACTATATGGGCTCAAGCAGGCGCCAGCCAACTGGTTCAGAACTCTAACTTCTTGGATTCACAAGCAGGGATTCCACAAATTGATCTCTGACCCTTGCCTCTACATTTATTCCACCAGAAATTCCATTCTTTTCTTTCATGTTGATGATCTGATCTTGGTTGGCTCCAGTGAAAACTTCCTAACAAATTTTCTCAATCAATTCAATAATTCCAGTCACCAGAAACCCAATACAATCCTCGGGATGGAATTTGAAAGGCTCAATGACTCCATTCTTCTATCACAACCCAAACACATTGAACACAGGCTTGAAGAATTAAAAATGAAGGACTGAAAAACTTCCACAATTCCTTTCATGTTTAACTCCAAGCTCTCACTGGCCTCTGACAAATACCACCAAGAATTCCTGTCTCTGAAAATCAACTAATGGTCTTCTCTGTTCCTAATGAACTACATTGTTTTCTCACTTGCCCTGACTTGAGCTTTGCAGTCTCTAGCTTGGCAAGTTTATGTGAAAATCCCGGGATGCAACACTGGAGAGAAGTCAAATGCTGCTGGAAGTACCTCAAGGACACTAAAAATCTCAAACTCTCTCTCAAGTTTCACAATACTGACACTCAAATTCAATGCTAAAGCAATGCAACCTGGAGCAATGACCTAGAAACTACAAAGTCACAATCAGGGCACCTAGCCTTAATTTTTGGATCACTCATCTCTTGGAGTAGCTACTGTCAACAAAATGTGACTCACTCAACCACCAAAGCTGAATTGAATCCCCTTGTTGACTCTTTCCTGGAGGCCATTTTGATGAAGGACCTGATATCTGAACTCTGGGAGAAAAAATTGGAGCCCAGCAGGAACTACATTGACAATAAAGGTCTTGTTGAAAAAATCAAGAAGTTTGGTTGCAACTCAAAAACTTGGCACATTGACATAAAAACAAAAGCTATTTGGGAAGAACTCAAACAAGTAAGTCTCATCATTGACCTCATCTACTCCAAGAAAATGAATGCCAATGGGCTCACAAAAGCCCTCCAACCGGGCTCTCTAGCTAATCTCACCTCCCTAATAAACCCAACCTTCTTACTCGTCTCCAGCTCTACCAGACACAGGGGGTGTTAAATATTAAATATTGTGACCCTGCTACTGTCTCTCTCTTTCCTTTGTATCTCTCTCTCTCTTATTCTCTTTCCCTATCTGTCCCACGGCTGTCACACCTTCTACACACATGCTCCAAATCTCTAGCCTAGGTCTCAAGAACAAATTCCAAGTGGAGGCTCCTTACAAATACAACTCTCAGACTCAACTTTGACACTCTCAAATATCTCTCAAACCCAACTTCAACTCAACTTCAACTCTTCCTAAAATCAACCTTGACCACTGTCACTCAACAAATATCTTCCCTTCATTACTCCTAAGTCTTTATATTTCTTTTCTTTTCTCTACTGTCTTCCATTTATTTCTTTCATTTCCTTTTCATTGAATATAATTAATCTTCAACCTCATCACAAATCTGTTGCCACTGTTGTCCTCAATCTCTTATCTATCTGGTAAGACTGTCATATAAATCTAAAAAACTCATCTTCTTACTCAACCTATGGTAGCTCTAACCCTCATTTCCTCAAAGCAATATCTTCAGCCCACCAGCTCCTCAACCTGCCATTCCTCCAGCAACCCGCCTCAAATATAGTCTTTCACCAAATCCTCTTGATGCAACCTTCAAGATGTTTGTTCTGGATTTTTTCTTTCTTCTTGTTCCTTTCTTGCCTATTTATTCTTGTATATTTCCACCCAACTGATCTTCTTCTCTGCGTAGCCCTCTTAAATTTTCATTTAATAAGTTTTAAATTCCTAGAAATCCAACAAAATCCTCCACATCCCCTGTCCATATAAACCCAAGAAACATTTAAAACAAAATATCAAAAAATAAAAACACTTATCTTGATGTGAAATATCCTGTTGAATTGCTGAAATAGGATAGATAATTTAAGAACAAAGAGGGATCTGAAAACTGGTTTAGACTTGAAGTTTGACAACAACTAGGTTGGAGATGATTGATGAAATGAAGAAAAGAAAGTTGAGGAAAAGGTGGAAAGGTTCTTTTGGAAAAAGAAGACGTGAAAGATTAGGTTTGAGAGCACAGACACAATGATGATGAGTGACAGTCTTACCACTCAAGTTATTTATGAGCTAGATATGGAATATTCAATATTTGGTTTGATGGATAAGATGTTTGTGAGAAGGATGAGAAACAGAAAGAAGAGAAAAGAAAAGATAAGAGAAAGAAAAGAGTAGAAGAGCAGAAGTTGAGTTTTGGAGTTGTCGTGGTGAGATTGATCTGAGTTGGTGGGTGATGGTTTGATGATGAATTGGTTGATTGTTCTGTTGAATGAGGTTGATTGGATGGTCTTTGTTCTTCTAGGACGGTGCGTCCTCTTCTCACTTGTTGAGATAGACTTGGGAAATAGAAAGAAGATGATGACAGAGAAGTGAAATGTAGAGAAAAAGTGTGACAGTCAAATGGAGTGCAAATGAGGGCCCGGAATGGGGTAAATTATTTGACACCCCCCATGACTTGTAAGATTGAAAAATTAGAAGAAGTGAAGGTAGGATTGATTAATTGAAGAAGTAGGGAAAGAGAGGGAAGAGTTAGAGCCTTGGTGAGTCCGTTGGCTTTCATTTCAGGAGCTGGTATCAATTTGATGTAAAGATTTCCTAGTTTGAGTTCTTCACAAATTTCTTTTGTTTTGATGTTGATGTGACAAGTTTTAGAGTTTCATCAAAAATTTTTTAATTTGTCATCAAGACCTTTGTTATCAATGAATTGGCAACTTGTTTCTATTTCTTTCTTCCAGAGTTTGGCCACAAGCCCTCTCATCCATATGGCTTTGAGAAATGAATTGACTAGTGGATTGAGTTTGGCTTCTGTTGTTGAATGTGTGACGTTCCGCTGCCTGTAGCTGCTCCAAGAGATGAGTGAATTAAAAAGAAGAGAAAGATGTCCCAATTGGGAGCGTCTGGTTTCTGTATCATTGCTCCAGGTTGCGTTGCTGTAACATTGAATTTGAGTGTTGGAGTTATGTACTTGCAGCATGAGTTTCAAATCTTTTGTAGCCTTGAGATATTTCCAGCATTTTTTTACCTCTCTCCAATGGCAAATAACAGGCTTCTCACAGAATTTTGCAAGGCTAGAAACTGCAAAACTGAGATCCGGTTGGGTAAGGCAAGCAATGTAGTTGATCAGAAAAATGGCCAATCTGTAATTGATATTCAGGGCCTTAAATTCTTCATGTTCTTCATTGGAGGCTGGAGTCAAATTGACATTGGCGGTCAAGGGGACAGATGACGGCTTGCGATCTATCATTTTCAATTCTTCCAAACCATGTTTGATGTGTTTAGGTTGTGAGAGTAAAATCTTGTTATTGATTTGTTTGTATTTCATTCCGAGAATAGTGTTTTGATTATGGTGGCTTGATTTAGGGAATTGTTTTAAGAATTTGTCCTGAAAGTTGTTTCCAAGTCCAACCAAGATAAGATCATCAACATGAAAGAAGAGAACAAAATTGGAGCTAGAATGGATGTATAGACAGGGATCAGATATGGATTTGTGGAATCCTTGTTTGCGGATCCAAGAAGTGAGGGTGTTAAACCAATTTGTGGGAGCTTGCTTTAGACCGTAAAGAGATTTTTGAAGAATAAGAAACTCTGTTTTTTGTTTTTGATCATTTAGGTTTTCTGAGGATTACTTTATCAGTTAAGGGTGCGTGGAGAAAAGCACTCTTAATGTCAAATTGAGTAATAGGGAGAGAATGGAATAGACCAAACAATAGAGCAATTTGTAGAGAGGCGGCTTTTCCGGTGGGAGAAAACGTATCTTGATAATCAAATCCATAAATTTGATCAAATCCTTGAACACACAATTGACTTTTGTAGACAAGATGATCTCTGTGGCAATTATCCTTCAAACGGTATACCCAAGTAGTATTGAGGGGATTTTCCAGTTCTGGACCATCATAATACTCCCACACTTCCAAAGATTCAATACTGTTGAGTTCAATATCCATGGAGTTGTCCCACTTGAGAGAGTCTGAGCATCTTTTTGCCTGTTTTTAGGATTTGGGAACGTAATAGTGATGATATCCATATTGTTGGGGTGGATTCAAAGTTGATCTGTTTCAAAGATTATACCCAGGTACAAGTTTCTGCGCGAGTTCTTCAGAAATGTCTGATTCTGAATTAGCTGATGGAGTGTCAGGAAGATTAGGAGTAGGAGTGAATGAAGATTGTTGGTCTTCAGTAGGTGAATTGTTGGAGTCATTGTTGACTGAAGGAGTGATGGGAGAGTGTTTGTTGGAGAGAATAGGCAAATGGTAATTGATTATGAGAAACTGTATGTCTTTGGTGGGATTTGAAGTAGAGGGATACTGGGAAGGATTGTTGTTTTTGAGAATTTTAACATTTTTAGAAGAGATAATGGAATTGTCAGGTTTTAAAATACGATAAGAAAGAAAATTGGGGTTGTAACCCACAAGGGTACCAGGGAGTCCTTGATCTTTGAGCTTTATGCCGCGACTGACTTTGTAATCAAGATATACAACCTTGGACCCTATTGGGTGAAAGTAATTGATATGGAGTGATTTCCCAGAAAATATCTGGTATGGAGAAGGGAAGTTGGGAGATTTGGGAATTTGGTTTAAGGCAAGACAAGCTGACTTAGAAACTTCCACCCAAAGATTCAGAAGAAGATTAGAGCTTTGAAGAGTAGCAAGAATGGATTCTGTAATGGTTCTGTTTGCTCTTTCAATTTTTCTGTTATGTTTGTGATGGTATGGTTCAGAGATGAGGTGCAGGATTGAGTTGGTCTTGAAGAAATCCTTAAGTTTGGATGAGGCGAATTTGCCACCGCCATCAGTGCAAATTGTTGCAGGGTATCTGTTTTTTTTTTTGTTTTTTGTGATTGAGAAAAGTAATGATTTGTTGACATGCATCAGATTTATACTGAAGAGGGATGGCTGAGATATAACCCAAATGATTGTCTATAACGGACAGTATGTAGTTCATATTGTTTCTTGCAGATGGAGAAATGGGAACAATCAAATCCAGATGGAGTTGTTTGAAAGGTTTTGAAGAAGGGTTTGAAGAGTTTTTGAAGGAGGATTTGGTGATTTTGGAGAACACGCAGTCCTCACATTGGAAATTTGAGAGCGTGTTGGCTTGGATAGAAGGCATAAGGTTTTTGAGACAATATGGACTGGCATGTCCAAAAGATTGATGTAGATGTTTGACTTGATTGGGATTCAGTTCCTTGAGCAAAAGATGACAGAATCTGTTGTTATTTACTATGCGTGAAGGAGAATTGAGGATAAAAAGATTTTCTCGGATGAATCCCAAGAAGGCTGGTTCCGAGTGGGACATAAGAGAAAATTGATTTCAGAATGAGGAGAGCAAGCATTGTTGTGACAAGATTAGTTCTCCAGGACTGATCAAATTTACTACGATTTTGGGAAAAAATAGGCAGTTGGTGAGTGTAACTACGGAATTTTTCCAGCTGAGTTTTACGGTTCCTTTTCCTTTGATAGAAAGTTTGGCATTTTCCTTTCCAGTGTTTATGAAGTCATTGCCAGCACATTCTTTGAGATAACTGAAGAAATCCGGTGAGTTGAACATATGACAGGAAGAACCCAAGTCGAGGATAATTCTATTGAGCGGATTTATCTCTTGAATCCAAGTGGTAAGAAGAGTTACGTAGTGAGCGACTTCCTTCATTTTAGGGTTGGAATTGAACTGAGCTTGCCAGTTTGCTTGGGATTCCTTCCACCAATTGGGCGCCAGATGTTTGTGAAGATGCCAAAATTTGTTGGCTGAGTGATCAGGAGATTGGGGATTATGGAATCCTCTCTTGCATCTAAGTTCTTTGGGAACTGGCTTCTTGGAAGGAAAAGACAAAATAAGTGCTGTGTTGCTGATTTTTGTTTCCTTTTATTTGACCTTGGATTCATTGTCTAGTTGAACAAGATGATTAAGCACAAGGTCCATGGTAACTATCTTATCCAAGTGCATGATCTGTTGATGGATTGAGTGCAGTGAAGGTGGAAATCTAAAGAGAACGAGATAGGAGAGGATGTCGTCTGGAAGATCAATTCCCACGTCTACCATTTTCTTCAAGGAGATCTTGGTTTCTGTGATGAAAAGATTGATGGATTTGGGTTTGAATTGTTGGTAAAGAAATTTGTTAAAGATCCGAGCTCGATTTGCGGTTTGGGAGGAGGCAAAGCGTTCTTTGATGGTTTTCCAGAGAAGCCTAGCCAAGGAGATATTTGTTGATTAGACCACATTTTTGTGAGTGACAGAATCAATGCGTGAAAGGAGAATTACTTGGGTTTCCATGTTGTTGTTAGAATTGAGATTCTTGGAATCATCCTCTAGGGCTTCCTTGAATCCTTTAATTTCTAGCAACATCATCATCTTGTCCTTCCATATAGAATAATTTTCATCCAAGAGAATAGGTACGGCTTCAAGCACGGCTTTGAGAATGATTTTTTGGAAACCATCTTTGTTAGATCCCTCCATGGCTGAATTTGATTAGATTATTTGGACGGATGTTGGGCTTTTAACCATGTTGAATTGCTGAAATAGGATAGATAGTTTAAGAACAAAGAGGGATCTGACAACAGGTTTAGACTTGATGTTTGACAACGACTAGGTTGGAGATGATTGATGACATGAAGAAAAGAAAGTTGAGGAAAAGGTGGAAAGGTTCTTTTGGAAGAAGAAGACATGAAAGATTAGGTTTGAGAGCACAGACACAACAATGATGAGTGATAGTCTTACCAGTCAAGTTATTTTTGAGCTAGATATGGAATAGTTGACATTTGGTTTGACGGATAAGATGTTTGTGAGAAGGATGAGAAACAGAAAGAAGAGAAAAGAAAATATAAGAGAAAGAAAAGAGTAGAAGAGCAGAATTTGAGTTTTGGAGTTGTTGTGGTGAGATTGATCTGAGTTGGTGGGTGATGGTTTGATGATGAATTGGTTGATTGTTCTGTTGAAGGAGGTTGATTGGATGGTCTTTGTTCTTCTAGGACAGTGCGTCCTCTTCTCACTTGTTGAGACAGACTTGGGAAATAGAAAGAAGATGATGAAAGAGAAGTGAAATGTAGAGAAAAAGTGTGACAGTCAAATGGAGTGCGAATGAGGGCGCAGAATGGGGTAAATTATTTGACATATCCTATTGAAAACTTGGTACTTTGTTTACAGAATCCATAATGTGGATAGTCACATATGTTCCTTTTATATTTTACCCACTGATCCCATCAAGCTGTTAATTTTTTTTCCTAATTTTCTTATGATGGACTGCACATATAAAACCAATAAGTTTGGAGTTCCCCGAATTCATATTTTTGGGGTAAATAATTTTTCAAGGAAATTTCCAGCTTATTTCTGTTTCTTATCTCAAAATAAAAACAAAAAATATCAATGGTCTCTGACTAAATTTAAAAATATATCAGAAGAACAAAAACCAAGGGTAATATTTAAAGAAAAAGAAAAAGCATTGGTCATTAAATTTTTATTCAAATATTCAAATCATCAAATCATCTCCTATTTAACTGGAATATCCCAAAAATAATAAAAAACCATTTCTGAAAAAATTTCAAATCTGAAGAAGACTGGAACTTTTTCCAGAAAAAGTGGGATCAGTTGGTCCATTCAAACTCAGAATCATCTTATCAGGATAAATTTAACAACATTTATCTAGTCTTGAATTTGCCCAAAACTGATTTTCTCCTTGAAAATTGGATCCTAAAAAAAATCAAATTTGGGTTCAAAATATTTTTCACTTTGGGAACACTATTAATTCAAGAATTGAAGGACTTCATTCTTATATAAAAAGACTCATTTCTTCCTCTAATGACTCCTTTCTCCATTTATTTCATAAAATATATGATTCAATGACTATTCAACTCAATGAAAGATCCATTGAAGCCTCTCTGAAACAATACAAACATCTTATTTGTTTTACCCACTGTGTGGATCATCTTTGTGGAAAAATAAGCCACTATTCCCCCAAAATTATTCATTCATTTCATCAATTCTATTATTGCTCTACTTCCTGTTTGAACTTTGATTAATTATCTTATATGGGTATGCCGTGTATTGAAAAATTTAAATCAGCTATAAAAAAAGCTCAAATATATCGATTTGAGGATTTCCATCCTCAATGGCCATGCCAAACCTTCCTTGGAGGATTTTATTTTTCCAAGTCAACATTGGCATTTTCCTGATTGTATGATATTCTGCCTTACAAATTTAACTTGTATCCCAATTCTAATAAAGAATCCAAAACTCCTCAATTTTTTTCACAATAAAAAAAATGAATATAGATACCACGGTTAAGTTTTTGAAGACTTCCAGAAATAGGAATGCGGTGAAAAAGAAATTATTTTTGTGGAATGAAGCTGTTTGGAGGGAGGTATCAAATTTTTCAAATCAAAAATCCTGATTATAATCAAAGATCAAGAGCCAAAGGAAGACCAAAATGAGCAACCAATAAGTTTGAGAAAAGGACCAGGAAAAAATCACACCTCAAAATTACTAAAATCATTCCTTTTTTTGAAAAAGGCATCATTCTAAAATTTTTTGATATAATATCCCAGCATTTGTTTTTCTAGAATAGAGTGTATCAGATTTAAACAAAAATGCCATTCTTTAATGGTGGGTTTCAACCCAGATCTACCATTAAAAATGTAAAAAAACCACTTATTTCACATCAGACGTGTCAGAGTTACCTGAAAATAAATTGTTTTTTTAGATAAAGTATTTAAAGTCTTTCACAGCCTCAAACACACATCAGTCCATGTCATACACCCCAGTTTGCACCTCACCTGCTTTTACCTCCAACCTCATTGGAAAAATCTGATTCATCACTCTAATCTCTTCATTGCTATCCTCATTGCTTCACCTCTAATCCCCTTGTCACTTCATCACTCTTGTTACTTCATCCCTCTCACCACTTTGTTTCTCTCATTGCTTTATTTCTCTCATATCTTCATTGATATCCTCAATGATTCACCTCTCATCCCATTGTCTCTTCATCAATTGTATCACTTTATTGCTGTTGTCACTTCATCACTCTCATCACTTCATCACTCTCATCAATTTATTACTCTCATCACTTACTAAATCTCATTGCTTTATTGATCTCATTGCTTTATCAATCTCATTGACTCATCCCTTCATCCCTCTTATTATTTTAAAATGGACCCTCAGCAAACCTCCCCCCACAATTCCACACAAAAATCCAATGCACCAAAGCAAAAATATTCCAGGAACTCTACAACAAAAAATCCTCCAACATCAGCTTCCAAATGCTCAAGTCAGATCAAGAAAGCTGATCACATCATCCTTGTAAACTTGCTCAAAATTACCTCCAACTATGATTCTTGCTTTGGATCCCAAAATCAAAAACAATTTTGCAAACTTCCATCCTTTACGGTTAATGTCAATCTCCACTGGCTTTGGTATCACCAACTCTGATAAAGCCAAGGTAATCAAATCAGTGGTTGATAAGTTGGAATCTATTTTTCCTTTTTATATTGAAATGGATGGAATATTTGGGAAGAAGGCCAACATCACCCCTTTAGCAACTGTTCTTTTTTTTTGGAAACAATGGCAGGATACAGATCCAAAGGTTGTAGTTTTTTCACAGACCACACAACCCTTTCATAAATCCCCTCCTCTGATACTTCCAAAGAGATTTCAAAATCTTGGTTTTGAGACCTATTCTTTCCAACTCTCAGTATGCTTATCAAATCATTTCCTCTCCTCCAAATACTTTGATTTGGGTGAGGATCAAGAAAGGATTCAATTCATTGTGTAAAATTTTGAGGGAAGTGGGAGAAGAATGGATGGTCAAGAAAAAGGGCCGGTGTAGAAGGAAAAAGGGTCAAATGGTGTGTTGCATTGCATTGAATCAAAAAAAAAAATTAGTTGGTTATAATCAAGGTAGATGATCAACAAAAAGAGAAAATGAAATAAAAAATTCCAGTCAATTATCCTACCAAAAAAAAAAAGCCAGTCCCATTTTTTAATCATCTCTTTCATAGAATAAAGAGAAGGAGGAGGAGGAGGAGGAGGAGAAAAAAAAATTGGTCAGTCCCATTTTTTCATCATCAGTTTCATAGAATAAAGAGGAGGAGGAGGAGGAGAGGGTTGGTGGAAAATTGATTGATTTTCAATTTACTGACCAATTCATTAGCAATTTGATGGTGATGTCAGATTCAAAGCTGGGGAGTTGTAGATGAGATGCATGATGACAATAGATATTTGACCTATTGGGAAAAATTCCCACAAAAAAATCTCAATCATCATTGGCTGCCAAGCCAAGAGATCAAAGGAAGAAAAAGAAAATATGAGGCTTCATGAAATCAGTTTGTTTGGCTTTCAGTCTTTTTCAAGCCAATAGTACAGAGTTGTGAGAAAATTTGAGATCCTTTGGAGATTAGATCAAGAAAAGGAGGAGGTAGGAAGATCAATTCCAAAAAATTGGCTTCTTGCTCTAATTCATAATTCAATTATTTTTTCACATTCTCAATCAATGAGCTCAGAGGAGGACCTTCTCATTCTCCTTGGTCCATGCTGCTTGATGAATTGGGTTGCTTGGTGGACTTGCAATTTCAAGTTTCTTTGATAGCTTGTAGCAATTCATTGTTGGATAGTTTAATCCATCCAAGGCTTTTGAGCTTGATTGATTCCAGTTCAGATTTAGGAATCAACTAAAGAGATTCTTGCTGACTCAGATTGCTCCTTTGGTTGGGGATGGCTGAAAGACATGAAGTTGTATTGGGTTGTTGAGGTACTTGGGGATCTAGGCCAGAGAGGACCAATGGATTGGTGGCATTTTGGCTTGGAGAGATCAGATGATTTTACATCAGGTAGATAAAGACCTTGTCAAGGATGAGGGCATTGGCTTGATTGGCTGGTGGAAGGAGTTCCAAGTTCTTGAGGGAATTTTCTGGAGTGTTGGTGGTGAGCTCAATCAAGGGCTGCAAGCTGGACAGTCTGGTGGAGAACCAAGTCAAGAAAAATTCACAACAAGACAGTTGGGGAGTATTTGAGTCATGTTTGATTTGAGCTTGGAGGGATGAGGTGGGAAGCGGATGAGGTTGGCCAGGCTTGAGCTCAAGCAAGGCCACCCCATTGCAGTCCTCCAACAGCCCACAAGAGTCAGAGTTGTGGAAGTAGCTGGGTTGAGGGATGGAGTTGAGAAAGGGGAAGCAGGAGTCAAGACAGGGTTTTAGATGGTCAAACCACAAGAATTTGCCATCAATCAACGGGGTGAGCATTACTGAGAGTGAAGGAAATGGGAAGAATGGATGGGCTGGATGAGGGAGGATGAGAGTGAAGTTGGAGGGGAATAGATAGTGAGAGAGCAAAAGGAGGAAGGAATAGAGGTGAGTGGGAGGAGGAAGCAGGAGTCATAGACCAGGTCTCACTCATTAGTGCAGTCATAGATCAAACATGTCCAACTGAGTGGCTGCATTATGATCTAACACAAATTCCTCATGACTTTTCATCCAACCATCCTATCATCTGATCTTGGGTCCTCAGAGATCATAGATGGATAGATAGATAGATATGATTGTTGTATATACCCAAAGCTTGATTACCCTTATGGGAATCCTGATCAAATGGCAAAATTCTGGAAACACAAAATTGCAATCAAATCCTCACACATTCCCAGAATCAAGTTTAAGTATTTATTTAATTTGGGGAGTAAGAATGATTGAGGGATTTCCTCTTTCCAAATCATCTGCTTCAGATTCACTTCACCCTGCATGTAGAGCTTTCATCAAATCAAAAAAGTTAAAAGCCACCAAACTCAATCATGAGGTTCATCATCAGAAGATTCTCAAAATCATTTATGGATTTGAGGAACAATCCTCTCAATATTCTGAATCAGAGGTAAAAAATAAATAATAAGATTTCAGTCAGCTTTTGTGCATTTTCAACTTGCTTCCAGGAAGTTTGATTGGAAATGTTTAGGAAGATGGTGATGTGATGTGGAGTGATGAGATGATGATGGAATGTGTGTGAAGCAATGGAGATGTGAAGAAATGTAGATGAGAAGTGTCTGAAGGGATGGAGATGGGATCAGTATGGATTTGCTGAGGTGGAGGTGTGGATGAGTATTTTGCATGAAATGGATGGTGGATGAATGATGATGCATAAATGGGGGATTTGATGGTTGAAATCCACAATTTTGAAATGCACCAGTTAGGGGGTATGTGTATTTCAGAAACCTGCCATTAAAAATGGTGGGTTTGGTAAAAAAAATGGCATGTTTCTGGTGACAGGTTTGCCAACTTTGATAAACCCTAATTTTTTATATTCATTTGTGATTTTTGCAATTTATGAGGTATTTATGAACATTGTTTGTTGAAATAATTATATTTAGAATTTTTTTTTCCAGGTTTGTTAGAATGGTATTTGCATCCAATCATAAATATTCTTCAAAAACACTAATCTTTGATATTTTTTGTTATGATTTTTTTTTTTTGGATTTCTTGCTCACCTCTGAAACTTAATTTTAATTCTCTTCCAAAATGGTTGTATTTAGAATTTGATTATTCTATGTTATTTTTGGTAAAATTTTTGTCAAATTCAATTGGGAAAATTCCATTTTTTTAAAAGAGACTGGAATTTTTCTCATTTTTCTTTTGTTTAATGTTTTTTTTTTTGAATCTGAGCTTCAATATGAATTCATTTCAAAAACTTATTTTTATTATATTTTTTCATGTTGCATTAATTCAATCAATTTTCATATGTAGAGTCTCCTGAAGTTTCCGCCTAAGCAAAGCTCCATAGGGAGTCTGGGGGCCTTAATTTAGCCCCCTGGGGCCTCAATGAGTTTTTATAGGCCTCCATCATCCCATACCACCCAAAAGGTTCTTTGAACCTTAAAAAGGCATACCAAACATTCATTTTCTTCATTCATGCCTTTTTTCAATTGGAATGAACTTTCAATGTTTGAATTACTTCCCAGGATGTGGAAAAATTCTAAAAGGCATGGATTCAATAAAAATAATTGCTATATTAATTCCATTTGTTTAAAAATTTGTGATTTTAGAAAAATGAAATTATAAAATCATCCCTTATTCAAAAAGAGGAATGAATTTATCATGGTTTTTTTTACTTATCCTTAGAAAATCCAGATCTAAATCAGAAGGATAATTTAGAGAAAAAAAACAAGAAATCAATCAAAATGAAAATGAATAAATTCCATCTTAATCAATGGTAACATTTAAAATTACTGGGGATCTACAAAATTTAGTTTGAAGCAAAGGAAGTATTTTTTTTATGATTATGATGATTTTTTTTTTGAATTGAATAATTTGGAAGGACATAAATTCTCACTATTGAAAATTAGTATGATTTTATTCAAGGGTGAATCTTGAGCTTAGGATTAATGGAGTCAAATTTTCACTGTAATTCATGTTTTTAAATATTGAGATTATATGAGCATGAATGAGGGAAATATGAAATAAAGGAGGATAATTATGGTTTAAAAAGGATGATGCTTTCTTTTCATTTTTGAATCATTTTAAAGAGATTTTAGGGGATTCCCAATTAATTATATTGAGTTTCAATAATGTATTTCAACTGCAGAGAAATCCAAGAATAAAAATAGTTTTGATATTCATTTAAAAGCACTGCCATTTCTAGCACTGATACAGAAAAATAAAATAGGTAAGATTCAATAGCGCGTAGCAAAGTTAAGCAAACAAACCAGCCATTTTTTAATGGCGGGTTTCAACCCAAATCCACCATTTCAAACCTGCCATTAAAAATCAAAAAAACCCACTTATTTCACATTTGACGTGTCAAAGTTACCTGAAAATAAATGGGTTTTTTCAAATAAATAATATAAAGGCCTTCAAAAGCTCAACCATGCATCATTCCACATCATCACCCCTGGTTTCATCCTCAAACCTTATTGGAACACTTCATCACTCTCATTGCTTCATTGCTATCCTCATCACATCATCACTCTCATTGATTCATTGCTATCCTCATCACTTCATCACTCTCATTTCTTCATTTCTATCCTCATCACTGCATCACTCTCATTTCTTCATTGCACTTCATCACTTCATCACTCTCACCTTGCTTTATCATTGTCATAAATTTATTGCTTTCATCACATCCATCCTCTCATTGCTTCATTTCTTACTCACTTCATCCCCAATTTCATCACACCCTAACTTTCATTGCTTTATTGCTTCATCACTTCATCCCACTTACTCTTTTTAAATGGCCCATCAGCAACACTCCCCCCACAAGTCCACTCAAACAAAGCAAACATCCCCCAGGAACTCAACATCCAAAAATCCTCCCCCATGAGCTTCAAAAGGCTCAAGTCATCTCAAGAGAGCTGATCACATCATCCTGGTAAACTGGCTCAAAATTCCATGCAACTAAAATGCTTGCTTTGGATCCAACAATGAAAAACGAGTTGGCCAGCCTTAATCCTCTAAGGTTAATGGTTATCTCCTGATGGCCAATGAACTCAAGAATAAAACCAAAGGTAGGCTGGATCTTTCATCCAAAAAGATGCGGGAGCAATTCAAGAACTATCAAAAAAAGTACAAAAAATCCCACTCAATGTCAATCTCCACTGGCTTTGGTATCACTGACTCTAATAAAGCCAAGGGAAAAAACTTGGTGGTTGATAAGTTGGACTCTATTTGTCCTTTTTATGCTCAAATGGATGAAATCTTTGGAAAGAAGGCCAACACCAACCCTTTAGCCACTTTTGATGCCCAAAAATCAGATTCAGTTGATGCTGAGGACCTGGCTGTCAATGCTTGGCCTAGCAATGATGATCCCAATGAAAACTATGAGTGGCCCCAATCTGATGTGGAGGAGGATATTCCAACAGAAGCAGCTCCAATGACCTCTAAATCAGCATTGATGAAAAATTAAAACCCTTCCTTGGACCCCTCACTTCCTTCTTTGAATTGCTCTCTTCCTGGGGTGGAAGAACTTAACAACTTGGCCAACAAGGAGCAAGTTATTACTGTATCACAACCATTGGAATCATCTGCTCAAGTAAGGAACCAAGATCTTTGATATTCTGTCTGTTTAATCCTGACTGATTTAGATTGTAAAAAAAATGGCTCATCCATTCCTAAATGGCCAAATACTCAAGCCAATGGGGCCTCCCACATCTCCTTAAAATGAGAGCAATGACGTTCCCACACAAACATCCTCTGCAAAGGGAAAGCAAAAGGTGTCCAATTCCATCAACCTCAACCCTAATAGCCGTCAAAAGCAGAGTAACACTTTAAATTGTTCTGGCTTTGAGGATATCATGTAGAAGCAAGATTCAAGTAAGTTCATTGATTGATTTTACTTGCTTTCAAAATCAAGCTCATTCCTATTCCCCTCCAAAAAACAGTGAAATCACAAATATAATCTAAAAAACTTCAATTTGAAAATGAGAAGTGGGATTGTCAAAAGTGGAAAGATGAGAGTTTGGCTAATCAACAAAAGTTAGCTGCTGAGTGGCAAATAAAACAGGCCAAGCTGGAGTTTCAAAAAGAGGAAAAGTAGAAGGATTGAGAGGAAGATCAACTAAAAAATGAGAATGCAAGGATAGCCACAGAAAAAAAGATTGGTTATTGGTAGCCATTTCATTTATTGGTAGCAGTAGAACTGTGGATGAAATAAAGGAAATTACTTGATATCTTGGTTTTTAAATATATTTACTTTGATAAAAATTTTAAAAATAAAAACAAAAAAAATATTGATAAAAATTTTAAAAATAAGAACCCCAAAAAAATATCTTTGATTGCAACAATGTTTGAGAGTATTTTTAACACCACCAATGAACAAATCTTTTCTATTTTTAATTTTATTTATATTTTTTTCCCTAAGATATATTTTGCCACTTGCCAAGTCCTTGCTAGTGTTTTGAGTTGTTCTATTGATTTGCATGGACATGGACATCCTAGTATGGGTTGCAGTATCCACTGCAGGAAAAGTACAGTGTTTTTAATTGTTTTCTTCCCAAAACATTTTCACAATACCCTTTTGTTTGAAATCAATCCCAAAACCAAAGTCTGGGAACAAAAATTGGCCATTGGATACTTGATATTCATCCTTGTTATTGATAAGTTTTCCATTTGATTTTCAGGTTGGGACCACAAGTAAAAAGGAATAGTCAGAAAGATCACCTTGGTCAATATGGGGCAAGTTGTAGAAGGAGTCTGAGGTGAAGGTGATGTGAGGTGAGAAGTCAAAAGCAGTAAGGCCAGATCCAAAATCCAATGAGGAGAAGGAAGGGATGTTGTTGTCCATCATAGCTTCACAGTTGGAATTGAATGAAAGTTTGGCTAATATTTGAAACATTTGGTCCAATATTTGGGAGACCATGTCAGACCTATAGTTCAAAAAATAATACTCTTAAGGGGAGGATTTGACAGCATCTTTCTTCAAATATTGTCCAAATAGTTCAGAAGAGTCGATAAATTTTTGCCATCCAATTTCCCACATTTTCCCACCCCAAGATCTTGAGGGACCAATAGTTTTGATAAATTTTTTGGATTGGTGAAGGAATGTCATTACTGAGTTGATGTCCTTCTACTCTTTCTCAGAGAGTTCATTCAAAGAGATAAATTGGATGATGGAAACCATAGCCTCATGATCTGATTGATCTTGAACATATACTTTTCCAGAGCTGAAGAAATGGAAGGGTTTGATCTTCTGTTTGGCCTGTTACAAATCTTCAGGGGTGGGCTTTTGACTTTTCTTTACAATGGACGGATAAAGGTTCAAGGGACGTAGTTTGCGTGAATACCAAACAAACTTTTCATTAATTGTCTCCTCAGTCACTTCAAATGCAATTTCTGAATCCCGCATTTGAGCCCTCCTTCTCTGCCAATCCCTTTTCTTCCCACTTCTCTCTATGTTTTTCAAAATATCTCCTTCTATATTTTTCCCTCCCAACCGTATACTTTGATTGGGATGAGGATCAAGATGTAAATTCATTAGTTGTAACATTTTGAGTTTGGTGGGTGAAGAATGGGCCATCAAGAAAGGGTGGTCAAAGTGGTGGATTTTCTGATTGCATTTTATTGAATCAAAAAAAAAAGCAAAAAAAAATGTTCATTAGTCCGGTATAAACCACTTAGATGATCAACAAACATAGAAAATAACAAAAACAATACCAGCAATTCTCCTACCAAAAAAAAATCATGAGTCCGGTATAAACCACTTAGATGATCAACCAACATGGAAAATGACAAGGAAATTAGCGCTAATTCCCTACCAAAAAAAAAATTCTGTCAAATTCTCAAGAACTGGGAGGAGGAGGAGGAGCTGAAGGGGGGGGGCACATCACCTGTTGGTCAATCAATTGATTGATTGACTGGCAAGATTGATTGTTGCCGGTCAACCAATCAATTGATTGGCAAGCAATTGATTGCTTGCCTGTCAATTGATTGATCATTTGGCAAAATTCCAGAACCACATATTTCCCGCTAGCATAAGCTGAATTGGCCAGAAGGTATTGATATTGGTCAAAGTAGTTATCTGGTTGTTGGGAAATCCGCATCCAATTGAAAACATATGAATCATGACAAGAACCTGGAAGGCCAGCATGGAGGGATCAGAACTTCTTGTTTTTATCACAAGCAAGTTTTAGTGCCACAGAGTATCTATACAAACCAATAAAACAAATTTGTTCAGTGTATTATGGAAGGATTTGGAATGGAAATGAATCAATTGCCTTTTTTTCTGATCAAAATAATGGTTGCCATCTAGCTTGGGTTTTTGACTCAAGGGGATATTGGTTCCATCAACAAAACAAATGCAACCAGGAAATTCTTCAGTCTCCATTACTTGAGATATCTCCTTGTGGTCTTCTTTGGTTGGCCAAAAATGGACAGAGAAACGGAAAGATAGGATAGCAATCATGAATCTTTTGGTGTATAAGTCAATGGATCCATAACTGACCAAGAATGCATTTTCTAATTGATGAATTTCTGCTCCTTCCATTTGATCCCAATCTAAAAAGAGAAACAGCCAGTTGGACAGCTGGATTTGGTTGAGGATTCTGAAAATTGTTCTGGAAGATGTGGTGGTCTTCAATAATATCCAAAAGTTTCATGAAAGAAGGAAATAAAGTTTGGAACAGTTGCTGGAAGCTTAAGTTTAGCAGTAGGTGAAGCTTTTGCCTTTCATACATAGGTTTGTGGAGAGTGTGTCTTTGTGGAACCATGTATTGCTTTTCCAATAGAAAATTCAAAGCTAACCAAGTTAATTCCAAATTGGAGTCTGAATCCAAGTCAAATAATAAAAAAAGTTCAGTCAGCTTTTTTGCATTTTAAACTTGCTGCTGGGAAGTTTTATTGGACGTGTTGAGAAAGATGGTGATGTGATGATTATGGGATGTATTTGAAGCAATGGAGATTTAAAGCAATGGAGATGTGAAGCAATGGAGATGTGAAGCAATGGAGATGTGAAGTTATGGAGATGTGAAGCAATGGAGATGTGAAGTGATGGAGATGTGAAGCAATGGAGATGTGAAGTGATGGAGATTTGAAGCAATGGAGATGTGAAGTGATGGAGATGTGAAGTGATGGAGGTATGAAGCAATGGAGATGAGATGTGTGTCATGCGTATGGATTTGATGAGTTGGAGGTGTGGATGGGTATTTTGCATGTGATGGATGAAATGGCAGGTTTGATGTTTGGAAACCACCATTTTCATGAAACCCACCATTTTGAAATACACCAGTTAGGGGGTATGTGTATTTCAGAAACCTATCATTAAAAATGGTGGGTTTGGCCAAAAAAAATGGCAGTTTTCTAATGGTGGTTTTGCTAACTTTGATACACCCTAATACAGGAAGTTTAATGGCTAGTTTTATGAGAGTATATCTGCAGGAATTCCATTAAATTGATTTGATTTATTATCAATTTTTTGCATTCCTTTTTCTCTTGAAAAAGAAATATTTATATTTAAACATGATATGGTGGTCTCCATTTTATTTTTGCCATGAATTATGGGATCATCCACACTGTTTAATTCAAATATATTTATCAAAATATTTTCCAACTTGAAATTTTTTTTTTGCAAGAACCAGAACCATCTGTCTGATTTAAAATTCAAATCTCTTAGAAAGATCAACATTCATTTTAACACCTTGTCTATACACACACCCTTTAATAATTATCATTGACTATTCAATTTAAAAATTAAATTTTTCAATGAAGCTGGATGAGATACATGAATCTTTCAGAACAGCACAGGGGGTAGTGTATAAATCAGATGAGGAGCATTTTTTCCCCCTCATCTAAAATGAAATTTGAATGCATCTCCACTTGATTTTCTTCAAGTAATATCTTGATTGGAGAGTGGGAAAAGCAAAATCTTGTAAAAAAAAATAATTTCAAAGATGCAATTGGACTTCCAAATTTTTACAAATCTCTACTCATTATTCACCCACACCTTATACTATTTATCATGACAGATTTAAATCCATTTGAACCTATTGAATTCATAGTAAATCATAATCATTTATTTAAATCAATTTATCCTGGTAAAAGTTAATAATAACAATCAGCTTCAGATTTAAATGCTACTTTTAATTTGAATAATATAATATAGGGACGTGTTAAATTCAAAGCCCCGGGGTTCAAACAGGGGTGAAACACTTTTTTCAACCCATATGAGTTGTGAACACAGGTTCACAACTCAAAAAGCCACAAGCAAAGTTGTTTAAAACTCAAGAAGCCCCCAGGGGGTTGCAAACAGGTATTTTGCAACCAATCTGGGATTCAAAAAAGTAGTTAAGAACCCCCCGGGGGATGTGGGTGTCTTCCCTGAAACCTTTGGCCCATTTGGGGAAAAATAGCCCCAAATGGGCCATTTCAGGGGGGAATCAGGGGTACCTAGGCACCCCTGGACCACATTTGAGTGCTGCCATCCAAATTTGGGGATGTGGAATACATGGTGGGACTATTCTTGGACCACAAAAAGAAATTTGTATCACATTATTCCTATTGGAAAAACAAAGACTTTTCACAAACCATACAAATCACTTGCTCCTCAGATAATTTCATTTTTCTCAACCCAAAAGTGAGCAGACTTTGGGTTTGTTGAAACAGTTGGATTGAATAATAAATTGACTTGGGATTTTTTTTTTGAATTATGGGAACAGTGGCAAGCCCAAGCCCCCCTGGTTTAAACATTGCTGTGTTAAAGGACTTAATTGAAAGTTTTGTTAACAAATCTGTGGCAGAATCTAGGTATTTGGGTAGGGATTTGGCAAATAAAACATTGGAATCCCCAATTGCATCCTCATCTAGGGTTAAGATTGAGGAACAAGATGTTTCAAAACTGGAATTTACTCAAGGTGGTGGGTCACATTTCATATGCCATTTGACTGAGACTGATTTGGCTTGATAAATACTAATGTAACCATGGTGGCTGCAACTATGTAAATATGTAACTAAGAGGTGTCATAACCCCTTGAACCTCCTCCTGTGAGAGCCTTTCCTAGTAGGAAAGAAGCCAAGAACTATTTTCAAAAATGGGCAGCCATGCATGGCTATTCATTGACAAAATTCAAGTCACCAACAGATAAATATGTTGAACTAGCCTGTGACAGATATGGAGCATACAAAGGGCCTTTTCTCACCAAAAGGCAAAGGAAAACTCACACAATGAAGGTTGGGTGTCAATTCATGATATGTGCAAGTTTCACAGTAGCAGATCCCATGGGGAACCTCTCAATTAGAAATTACCAACACAATCATCAACCATCTTAAAACCCCTCAGTGCATCCTGAACTGAGGAGAATCACTGGTGTGGCCCCAGATCAACTGAAGGAAGGCATGAAATATGGGCTCAAAACAGTTCAACTTAAAAGGAAATTGAGAAAGATTGATGGTGGAGAATATTTTGAACATAGAACAATCTATAACACTAAGTGCAAATTTGGGGAAGCAGAAATCAAGGGAAAAGGTGTTATGGATGTGCTATTCAAAATGCCTCAAGAAACGCAGTTTTTCTCCAGGTTAAAATTCAGTGGAGAGGATCACTTTGAGGCCCTGTTCTTGGCGCATCCTGATTCTATAAAACTTTTAAGAAACTTCCATCATATTGGTTTCTTGGATTGTACTTATAAAACAGATAGCTAAAACATCCCTCTATTTCATGTTGTAGGAATGACAGCCAACCAAGAAAACCTCTACAAAGGCTTTTTTTTATAAAAAAAGAAACGTTTGAGTTCTAAAGTTGAGAATTGAATTCACTATAGGAGCTGGCTTATGATCCAGAGAGGCTTCCCAAATTTGTTGTGAAGGACTGTGGAAAAGCTCTGATTTGTGCAATTGGACATAGTTTCCCTGAGTCATCCAGAAAGTTGTGCTCTTGGAACTTGGCCAAAACTATTCAAGCAAATTGCAAAGTTTGCTTGAGTAATGATGATGAAGGATGGAAATTTTTTTTATCTCTGTGCGCAAACTATGGGGCCTCTAAAACCAAGGGGGAGGCAGAATTCAACAATGCAGAACTCAGAGTAGGCCAATTTATTGCTTCTTCTGTTCATCTCTGCTTGGATTCCTTATTTTGAAACCTTGATGCAGTTTTTTGTGAAAGAATGTAAGGATGTGCTCAAGTATATGGAAAAGAAAATTTTCCCTATAAAAGAGGCTTTTGTAATGGCATGGACTTGTGTCAAACCAGGATTTGGAAATAAAAAAACATCTTGGGTAGAAGGGGCCCATGCTACTTTCAAATAATTACTTGGGGGGTATTTGGGGAACATTTTGGATGTGTGGAAATAACTCAAAGGAAACATTGATAGCCAAATAAAATGAGTGAATTTTTTGCTCAAAAACTCTCAAAGAAAGTTAGGAAACGTTCTTCAAAAAGAAATTTTACCTTTGGCTTACAAATTGTCAATTGAGCCAATTAAACTCATTGGGGAACAATTTGAGAATTCAAAGCACAAACATGATGACAAGGTGTGCTCAAGTTCATATTGCAAGCCAATGGGCTTGTCCTGTTCCCACATCTTAGCAGAAATACTAGTGTCAAGAGGATCAGCTATGCCTGAGGATGTTCATCCTCAGTGGACTTTATACTATAACCCTTCCAGTTCAGTAATTTAGATTGTTTGAATTGCTTTTTGATGAAGTCTATTAATTCATATTGGGTTTACTAATTACTGAATGATTTTAATAATGAGTGATTATTTTGATTTTTGAAAGCTTGACACTAATCCTGTGCTTGACTCAGCTGAATTGTTTGACAAGCTCAGTTCAATTGTTATGGGACAACCTGAAGAAGTTAAACTGCAGATTTTAAACAAACTGGTGAAGGATGCAACCACTATGGTTACTAAGCATGCTAAGCCAAATCTTGAGCCAAAGGTCTTAAGTTCCAGCTGAAGTTGACCAAAATTTAAAGACAACTGCTGTGAAATTTTAAGATTTGAGCATGTTGATAGGGAACTTAAGAGGGAAAAGTGCATTAGAATGGAACCAAAAAGACCAAAGATTGTAAGTCTTTTATTTTGAGAAGCGTTCATTTTTTTGGTTTAATGAACTGATGGGAAATGATGATTATATTAGAATTCCTTAGGCTCAGAATCTGAATTTCATAGCTCAGATGAAGATTCTGAAAGTGAATTAGGCTCCCTTCATTTCAAATCAGAATCCTCTTCTGAGGAAGAAGAAGAAGTGGAGAAGTCAACCAGAATCTCATCTTTGGTGAGTATTCCTTTCATTAATGTGATTAGAAAGTTGGCTAAGTAGGTTTCAATCATAGGAACCCAGAGTGAAATACCTCAATCAAATACCTTAGAACTTACATAAGTTCTTGGGTGAGGTTTGGGATCCTGTTGGCCATGGGAATTTCAGATTCAGAGTCATTGCTAAATCACTTGGGCAGAATGAAAATGGATGGTTTAACGTTCAAAGGGAAATGATTGAAACATTGAGGATATAGTAGTTCAAGCTTGTCTGGGCACATTCCAAAATTAGCCTGATTTTTGCTAAAGTGCGCTGGGCACCCCCTAAAGCCCACTTGGCACCCCCTAAAGCCCACTTGGCACCCCCTAAAGCACACTTGGCACCCCCTAAAGCACACTTGGCATCCCCTAAAGCACACTTGGGACATAGCCAAGCGCGACTTGGCACACACCCAAGTTTGGGTGGGTTGGGCCAAAGTTTGGCTTGGCCAATACCCAACCCAATTGGCTAAGCCCACCAAATTGATGATGGGGTTCAAAATTCTTAATAAATTTTTTTATTTCTTTGATAAACATGTAAATACAATTTTATTAAAACAATGTTTTTTTTTTTTTTTTTTTTGAACAAAACAAAAGTAACTGCCTGTTCCAAAAAAAGAAAATAAAAAATTTAAAAAAAAATCTAAAAATAAATAAATAAATAAAATAAAATAAAAACTAACCATCATTCTGTTGGTTGAGGAAAAATCAAAAGTGATGGTGAGAGGAGCAAGGGTGGGAGGGGGATGGAGCAAGTGAGGGGAGGTGCAAACAGCTTGGCCTTGGCAGAGTGGAACTTGGCTGTGTGCCAAGATCTGCAGCCCAACCTGATGCAGAAATCAAGCCCGCTGGGCACTCACCCAATCCTGCTGGGCACTCACCCAAGCCCACTGGTCACTGTGCCAAGCAGGACTTGGGCATGTTCCCAGACAAGCTTGCAACACCATACATAATGAATGCTATGCTAAGACACTTGGTGGTATCAATGAGGTTGAAGAAATTGAAAAAAGTCTTGATGTTAAAGTCATCAATGAAAAGATTCCCTCTTAAAAATTGATTTTAAAGTTAGGCATGGGACAAATCATAGCAGATACTTATGGAAGGCCAATTTTTTCAATTTCCCTGGCTTCATTTTTTAATTTTACTCCTATGAAAATGGGTGTAAAAGACCCATTTGAAGCCAGCTTCATTGCCTTTTTTAACAATGACCACTGGTTTCATTTAACACTTGAGGGAGATATTATTCCAATCCCACCCATTGTATCAAAACCATCTTCTTTGACTTAAAAGAAGGCTTTTGGTTAGGTTGATCATCTCAAAGATTTATTGAATTTTTATTTGAATTTAAAGAATTTATAGACACCATATCCTTTCATCATTTGGGTTTTTATTTCATCATTTGGTTTGGGTCTAACATGTACTTCCAATGCTGATCTTGTAATTCTATTAATATAAAGGGTTATCAAATTTTAAACATCATTATGTTGAATATTTTGAGTTAATATCATGATGTTGAGTGTTTTGAGTTAATATCATTATGTTGAGTGTTTTGAGTTAATATCATGATGTTGAGTGTTTTGAGTTAATATCATGATGTTGAGTATTTTGAGTTAATATCATGATGTTGAGTGTTTTGATTTATTATCATGATGTTAAGTGTTTTGAGTTAATATAATGATGTTGAGTGTTTTGAGTTAATATCATGATGTTGAGTGTTTTGAATGAGATTTTATTGGTAAGTTGGTTTGAATTGAGTTTGGCTGATCCCATCATAAGGTGTATTTTTAATTCTTATGATGGGATCAGCTTAACACAAGTTGAACTTGTTTTTTTTTTTTTGTTGGCACTTTTAATTTAGGACTATCCCATTGAGGTGGTTTAAGAATTCTTACAATGGGATCAGCTCAACAGAAGTTGAACTTGTTAAGATCAGCTTAACACAAGTTGAACTTGTTTTTTTTTTTTGTGCTTTTAATTTAGGGCTAGTCCATTGAGATGGACTTGATACAAGTCCACCTCAATGGACTAGATACAAGTCCACCTCAATGGACTAGCACTAGTTTTTTGGGGGGTTAATTTATTTTTGCACTAGTCCAATGGAATAAGTTCAACTTGTGTTGAGCTTGTTTTTTTTTTTTTTTTTTTTTTTTTTTTTTTTTTTTTTTTTTTTTTTTTTTAAGTGTTTTTAATTTAGGGCTAGTCCATTGAGTTGTTTTTATTGTACTTTATCCAAGTATTATATTGCTTCAGGGTTGTATTGTATGTACATTATTCCTATTGATCTTTATTTACCCATTGTTATTTTTCCATCATTTTATTCTTTCTTTTTGGGCACAATTTTTTGATTTTTTTTTTTTAGACTTTTTTAATTGTTTATTTTTATTCATTCATAGGGCCATGAATGTGCATTCATGGCCCTGGATTTGTGAAATTTTCACAATTTTTTTTTTTTTTTTTTTTTCAATTTTTTCAATTTTTTCAATTTTTTTTTTTTTAACTTTTTTTGGGTTTTTTTTTTTTGTTTTGTTCAATTTTTTTTTTATTTATTTTTATTGTTTTTGTTATTTTTTTTTTTTTTGCTCACAACACTCATGACCCTGGAGTTGTGAATGGGTTGTGAACAGCCATTCAGGAATCAGATGGGTTGCAAACGGCCGCTGTGGTGGCATTTTATAGACATGGACCAGTAACCGGTGGTGGCCTGCGCACAAGCAGGCTCAGAAATGAGTGATTGATGACTCATCATGTGGGAAGCACTGTGGGCTCAGCAGATGCTTCTGCGCGCGCAGTTGGCTCAGCATTGGGGAACAAAAGATGCGCACAGAAGGGATTTTGGATGGTTACAGTAAGCCTGGAGGGCTCCAAGTAGGGCGCAGAGGGCATCACAAGAAGGACAAATCACACGGATGGGGTGGCAATGGGCAAAGGGGGATTTGGGTGGCTAAGGACAGGCAGGGGGGGCTCCAATTAGGGTTTGGCACGGGCCATGAGAAGGACAAACCAGATGGACATAGTGGCACAAGTATTGGGGTAGGAGGACAGGGTTGGGTTAGGGTTCTTTCCATTTGTTGTTGGATTGTATTTTTGCTTGTACTTAGGTTAGGGTGTGGGGGAAGGGTACAATAACTTCCCCCACCACTGGGCTAGGGGAGGGGGATAGCATACCACCACCAACTGAAGGAAGGAAGGAAGGAATCTACCCTTTTGATTACCCTCTCTTTTAAGGGTGCATCCCACACCTTACAGATGCTAGGACCATTAACTTCCAAACTTGAGGACAACTTTGGGGAGTACTGCTCTCTTGTTTCCACACTGCTCCCAACCCACATCAAGTTGTGAACTGCCATTCACAATGGCTGTTTGTGGCTCAGATGGCTTGCAAACCGTGCCACAGCCACACAACCGGTTTTGAGTCATGAACGGGTTGCGTACGGTTGCAAATTCAGCATTGCTCCCCCCCCCCCCCCAAAAAAAAAAAAAAAAAAAAAAAAAAAAAAAAAAAAAAAGGAGTGGGGGGGGGGGGGGGAAGAAATTCAAAAAAATAAATTGATTGAATAAATCAAAAAAAAAAAAAAGTAAGGAAAAGGGGGGGGAACCCACCCAAGTCATGATTTGTTGATGGTCAAAGGGGGTTGGTTATCTCTCCATGATGAGTTGCTAGTTTGAAGTGATTTGAAGGCTTCCCAGACCCCAGAGGGGGACATGCTTTGTACACACAAACCAGCCATCGTGATGACTTTTCTTCGATAAGGTCGTGAGGATCAGCTCGTCTCGATCGACACGAGCCCTTGGTCACTTTGGTGTTTTTTTTTTTTCTCTCTCTCTCTCTTCGAATCGAATTGATCTTATCAAGTCTCTGTGGGGTTCGGTTGGGCTGAAAGAAATTTTAACACTCAAAAGGTATCTATCTATCTCCTCCCCCCCCCCCCCCAAAAAAAAAAGAAGACACTTCCAATCTTTATCTATATTTATTTTATTTTTTTCCTCTTTTTACCTTCCCTACCTTTTTTTTTCTTTTTCTGGAATCTAGATTTACATACTTCAGTTTCTATACGTACGTACGAGGAAGCTTTCAATCTCCTTTCCCAAGTGTTTTCAGCTTTCAGCTTTCGCGGTTTTTTTTTTTTTTTTTTTTGGTTTGGATGATGAGATCGATAGGTTCCAAGAGTCAATAAGTAAAAAGGCCTTTGGAGCCGGAATAGGACGATCACGATCCGGCCGAAGTCTGTCTAGATCTCTCCTCGATCTCTTCCTAGATATCGTCTTGGGTAGTCCGGTTCATCGACTCCGATCCGATTCCAAACTTCGCACCCGTGCTTCATCATACATAAGGATGGAAGCTTGACCTGGCCAGACCCATCTACCCAACATCTTACATCGGTGCCCACATGCAGATCAGAACCCCAAATCAATCCATTCTAAAACTTTGCACTCTCGCACGCATAACAGACATATATATGAATCATGTCTACCATCAACACCTCGTCATCATCATCATCCCCGTAGACTACCGAAAAAAAGAAAACCCTTTCAAAAAAAAACTGGATCCCAAAAGAAAAGAGAATCGGGGGAAGGGCCATCGACGAGACTCGATAGACTCCTGAAATCATCGGAGGTAGCCTTACTTCTTACAACCTAATAATAGTTTAAGATCCTACATCGAACTAAGCCAGATGGTTTTGAACTCCGGTGGATGAGTATCTCTTTAGAAACAACAGAAGCCAGGGTAAAAGAAATCGAAAAAAAGCAGTATGGTACATTCTCATCAACCGTTGCAAGTTGAACGATTACCGAAGGGTAAGGCTTGATCTAAATATTATACCTACCTGCAATATCGGGGGATGTACTTTGCTCTACTTACTCAGACTAACATCAAGGTGTTGAATCAAATCCGCCTCAGAGTTGCGGCAACGGTACCGACTTGAGCGACAGTGTACTTCTTCTTCTTTCCTCTCGTGTGAGGATTACCACCAATGATGTTGACCGGAACGACGGAGGAACCTGATGTGGGTACAGTCCTGAATGGCTTTGGGGGGCGGGAAGCACCTGGGAAGTGTGAATGAGAAGGGGGCGGGGATTTGATGTTGAGAGGTCTCTGAGAGCGCGTTGGCGACTTTTTGGATTGATTGAAATCGGATGCCTGTTGAATCCGGGGCGGTGATTTGCTACCGCTGGGTTTCGAACTGCTAGCTTGTGCACGAGCTTTCCAGGCCGCACGAATCTTGGATGAGTGTTTGCTCAACTTGCAACGTCAAGATTGATTTTCTGGTTAGTTTCCCAAAGACTAAGGGTATTTAGGAGCACGGGGAAGGGGGGGGGGGGGGAGATTTACTTCAGTTGCCTCGACTCCGTCACGGATGCTATGAAGAATACTGAACACAACATCTCGATAGTTGCCGTTCTTTTTATCGTCCCTAAACCTCAGTATTTTCCAAGTTTGCTTGGGAGCATCCCAGACCACTTCAACGACTCGGTTATCCAACTGTTCGCGTCTTTCTTTACGCCTACAAGGACCACGCAAAGGACGTACAGAGGTAGGTCAGAGCAAGCACAAGATTACTCCAGACATGGAATATGATGATCATCATTTAGACTTGACCCAACTCCCTCCATTCCTCATCCGACATTTCAAGCGTATCGAAGAATTGCTCTCCATCTTTACCGCAATTCATCATCAACACAAACAGCGGTTTTGCGTAAAAGTCCGCCTCAGTCGGATCATCTGCCAGTGGGGGAAACCTGAGTTCCAATCGGAAATCGATCGAGTTCTCGGATGGGGGCTTCCATTTCAGTCTGTGACAAGATTTGTGTCAGAGCTTTGGAGGCGAATGGGGGGTAGGTGCGAATCCAAGTCGCTACTAAACGGTTACGAACATCTTGGGATCGGTACCCATCTGATAGGGTGCAGTGGCGCTGGTGAAAATCAGGCCATCGTTGCCATGGGTGAGTTTGGGTAAATCCTGATGGAGCACTTTGTCGATTCCATAGGCAAGTTCCATGGCTTTCAACTTGACGCTACAAAACATCACATCCGGTTAGTTTCGTGAGATCTCAAAATGGGACGAAATTCAAAACATAGCTTGTGATGGGCATCTAGACTGAACTCAAACGGCATCTTCTCCCTCATTCGGGGCTGCGCCTCCATCAACTTCTTGAGGGGGGCAATCACCCATTCTTTGAGCCTCTGATTGATAGTATCGAAAGCATTTAAACATTTCAGAATTCACGATCGCTACTAGTTTTTTTTCCCCCCCCCCCTCATCAATACTAGCGGGCAAGTAGAATGCTGACTCCGTATCGATTCATAAGAGGCCTCATCATCAGGTTATTACCTTCCCATACGATGCAATCGAAAGTGAGAAATCGGAGTTGGTGCTAAGAGTTCATCGACAAGATCAGCTGGAATGGTGAGCATGAGAAAATGAGGGGGAAGAAAGGGTAAAAATAGAAACGTACGCGCTTCGTGTTGGGATCGACGTCGATGACGAGTTCACCGTCTAGGATGGTATCCTTCAAAAGCCGGTTTGGATTCTCGAAATGAGGGAAGATGATGTTGCGAATCAGGAAGAATTCGTCCTTGCGATCGATCTATCGAAGGATCGTAGGCAATAGAGATGAAAGTCAAGATCTTGCTCGTGATCAGGAGACGGGACGAATTGGAGACGGGGGAGAGCGCGAGCGGTGGACGAACGAAATAGACTTCTTGGACGGGGCCTTGGGGAGTGGCCTTGACGACGATCAAGACCATGACCCTGACGCCATCGGATTTCTCACAGACCCAAAAACTGCTCGATCGAGTGAGGGGGTGGTGATGAGGATGTGAAAGGGGAGCGGGGGACGAAGGATGAGAGCGAGTTCAGCGAGACCATCGAACGGGGCGCCCAGAGGCTGACCGACACTCAACTCTTCCGATTCGAGTAGTTCGAGAGATTTCTGAGTAAAGCTGACGGGCTGCGATCCAGGGAATCTGTGGGGGAGGAGAGGAGAGATCAGAAGGGGTGAGGAGCTGAGATGGATGGAGAGAGGGAGGAGGGACTGACCTGAGGGATCCACGAAGACCACATAGATTGGCGAGATGCTGCTTGAGGTAGAACAGATGCTGGGGCTCGGTGATCAGCTGGCCCGGGATCCGCTCGGGGACTGGGAAGTTGGGGTTGACCATCTCGGGACGGCCGAGGGGGACTGCTGGCTAGCTCTGGCCGGGGGGAGGCAGGGCAGCAGGACTGGAGGAGCAGAGGAGACGACGGCGACGGGAATGCGGATGGGGGTGCGAGGCTGTTCGTCGCAGGCCGACTGAGACTGGGAGCCGGGACACCGAGGACGGGTACGATCGAGAATCAATCAGTGCATCGGCATCGCGCTCGAGACTCCACAAAAACACCGTCCAGGGTTAGGCACGGCACAGCACGGCGGGCGGGTGGGCAAGAGGTCCCTCGGCAACGACCAGCCGACGGTCGCGATGGCTTGAGCACTCACGGGTCCGGCCGAGCCTGCCGGGAACGAGATACACGCCAAGCAGCCGGCGCGATAGGATCCGAATTTCGGAGGCAGGCAGGGCCCAGGGGGGAAGAGGTGTCGAGGGCGGGGAAGCTGGGGAGATGGAATCCAAGGAGTGGCTCTCAGACACGTCCGCCCTTGCGCCCCGACTTGAAGATGACCAGGAGAGAGTAGGAACCAGTGATCAGTGGATGCTCGATAGACTCTGAGTCTGACTCAAGTGAGATGGAACAATACCGATGATTACTTACATGGCGACTGTCGAGCAGCTCCGACAGACTGAGCTCGTCGAATCGAATCGATCAGATTCAGCTCGAACAGTCAGAACCCTTGGAGCGAGCGAGTGTTGGTTGATCGAGAGACGGCCTTGGGCGCTGGTCCAGAGACAGAGATGGGAAGAAGCATGGGAGTGGATGGCTGGATGGAAGTACAGATACATACATACATACACATACATACATACGAACCTCAGTAGTTCTAAATTACACCGCGGTTCACACCAACAAACAACACCCCACACATCCCACGACCATCCCCATACACACACAGCTAACTCATGAGCCACTCCAGTCTATCTAATCACTAGTGACATGCTTCACCATCTCGAATCGTAATTGATTACATACCTCTTCCAAGTGATGTCATGAGACTCTACACGGCTCCTCGACTCCCTTCGCCACTACATCCTTCGCTCTCCACTGCTTTCCAAGTTTCAAGGTGAGCATCGGATTGGCCTTCTGCTTCCGATCGCCTGACAGCCAGCCAGTCCTCGTCAGTCCTATACGCCTGCTTTGCCGGACTTTCTACATGGGCGGGCGCCCCATCGAGCACCCAGCAGTGGGCACTTGGGACGCCGTTCTAACTCAGGGGCAGTCGACCTGTCATCGAAACCAACGACAGTTTCGTCATACTCCTCAACCCAAACCCGTTTAATCCAACCTGAACGCTAAGCCATCGAAACAGATCTCAACCGCCTCTCGATTAAACCCATCACAGTTCATAATCTAAAACGTTGATCGACGTTGGTTGAAATCGGTTAGAGCCTTGGAGGCCTACCGATGCACTAACCTTGAAACCCTTCCCCGGCACTTCGGCGCGCAATCAGCAGCATCGTACATACATAAATATATATTCGACTTGACGCCTCGGCCGCGGCGCATATGGTCTTCAACTTGCCTCTTCGTTTCCTCGAAGTCAAAATATTACTTGAGTGGGCTTTGTTCAAGATTGCGCACTAGGAAGGCCCCGGTATGTATGTATGACAAAAACTGGTTTGACCGCATTTTACATGATACATAGAAGCACAATGGAGATATCCGATCTTCCTATAAGACTTGGGATGTGAAACTAAAAACTAACACAACTCTTGATCTTCTTCTCGTTAAAACTCATACTTCAAGTTTCATCCATACCAACGATTGCTCATGCGGGCCGGCCAGTCGATAGACTAAAACGGGTCCGGGTCGGAGTAGGCGGAGGTGGGACTTATCCACGGCTCACTAAGCTACCCATGGTTGTCTCCATCCTCTCTCTGTATCGATCAGGTAGTGGATTAAATTACTTGATGAATGCTGTGCTTGTCGGAGCAAGTCTTTGGATGGCAACCACACGTTTCGATAGGCTGGCCTTCCAACGTTTAATTAATTGTGTTTGTAAAAAAGCTTGGACGGCGCGACTTTTTTTTTCGAACAAAAAAAACTTTCTGCCATTTCTGCCTAGGTTTTATTTCTGGGTTCTGTACCAGATTTACTTTCCACTCTACCGCCCCATTTTTCAAACGACCAAATCCGATTTTTTTTTCACCCCCCCCCCCTGATCGGACCAACTGTCCACATCCCGCTGCAAAATCTTTCATCGATTATCCGATTCCAAATCAAGCACCCCCAATCCACTCATCTCATGCTGTATTCTATCTCGTAAGTCATCGATCCCCTTCTCCTTTGATGAAACCTCTCACAACACTACTGATTTGATTTTTTTTTCATCCCTTTTTTCATTTTTTGGTGGGGGGGGGCCGACCAAAGTATTCCAATGCAAGACTTCTAATGTTTATCAAAATCTTATGTTTTCAATGTCATCTACATCCCACCACAGCATCTGCATGATGGTTGTTATTGCTACGTTATTTAATTTTGTATTCCGATGTTTTTGGCTAGTTGGTACTTTCAAATTTTTGTTTATCATGATTGCATTAATACCAACCTGTGGGTAATGAATCTTAATTTTTGACAAATATCCAGTGCCTGGAATTCTGATTTTTATCAATCAACTGTAGAGATTTCCACACTAATGAACAGCAAGATCACCAAGTTAGATGGAAGGGGAACTACTGGGGTAAATAAAACAACAGTCCAATTTGTTGACCTGATCAGGGGTTCAAGCATAAACGGTCAAAGAACAGTTGTGCCTTGCTCCTTAAACTAAAAGAGTTGAAATCTTTAAAGATGCTTGAGGTTTTCCAACCCCAGTTCATTGGAGTTGTGAATTTTCATCCTTGTAAAGGAGTTTGTTGAGGAAAAGGGCCATTGTTGATTGTCAAACAGCAGTAACCATTTCATCATAATAGGCTCATCTTGGTTGTTGTTAGATAATAGTGTTACACAAGGGATTTGTTTTGATCATAAATAAACAATGGAAAGAAAACATAATTGTAATACACCCTTCAATTCTGTTTTCAAGAAAATACAATTGGAACACAAATTTTGGGTTTGATTCAATCAAGCCCAACAACTTGTCTCAAGAATCCCCCAATGAGTAGGCTTGTGCTGTAGACACAGCATTGGTGGTATGGCATTGGAATGATTGGTTGCCCCCCCCCACCAAAAAATTAAAAAAGGGATGAAAAAAAAATCAAATCAGTAGTGTTGTGAGAGGTATGATTAAAGGAGAAGGGGATCAATGACTTACAAGATAGAATAAAGCATGAGATGAGTGGATTGGGGGTGCTTGACTTGGAATCCAATAATCAATGAAAATTTTTGCAGTGGGATGTGGGCAGTTGGTCCGATCAGGGGGGAGGGGTGGAAAAAAAAAATCAGATGTGGTTGTTTGAAAAATGGGATGGTAGATTGGAATGTAAATCTGGTACAAAACCCAGACATAAAACCTAGGCAGATATGGAAGAAAGTGTTTTTTTGTTCAAAAAAAAAAATTTGTTCTGTCCAAGCTTTTTTACAAAGAGAAATGTTAAATTCACGGCTCATTGAGCCCTATACACAACTCTTTACACAGATCAATGGGCTGTGTGGCACACTACACAACTCAAATGAGCTGTGTGGCATGCTACATGGCTCAAATGGGCTGTGTGGCATGCTACACATCCCATTTGAGTTGTACGGCACACTAAACAACTAAAATCAAGTTGTGTAGCCTCCACTAAATAATAAATAATGAATAATAAATTATATATAATAAATTATAAATTATATATAACAAATAATAAATAATAAATAATAAATAATAATTAATAAATAATGAATAATGAATAATGAATAATAAATAATAAATAATAAATAATAAATAATAAATAATAAATAATAAATAATAAATCATAAATAATAAATAATAAATAATAAATAATAAATAATAAATCATAAATCATAAATAATAAATAATAAATAATAAATAACAAATAACAAATAACAAATAACAAATAACAAATAATAAATAACAAATAACAAATAATAAATGATAAATAATAAATAATAAATAATAAATAATAAATAATAAATAATAAATAATAAATAATAAATAATAAATAATAAATAATAAATAATAAATAATAAATAATAAATAATAAATAATAAATAATAAATAATAAATAATAAATAATAAATAATAAATAATAAATAATAAATAATAAATAATAAATAATAAATAATAAATAATAAATAATAAATAATAAATAATAAATAATAAATAATAAATAATAAATAATAAATAATAAATAATAAATAATAAATAATAAATAATAAATAATAAATAATAAATAATAAATAATAAATAATAAATAATAAATAATAAATAATAAATAATAAATAATAAATAATAAATAATAAATAATAAATAATAAATAATAAATAATAAATAATAAATAATAAATAATAAATAATAAATAATAAATAATAAATAATAAATAATAAATAATAAATAATAAATAATAAATAATAAATAATAAATAATAAATAATAAATAATAAATAATAAATAATAAATAATAAATAATAAATAATAAATAATAAATAATAAATAATAAATAATAAATAATAAATAATAAATAATAAATAATAAATAATAAATAATAAATAATAAATAATAAATAATAAATAATAAATAATAAATAATAAATAATAAATAATAAATAATAAATAATAAATAATAAATAATAAATAATAAATAATAAATAATAAATAATAAATAATAAATAATAAATAATAAATAATAAATAATAAATAATAAATAATAAATAATAAATAATAAATAATAAATAATAAATAATAAATAATAAATAATAAATAATAAATAATAAATAATAAATAATAAATAATAAATAATAAATAATAAATAATAAATAATAAATAATAAATAATAAATAATAAATAATAAATAATAAATAATAAATAATAAATAATAAATAATAAATAATAAATAATAAATAATAAATAATAAATAATAAATAATAAATAATAAATAATAAATAATAAATAATAAATAATAAATAATAAATAATAAATAATAAATAATAAATAATAAATAATAAATAATAAATAATAAATAATAAATAATAAATAATAAATAATAAATAATAAATAATAAATAATAAATAATAAATAATAAATAATAAATAATAAATAATAAATTATAAATTATAAATAATAAATTATATGGAGTAGTGTATGGGCCCCCACGCCTTGAGGGGCCCTTCACAACTCCCACAGGTTGTATGGGGCCCTAAACAACTCCCACTGGTTGTGTGGGGCCCTACACAGCTCCCACAGGCCGTGTGGGGCCCTACACAGCTCCCACAGGCCGTGTGGGGCGCTACACGGCTCCCACATGACTGGAGCCGTGAATTTGACATCACCCTTTTACAAACACAATATTTATTTTTTGATCAAAATCTGTCATGATTTAATGGCAGGTTTTTGAAAGATGCATAATAAATACAACTGCTAACTGGTATATTTCTGAATAACAGCTTTCATTTGTAGGGAAGGTCTCAAAGAATCTGCTTGTCATCAGCCATCAACTTGTAAAACAACTCACATCAACACCTCCTAAATTACTAAGGTGCCTTTTGGCTGCCAGGTGTATGTGTAACAGCAACTCAGGGTGTTCATGGGTTGGGCCAACCTGCTAGGTACCCGTACCTGGTGGGTATTTAGCCAGGTTTGGGTTGGGTGTTCTCTAAAAAACCCTATGTTGAACCAACCTGCCTGAAGCTGCTGCGGCTGCGGGTCAGGGTTTGGGCAGCTCAATTGGATGATGGGCCGGCCCATGGGTACCCCAAAAAATAAAACATCAATTTCAACTGATATTTTCTGTCTTTATTCTTCTCTACGTGCATATTTTGTCTTTTCATATGTTTTTTATGCTCTCTAATTATCACCTTCTACATCATTTTTAGTAGTATCAAGTGATACCAAAATTTGATGCCCTTAATTTTCAAAAAAAAAAAAGCCTGGTGGAGCCCCATGACCCACTGGCGGCCTGAAAATACCCGCCAAGACCCGCGGGTACCCAGCATGGGTTTGGGTATGGATTCAGGGGCAGTTGACTCAACCTGCTAAGAACCACCTTTTGGTTGCTTGGGTATGGGTAGCAATTTTTTCTGCCAACCCGTCCCATGAACACCCTGAACTGCAACTCCCCCCTACCTGCCAAATTGAAGATACAGGGGGTTACAGGGGGTTTAGAGTTACACATACAAAAATGGTGTGTTTGGAAACAAGTGTAAACCCCCGTAACTCCACGGAGTGTAGCTTTGAGGAAGTTACACCCCCACCAAGACCTTGGTTCAACAAGTTACAAGGTTTTTACCTTGTAAATTGCTTTAACTTTCTGGATTTCACAGAAATTTTTCTAAGTCCTTGTTGGGACTCATCTCAACATCCACCTCCACCTCCACCTCCACCTCCACCCAACCCCAATCCCCCACCCAATATATCCACCTCCACCTTGTCCTTCACCACCACCCAATCCCCCACCCAATCCCACCATGACCACAACAAGCCCCCCCAGCCCCTCCCTTCCTGCACCACCACCCCAATGCTTATGTCCACAAACATGACCCTCTCACCATCCAATCCAGAAAACATGACCCTCTCCCTGTCCAATCCAGCCCCCCAATCCCTCATCTCAACCCTTCATTTGACTCCTGGCACCCATTTTGCATGCAAGTTTTCAACATGGTCCAAAGCCAACAACCGCATATTAATTTAAGTCCTTGAGGAGAAACAACATATGGCTCCTAGAACCCTCAATGGCTTCAAGGTGATGGCTTGGACTGCTGCTGCAGAAGCACTTGGGGGTTCCAAGATTAGCAATGGCTCCAAGACAAAGGATGCCAAGCCAATCCCCCTCCCAATCAATTCACAATTAACAACTGCCACGCCCACAAGAAAAGCATTGGAAAGGTTCCTTGAGTGGAGTCCATGCCCTCCTCCAACCAGGAAGCAAAAACGGCAAGGATTGAAAGGCCAACCCCCCAATTTCATCAGCTGATTAGCTGAATTTTCTGATCACATAGTCCAGACACTTGCCAATCCTCCCCCCCTCAGCTTATTCCAACTTTCTGCAACCAGGAAATCACCCTCCTTCAAGAGCAAGGTAATCTGATGGAGAATGAAGTGTATCAGACCATCCACATCTTACAATTTACAAAATCCGCAGAGATATATGTCTCTCTCACCCCAGAGCGGCGCAATGTGTGGTTGAGGATGGAGATGGAGAGGTCTTAGCACTGCCTCTCCATCTTCCATCCATTCCCAACCTAGATCAACTGCTTTGAACCCCATCCCTGTGGCTCATTGCTACATTCATTTTCACTTTTTTTTCTTTTTTTGTTCACATCTATTTTTTTGGATATTTGTTGTCAATTTTTTTTTGATCTAATCCCTCTCTGTGTGTGATTTTTGATTCCTGTATGTACTTCATGAGTATCATCTTTTTGATTTTTTAAATGGCAATTTATTTTTATTGTTTTGGGTTTTTAATTTCTCTGCTATAGTGATAGTTTTTGAGTTGAGAGGAAGTTGAGATCTGGTGGTGTTGAGAGGAAGTTGAAATGTGGTGGACTTTGGTGGAAGTATGAGTAGCAAAAATATTTTTTTAGATAAATTATTACATGTAATAAAATAAAAAATTTGTACTACTATCCAAGTATCTATGAAATAGTATTTAAAAAGAATATTAATCCATCTGATTATTGAAATATTAATCCATTTAATTGAAAAATTATTAACAAAATAGTGCCCAAAATATTAAAAAAATACTGCCTGGGAATGAGGAATATAATATCATGTCAATTCACTCACTCCATGGTTATCTTGAGGATGACACTCAAAATTTAAACCACCAAGAGTTCCTCAATTCATTATTCCTTCCAAAAAAAAAAAAAACTCCTCAGAACCAAAAATTCACAAGTTCAGAAAATTTCAAATATTAGTCTTTTTAAGATCAAGCTTTCACCATGGGAAGTTATATTTTGAATTTCCAATTTTTTGATCCAGAATTTCAAAATGGGTAGTGGTTTTTTTAATCTGTTTCAAAAGATATTCATTTGATTAAAAGTAGTAAGTAATTTTTTGTTCATTTGAACTCTCTTTTAATAAAGTATTGAACTGTGCAATAAAATGTAAAATGTGAACTAAATATATTTAATGTAATATGTTTCATTCAAAGAATAACCATGCCTTTGTCTATGCCTCATCAGCTTCACATAGTCAGACCACATTTGTGGGGAAATTTCATACCTGAATTGGGAAGCTCTTGATTATTCTTGTTGACTTATGCCTGTGGCATGCAATGAGGATTGGGGTGGTGTTTATAAGTTTTTATACAAATCATCATCATTTTGATCATTTTGATCATTTTGACTATCCAGGTTGTTGGGGTCTTCCTTTCTGATTAATTTGTGGATGAGGGCCATCACCACAACAACCTTGACCTGAATCTGGATAGGATACATAAATCCCCCAGAAAAAACTGCAAACCTTATTTTAACTACTCAAAATATTCTCCCTATAAAATTCCTGGAACCAGAATGCCTCAGATTAAATAATTCTTTGTAATTCTTTGGCCTGGGAACCAATATCACATTATAATTTAAATGAAAATTAGTATCATCTTTGATGTTGTAAAATTTAATGTAAATGAATACCTGAAATCAGAATCAGTTTCCCAATCCTTCAGATGATACCCCCAATCCTTCAGATGATACCTGGTGTTACTATTTGGTACCAAGCAGGAATCATTCAATGCAAATTCTGCATCCCATAACAAGAATTTACCCTGTAGAATCCTGAGAACCCTCTGCTTAGCTTGATCCCATAGTCTAGCATCAGCACAGCTTCCTTCCCATCCAGGCATAATGCATGTAAATTTCAAATTGAAATCAAATATAGAAAAAAAATTTTTAGAAGTGTAACCCTTCCTATTAATTTATCTGGCTCTATCCTGATCATTGAAATGTACAATTAAATGAGTTCCATCAACAGCGCCAATGCAGTACTTGAAATATGGGAACAACTTTGAATCTGAGGAGATATCTTGAGGATTTGGAGGGTTTCCAGTGGGCAATGAAATAAATTTATTGATTAATTCCACGTTGGATGAAATTTTATTGATCAAATCTGTGATAACCCATTCGGTTACCACATAAAAAAAATACAAAACTCAATTATCAAGTGTGAAACCAAAAAAAAAAAAAAAAAATTAATGGAAAGCTTACATTGATATGGTACCAGTGGAACTTTGAAATCTTTGTTGAATTAATCTATTTGAGTTACCAGTAACCAGGAAGTATAGCAAAATCCCCAGTTTTTCATTGGAGGTCATCCATCTTCCAGGATAGAGGAAACCATGAAGTTCCAAACCTTCTTTGAGCTTGAAGAATGTGGCAACATGGATCCCTATATTTTCATAAAAAGGTGCAGGATTCCTATTGCCAATCATTTCTTCCATCCATAATTAACCAGAGAGTATTAATGTATGCTTATGAATTGGTGGAATTATGACATGGCTGTAGTAGTATTCATAGGCTGTATGAATTCTTTGCAAGCCATGAATAGCAATTAAAGACCTTATGGAACTATCTTTATTGAAACCTTGTGCATCAATATCTTCAGGGTAGTACAAGGCAGATTCATTGTTTGGGTTGTTTGATTTTTGGTGAGACATTGTTAAAATACGGCAAGGTTTTACTCAGGGGAAAGATTTGAGAGCCAACTAATTCCTGATGAGCAAATAATGAGAATTATTTAATCAATTTTAATCAAGTATCCAAAAAAAAATGAAAAAATAAATAAATCAATTAATCAGAAACTTACTTGAATATATAGTGTAGCAGCAGATGCTTGTAGCCTTTCAATAAATCTGAGGTACAAGTATTTCAACAGATGTGAGGATGATTTGGTCCTTTCAATAAATCTGAGGATGATTTGGTCCTTTCCATAAATCTGAGGATGATTTGGTGATAATCCTTTTTGGTCCCAAAGGAAAAAAATAATAAGTAAATTTATGACAAAGTCTCAAAACAAAAAATTAAGATTCTATCATAAACTTAACATCAAAGGAAGAATTTTTATCAATAAAATTATTTTTGAATTGTCCCAAAGGTAAAAAATAATGATTGATTTCAACCAAATTTAAAAAATAATAAGTAAAATCAATGACCAAATTCTCACAAAATAAGTTTGAGATTTAACCACAAACCTACCAATAAAGAATTAGGTTGTTTTAATAAAAATCTTTTTCATCCAATATGAAATTTTTATTAATAAATATATTTTAATCCAATAGGGCGCATCAGAGTTAGCAAACTTGCCATTAGAAACCCCCCATCTCTAATGGAAGGTTTATGAAATACACATACCCCCTAACTGGTGTATTTCAAAATGGTGGTTTTCATAAAAATGGTGGATTTAAAACATCAAACCCACCATTAAACCCACCATTTATGCATTGTCATCCACCCACCATCCATCACATCCAAAACACCCATCCACATCAGCAAATCTATACCAATCTCATCTCCATCACATCACCCACATATTATCTCCATTGCTTCACATCTCTATTGCTTCACATCTCCATCTTCACACAAATTCCAGCATCATCTCATCAACCCACATCAAATTACCATCTTTTGCAACATGTCCCATCAAAATTCCCGGAAGAAAGTTGAAAATGCCAAAAAGCTGACTGAAATTTTGTTAGTATTTGACTGCCATTCAGACTCCAATTCAGACTCCAATTTGGAATCAACTTGGTTGGCTTTGAATAAGAAATATTTGAAGATGATATTCCTGATCTGCCTCAAGTCATCCCTGTCTCATCTTGTCCCTCATCTACTTCTATGAGAGAATGGAATATTCCTGTCACCCCTGCTTGCTTTGAGGAGTAATGTTTGATTTTGAATTAGGTAAAAAATCCCTTGACCAAATTTTTTTGGTTTTGGTTGTTCACCCAAGATTCCTAGGCTGAGTCGGGGGTTGTTTTTTTCTCATTTGGTGGGGTGGACTTAGAAAAAACAGACTCAAAACTTCCAAACCCCCCACCTCACCCCACCAAACCACCAGTCAAACCACCCACCTTGCCCCACCAAACCGCTGGTTGGTCCACTCCTTCCTCCTCCTCACCAACCACCTCCCCTCCTCCTTTGGTTTGCACCCCTGGTAAGCTTCCCCCCCTCCTCCTCATTCTCCTCCTCATCCTCCCCATCATCCAATGCTCATCCTTTAATTCATCCACCTCCATCCCCCTTCAGCCCCCCCACCCCCTTGGTTGATTCCCAAGGTAAGCTCCCCCCTCCCTCCTCCTGATTCCCCTTTTCCCACCCTCTCACCCCGTCTCACTCCCTCCCACTCACTCACCAACACCCCCCCTCTCCCCCCTCCCTCATTCTCCCTCAGCTTGCCGGCCTCACTCCCCTGGCTCTGGTCTTTCCCCCCCTCCCATCTTGCTTGGCTCAACGGCCTTGCCCACCCTCCCATCTTGCTTGGCTTGACAGCCTTGCCCCCCCTCCTTGCTTGGCTCTCTGGCCCCACCCCCCTTTGCAATTGTTGCCCCCCCCTCCTTGCTCATCTTTCTGGCCCCGCCCACCCCTCACTCTGGTCTGCCCCCCCTCCTCTCTTGGCTTGCTGGCCCCGCCCACCCCGCCCACCCCTTGGCTTGCCAGCCCCGCCCACCCCTTGGCTTTCTGTTGCCGCCCACCCCTTGGCTTGCTGGCCCCGCCCACCCCTTGGCTTTCTGCCCCCCCCTCCTTGCTTGGCTTGCTGGACCCGCCCCCCCTCCTTGCTTGGCTTGCCAGCCCTGCCCCCCCCTTGGTCTCCCTTGGCTTTCCGGCCCCGCCCCCCGCCTTGCTCTCATCCGCCCCCCCCCTTGATCCCCCACAAGCCGTCCCCCTCCCTTGCCTTGCTGCCAGGTGTCATCCCCCCTGGCCCAAAGTCTGACCCAAGGCCCGCCCTAAAGCCTGGCCTGATTTTCTCTTACCCAGGTAAACTTTTTTTTTTTTTTGGTGATGATGTGACCATTTTTTTTTTGATAATAAGCCTGGATCAATGAGTTCATGCCCATGCCTTGTAATTTTATTTTATTTTTTTCTTTTTTTGGTGATCACGTGACTGAAATTTATTTTTTTATTTTTTTTGGAAATCCTTTTTTGATGGCTTTCCCTTCTATTCCATCCCTTCTTCCACCGTACTCACAATGTTATACGCTAAATTGAATCCCTTCTTAATCCTCACCCCAAGCAGAGAATTTGAGTGGGAGGGAACAACATGGAAGGAAATGAGGTGCCAAACATAAAGAGAGGTGGCAAGCAGAGGGCTTTGAAGAAAAAGAGGGATCAAATGAGGGCATTGCAAATCTCTTTGGAACTTGCAGGGGAGGGCATCAATGACAAGGCTGTTTGGTCTGGATGGAAAACAGCCAATTTGTTTTTCCTGAACTTGGCTTTGGGATTGATTTCAAGCAAGAAGGTATAGTGAAAATGGTTTGGGCAGCCAATAAGTACAAGCACTGTACTTTTCCTGCTGTGGGGACTGCCACTCATACAAGAATGGCAATGACAATGCAAATCAAAAAAACAAATTTAAAAACTTGCAGGGACTTGTGTAGTGGGAAAATATAATCCAGGAAAAAAACATAAATAAAAAGAAAAAATATTTTTTTTATTGGTGGGGTTAAAAATAGTCTTAAGCATTTTTGTAATCAAAAATGATTTTTTTTTTTAATTTTTTCATCAAAGAAAATATATTTACAAGCCCAGCGTTTTAGTAATCTGCTTTAATTCATCTACTGTTCTACTGCTGCCAATTTATGCCACAGCCATTGACCACTTATCCTTTTTTTATGTTTCCAGTCATTCCCTTTCCATTTCCAGTTTTGCTTGCTGTTGATCCTTCTCCTTTTCCTCTTTTTGAAATTCTAGCTCAGCCTGTTTCAACTTCCACTCAGCATCCAATTTTTGTTGATGAGCCAAATTCTTGGCTTTCTGATTTTGAAAATAAATAGCCAGTTGACAATCCCACTTCTCCTTTTCAAACTGAAGTTTTTCAGATTCAATTTGCCAGTTCACTGTTTTTCAGAGGGGAATAGGAATGAGCTTGATTTGGAAACCAAGGAGAATCCAATGGGCTTACTTGAATCTTGCCTCTCCATCATCTCCTCAAATCCCAAAAAAATTGAAGTGTTTCTTCTCTTTTTAATGCTATTGGAATTGATGTTGATGGAATTGGAGGCCTTTTGCTTTCCCTTTGCAGAGGAGGTTTGTGTGGTAAAATCATTGATCTCATTTGAAGGGGATGTGGGAGGCCCCATAGGCTTAAGTTCTTGGCCATTCAGGAATGGATGAGCCTGTTTCTTTTGAATCTAAATCATTCAGGATTAAACAGAAAGAAGAGAAGAGAACTTGGTTCCTTACTTGAGTAGATGTTGATGGAAATGGTGATATGGGAATGTCATCCTCCTCATTGGCCAAGTTCTCCAGTTCTTCCACCCCAGGAAGACAGAAATCAAAAGAAGTAAGTGAGGGGTCCAAGGTTGGTTTTAACTCATCAATAAATGCGGAAGTAGACATGATTGGAGCTGATTGTGTTTGAATATCCTCCTGTGAATTGAATGGGGGCCACTCAAAGGCAATGATTTCATGAAGGTCCTCATTTCTAGACTGAGCATCCCCATCTAAGTCCTTGGCATCAACTGAATCAGATTGTTTGGTGTCAAAAGCTGATAGAGGGGTGATGTTGGCCTTTTTTACAAAGATTTAATCCATTTGAACATAAAAAGGACAAATGGAGTCCAAATTATCAACCACCAAGTTTATTCCCTTTGCTTTGTTGGAGTTGGTGATAACAAAGCCAGTGGAGATTGACATGGAGTGGGACTTTTTGTACTTGGCTTAATAATTCTTGAATCACTCCCTCATCTGTTTCAATGACAGATCCAGACTACCTTTTTTTTTATTCTTGGGTTCATTGGCCATCAGGAGATAACCATTGACCTTAGAGGATGGAGGTTGGCCAACGTGTGTTTCATTCTCCAATCCAAAGCAAGCATCATAGTTGGATGGAATTTTGAGCCATTTTACCAGGATGATGTGATCAGCTCTCTTGAGCTGAATTGAGCCTTTGGAAGCTGATGTAGGAGGATTGTTGGATGTTGAGTTCCTGGGGTATGTTTGCTTTCATCCATTGGATTTTTTAGTGGAATCGCAGGGGGAGGATTGCTGAGAGGCCATTATGAGAGTGATGAATCAAAGAGGATAGGAAGAGATGAGAGTGATCAATTGAAAAGAGGGATAAAGAAATGAGAGAGGATTTCATGAAATCAATAAAGTAATGAGGGTGAGGGAGTGATAAGGATAGTGATTCAATGAGTGCTAGCTGGATGTGATGAAAGTGATAAAGGGATGAGAGTGGTTAAGTGATGAGGATGGTGATGCCATGAGATTTAGCTGGATGTGATGAAAGCAATAAAGTGATGAGAGTGATGAAGTGATGAGGATAGTGATGAAGAGATGAAGAGCAATGAATCAAATTTTGTTCTGATGAGGTTAGAGGTAGAATTTTTCCAAGGTTGGAGGTGGAAAACCAGGGGTTTATGAAGTGGACAGGTGGTGGAAGCCTTTATATACTTTACTTGAAAAAACCCACTTATTTCCAGGTAACTCTGACACGTCTGATTGGAAATAAGTGGATTTTTTTGATTTTTAATGGCGGGTTTGAAATGGAAGATTTGGTTTGAAACCCGCCATTAAAAAATGGTGGGTTTGCTTAACTCTGATACGCCCTAATATAAAATTTATTTGTTAAATTAATACTTTTTTATTTGCTGGACAAACTCAGATGATTTCTGAGTTTTTTAAAAAATAAATAAGAGGGCATCAAAGAAATTTTGAATTTTTCAAAAAAAAAAATGAAGCAGCCAAGCCGATTGGAGATGGTGGGGAGCACCCACCCTTTTATGCTTTTGTGAAGGTGGGTCTTGCCATTGGAAAGGGATTTTTGACAATGAGCATTGTAAATGGCTCCAGCGTTAGAAACCGCTGCAAAGATAAATCCTTGCTGCGGGGGTTTACAAACATGATTGTTGTAACTTTCCTTGGTGTCCCTGGTTACAGTTACCAAACCAAGGACAGTTTGGCGGTTGTTAATCAAAATGTAAATTGCCGTTACAGTCACAAATCTGCCAATGGGTGGATTTGTAACTGGTGAGCTACAGTTACAGTTATACTTGGCAGCCAAATGAACCCTAATCCTTCACATCATCACATCATCACATCATCCATCACACTCCACATAAGCCCAACCATCACTCTCCATCTCCTCCAGATTGGTCACTCAGAGCATGTTCAAACCAACCTACCCATAGAATCCAGCCATCCAACTTGCTGATTCAGTATACCACTTGGGATCAATCAGGGATGGAGCAGCTTTTCTAACAGAGATTCAACCTCTATTGCTACAACTGAGATGTTTTCAGACCTGCAAATTTAAGACAAAAACCAATCAATCATTCAGTTTCTGGCCTATTATAACAGTCTTACTTCTACTATACATCACACTTGAATAAAACTACAGTATTATGAGTAAGAAAACCAAACCTTAGGTCTCTTTGAAGAGATTAGCAACCTGGCCTTGATTGAATAAGGCTCAAAGGGGAATTGTTGAAAACAGTAAAACCACACCCTTTGGATAGTAACAAGAAATTTGACAACTTCAAGGGAATTCCCAATCAAACTCAGAGTTGATGAGTTGGTTGCTTGCTGATCTTGATGTTAAAGTTCAAGAACCCAGCCAATCTTCTTCTTTAGATGAAGGTAGGTGGAAAGGCTTTTTAAATATTGCTATATAAATGGATCAATAATAAATAATAAATAATAGAGGAAATGGCTAAAGTTTAAAAACCCTCTTGTTTTATATTAACAGGCGCCCTCATAGTAATAAAGTGATAATCAGGGGAGTCAAAGGCTCTCCCTGGTTTCATCCTCAAGGTCTCTGGCCCCATCAAATAATCCCCAATCAGGGATAAGGTATAAAAAACTCATTTGGGGAGCTCTTAAATGTAAATTTTCATTTAAATACAAAAAAATTGATTAAGTAGTCCTAGGAATCTAAAGATCAGTCAGATTTTATGGTGCAGAGGCCTCAGAACATGAATGAATTAATATCTAAAGTCCCTGGCTAGCATCACACTAGCAAAAAAAATTACTGAGATTATGCCAATTCATGAAATTGGTGTGATTCTAGCATTTTTTTGCTAAAAATGATGCCAAAAGGTATCATTGGCACAATTATAGTAAAAAAAAAACTATAACCATTCCAAATGGTGTGCTTCACCATCCCAGGAAGAAATAAAGCCTTTTGAAGGTTTAGAGGTGCATCTAGGGTGGTAGAAAAAACTATTTGAGGTGTGTTGGGCTCAAAAGGGACTGTAAAGATTGATGGAGGCCCTAGGGGGCTGAATTAAGGCCTCCAGACCCCCTGTGGGATCTTTCTGGGCTAGAATGATTTGGAGAACTCAAATATGCACACCAATTGAGTAATTTTAATATGTAAAAATGCAATAATTATCAATTTGTTTTTTTATTGCAAGGAATTCAAATCTGAACTTGGGTTTTTAAAGAAAAAGTTCATCAAATGTAAGAAAAATAAGAAAAATTATAAGATTCATTTTTTTCTTACTCTGAGTGGGATACTTCTGGTGGAACTTAGATAAATTTCTACAAAAAATGAAAAAAATGCTAAATATAACTATTTCATGCTGGGGATTCAAAAATAACATCCAGTACAAAAATGATTATAAAAAAAAATGGACAAACACATTTCATTGAAGAAAACTCAATATTTCTGATGGAATTTAAATATATTTGTATTAAAGCCATATATATATATATATATATATATATATGAGAAATGCTACATGTATCTATTTCATGAGTTGACACCAGATATTTTTAAAATATTAAAACATCAGGGTGCTTACCAGGCTGGGCAGCCCACAGTCTATCCCCTACTCAATGGGTTGAAGTTTAGGATTGGCCTTACCCCTAATAAAAAAAAAATTAGATCTTGAGAAAGCCTGGTGGGATTTGAAGGTCAGGCTCTTTCAGGAGGTGAGAATTTGGGCTGCTTTGGGTGCACCCAATCAGAGATGGAGGAGGAGTTTCAAGGCAGTTTTTGACAAATCAACAGAGGCAAATCTGACTGCATGGTGTTGCATAAGTACTTAGGGAGGGGGTGGCTGTCCTGGATTCCTCAAAAATGGTGACAACAGGGCTTCAAATATTTCAAATGTGGAATGAATGTGATTTTCAGGATTATAAGATAGAAAATGGAATGGATGAGGTATTAAGGGGTGCACAGATTATCTTGCTAGTACAAATCATCCAAATTTCAACCTATATTTCATTTCTCTGAAGAAAATAGAATATCATCTGGAATTTTCAACTCAAGAAGCTGTAAATTATCATATTACATCAATATTCAAGCCAAAGATTAATAAATTCTGCAATTACTGGTCCAAAATGGATGAATTGCTAACCATTGCAATTGTTTTTGATCCCCACTACAATTTCAAACATGTAGAACATAAAATTTCAAGGAAGATGAATGTTGAATCAGTTCATAATTATGTAAAAACTGCACAATAACAATATATTGGTTTCTTGAATCTTGTTCTCCAAAATCATCACTGAAAAAAAAAATTCTGGTGAAACTGTTAGAAACTTCTGTAGAAATTTCAAATCAGATGGTTTCCACAGGTTTTTAAAAGGAAATACACAATATCAATTAACCACTCCTTTGGTTGAATTGAATTTTTACCTTTGAGAAGATTTTATTGAGATAACTGAAAGGAATTCAGGATTTAGCTTATTCAACTGGTTCAAATAAAATTCATGCCAATTTCCAAAATTAGCTTGTTTATCAAAGAAAATTTTAATTGTTCCAATGGCCTCTATTACATCAAAATCATTAAGGCTCATCTCCTTCTTATATTGAATTCTGTATCATAATGTATTAATTTTTATTTTTAATCTTCCACCAACTGGAAGGCTGAACTCTCTTTGGGCTCTTATATTGTATGCTTTGGCTAACCATCTTCAATTCCAGCAAATGGATGTTAAAAGTGCTTTCCTCAACGCCACCCTCAAAAAGACCATGCATCTGGCTGTCCCTTGGGGCATGCCTTTGGAAAGTAAGGAAGTCTTCCTTAAGCTAAACAAAGCAATCTAAAGCCTCAAACAAGCACCCCTTGCCAGGTACAATTGCCTCTCTTCCTGGCTTGTTGGGCAAAAATTTGCCTGCTCTGTCTTGGATGCTTGCATCTTCTACCAGGGAGGTGATTTTCCAGTCTGGCTCTTTGTTCATGTCAATGATATTTCCCTCTTTGGAAAAGATCTTTCCCTCTTCAAAAAGGAAATCAACTCCAAATTTGACATGAAGGACCTTGGTGATGCCAAAATCCTTCTGGGGATACGGGTAAATCAACTTCAGCAATCAGTGGAGCTTTCTCAGTTGCACTAATTTGAGTCCATTCTTCATGATTATGACATGGTTGACTGTAGAAGTGTTCTTACTCCTGTCATTCCTGGTTTCCATCCTGAACCCCCAACCAATGAATAAGTGATTGCCTTCAGAAATACTGGAGTCAACTATTGCAAAGCTGTAGGCTACTTAAGCTATCTGGCCACAGCTAATAGGCCTGACTTTTTTTACGCGGTCAGCATATTTTCCCAGTATTTGGATAGACTTTGGTTACAACATTGGCATGCCTTCATTCATGTCCTCATATACTTCCAGGGTACCATGCACGTTTCCCTTTCTTATCCTAAAGGATGGACGGCTAGCCTTTCTGCATACTCCAATGCTGATTGGGGGAACTGTAGGACCACCAGACAATCGGTAACTGGGTACTTGGTCATCTTCAACAGTTTCCTCATCATTTGGAGATTGCAAAAACAGCAAATGGTATTGCTCTCAACCGTGGAGGCAGAGTAGTGTGCACTCACTGATCTCTCCTGAAAACTACTCTGGTTACAACAGTTCCTGAGGGAAGCACACCTTATGACATCCGATGAACCCATTTCTGTCTTTGACAACAATCAGGGGTGCATTGAAACGGAAAATAACAACTGCAACAGTAACTCCTGCCTAATGAAGCATGTTGAGATTCAGCTTCATTTCATATGGGAAGTTATCAAGAACTCTCAGATCCGTCTCCTCTATGTTCCTTCTGAAAGAATGCTTTCTGACTTCCTGACCAAACCTGTAGCTCAACCAGCCTTGACCAGGGCCTTTGAGCATCTTGGTCTCTTTTTTCTGGGAGTCAAGGGGGGTGTTGAAATTTTAGTTGTAATCTTGAGGTGTAATCAACTCCCAGATTCTTTGTCATTATTCTGTTTTTGAATCTTCTTCTCACAAGACTACTGATTCCTTATTACTCGCTCACATGCCATGTCTCACATATGTTTCCGTACCACTTGTTTACATGCCATGTCTCCTTTTGTGTTACTTTCTAATACTTGTCTCATCTTCCATACCTGTTTTATTCTTCTCTCTCCTTTCTTGTCTTGACTCAATACGCCCTAACTTGTGCAGCTTAAAATACTGAACCCATGTGTCTCATTTTTGTCACCTATCACCACACTCAACCTTGAATTGTCCTCCTCCACCATTCACTGTTGAAAAAATTGTCCTATCTCTAAAAATATCACAGCCACTTATTGTTCACCTTTCAGGTACTTTTTATTACGTCTCATGAATGGTGCTTCCTTGTTGAAAGCTTTCTAACCAGTAAAAATCTACCTTTCAGTTTCTCCATTTATAACAAGCATTTCAGCTATTTTCTTCCACGTGGATGACTTAATAGTTGTGGGTGAAACTGAAGATTTCAAGACTTGATTTCTAAAAAGATTCAAAAACTCAACAGCTCACAACCCCAACACCCTACCAGGGATGAAGGTCACAAAAGAAGGAGGACTGCTCCATCTCAGTGTGCCTCTACACATTGAAAAGGGTCTGAATGAAATGAGTCTAGCGGATTTCAAACCGGTCTCAACTCCAAGAACCACTGGTCTGCACCTGACACCCGCCACCAAAAAGGATCATGAAAAGTTTCTGACACTTGGTGTAAACTACCGTTTTCCCATTGGTTGACTCAACTACATAGCTGGTCTTGCAAGGCTGGACATCAGCTTTGCTGTGTCAAGCCTGGCAAAATTATCCAAAAAACCTGGATACTACCACTGGATGGAAGTTGTTCACGTGTGGAGATACCTGTTGGCAACAAAAGATTTCTGCCTTACTCTTGGACCACAATTGATCTCCAACCAACTGGTCTGTTTCAGAAACGCAACTTGGGGAAATAATCCTCAAAAAATAATATCCCAAAGTGGAATGATCTGCTCCTTCAACAGAAGTCCTCTTTTCTGGAATAGCTGCTGTCAATGCTGCATCACTCACTTGTCCAATGAATCCAAATGCGTAGCCTTATCCAGCTGTAATCTTGAGGGAAAATGGCTTCACTATCTCCTGTGCAAAATATACCGCAAAAGATTCTGTTTCCCCCTTAACCTCATTGAAAACAAATTTCTTGATGACAAGGTTAAGAAATTTGGAGTCAACTCTAAAGCCAAATACATCAACATCAAGGTGAAAAGCTTGCGCAAAAACTATGAGCACAAACTTATTGACCAAAGATTGATTCTGTCTCAATCCATGACAGCCAATGCCTTAACTAAAGCTGCCAACAAAGAATCCAATCAAAGACTTGTTAATTCCTTTTTTTTTCCTTGGCCTCTGAGTCGAGGGGGAGTGTTGAGTTTAGTCATGTGTTCCGTGCTATGTTTACTGTAGTCTCTGCTTCCACTGTCCTCTGTATTTTCTTGTATTGTACAAATCCACTAGGAGTGCAAGTGCTCAAAGTCTGGAGAGATATCCAGCCTGCAGTTGGTACCTCTCTTTGCTCCAAGGGTTAACCAACTGAACCATTGGGAAAACACTCAGATGGCTTCCAAACCAACTACTCAACTTAAGCACGCAAGCCACCAAGACAATCAACCTTCAGCAGCCAGCTTGACTATATTAAGAATCCTACTTATTCTGTTGGCTCCTTGCTTTAATGACAAGACTCTAAAAGTTTGTTCAAGGTGCTGTTTTGGTCCCTCAAGTATCAAACTTGGTTGCTGGCCCTGCTTGTTGTAACCATCTTACACCCTTATCTCCATCTCTTTTGTTGCTGTATTTTCCTATTCTGCCTGTTGATATCTGCAGAAGTCTCCTGTTGGTTGCTCTTTTCTTCCTCCTAGTTGTGACCATTGTCAAACCAGCTTTATGACTTTTCTTTTTTGAAATACAGCTTGGTTCTGGTTTTCAAATCCTCTACTTCCCAGAAGTGATGAGGATAGCAATGAAGCAATGAGAGTGATGAAGTGTTCCAATAATGTTGGAGGATGAAACCAGGAATGATGATGTGGAATGATGCCTGGTTGAGCTGTTGAAGGCCTTTATATAATTTCTTTGAAAAAACCCATTTATTTTCAGGTAAATTTGACACGTCTGATGTGAAATAAGTGAATTTTTTTTGATTTTTAATGGCGGGTTTGAAATGGAAGATTTGGGTTGAAACCTGCCATTAAAAAATGGTGGTTTTGCTTAACTTTGATAAGCCCTAATAACTTTTTTTTGGATGAATTTACTAGGTTCCTCAAGAGTTAAAAGTAAACTTGTAGAGAGAAGTTTTGTGTGTGTATTTTGAAGAGAAGAATCTTTTGAACATTTGTGCTAAGAAATCAGCATGCAAAAAATCTAATTCAAAAAAAAAAGCTTTTAGTTCTATTGAAAGTTGCAAATAAAACTGCACATTATCCAAATTCCCATGATTCAATTTTTGAGCCTGTGATATAAGTCACACTCCAAGCTCAGGATTTTTATCATTACATTTAAATAACACCACACATAGTTTTATTTTAGTTTTTGGTGCTAAAAAGTATTTTAGAAGCTTAGAATTTTTACTTTCAAAGAATATTATGTGTTTTTAAATAGAAAATTTTCCTTTATTTTTATTCAGTATTGGATCTGAAAAATATAATTGGGCTACCAATAAGGAAAAAGGAATATTTTTCACCTCTTTTCCAACCTTCAAATGTGGTGTATTTGTCTTGGAAACATCTGGGATAGAAAATACCACCCTAGGCCATGAATTTCTTCTAAATTAAAATCCTGACGTGATTTTGCAAGGAGGATTGATTGATATTTGAACCTAAAATCCCCAAATTAACCCTTCTGCCTTCAAAAAAGAATTAAAAAGCTTAACCAACACTGCCATTGAGTTGGATGAAAAATTTTCATCAGAATATTTGCACTATCATGCCATTTCTTCCAAATTTCCCTCTTCATATCAGTTAGGAGTCATTTAGTTTTTTTAATACTTACCTCTATTCAGTTTCTTTGAAAGAAAACCAGGGCCTACTGAAGGGTTTAAATTTTTTTCATATCTATGAGCATATTTTAATTTCTTTTGGCTTCTGTAATGCTCCTTCCACTTTTAAAAATTTTTTAAAAACAATTTTATATTATATTTTAGAATTATTCCTTGTGTTCTATCTCAATTATATACTTGTCTACTCAAAGAATCTCAAATATAACATCCTCCATGTTTGAGAAGTACTGCAAAAACTTTGATAGGAAAAAATATTTTCCAAACTTTCCAAATGAAAATCTCATACAATCACACTTCATTTCTGTGGTTTTTTCTTTTTAAGGAAGGTATTTCTATGGATCCAGTCAAATTCAAATGTTTTTTTTTATTTTCCAGAATCATATTAGGGCGTATCAAAGTTAAAATTTTGAAAAATTTAAATTGCTTATTTCAGGAAAAATATCAATTTTTCAAAAAATATTTCTTTATAAAAAAAAACAATGAACCAATAGGTTTATCTCACAAAAATAAAATTTTCAAAAAATAAAGTAGAAAATCCTGAACTCAGCCATTCAATTTTTTTGAAATTTTTAACTTTGATACGCCCTATTATGTCTATAATCTTCAAATATTTTCAGGTTTCATATATTATTTTAGGGATTTCATCCAATATTATTCTAAGACCATTGTTAAACTTACTAATATCCTTTCCAAAGAGAAACCATTTTTTATGACCAAAGAAGCTGCTATAGATTTTGAATCAATAAAGAAAGCCTTTAAAACAGAACATATTCTTACTCAATTCAAAAAACTGAATTTAGTTATCATGAAAGAATATGCAAGAAACTATTCAATTCCAGGGTTTGATTCTCAATTTTCCTTGTCTTAGAATTTATTTCATCCTGTAGCCTTTGAATAATAATATTCAAAGTTTTCTGATTTAAAATCAGAAATTCATGAAAAGGAAATTTTGTTATTTTTAATTTCTAAAACTAATACTGATCATACCTTCTAAGATTTGTGGAAATTTTTGAATATTGGAAAGATAAAAATTCTCTTAAATTCTTCATGAGCAAAAAAGGCTTTTATGTGCAGACATGCACATTAAGCCAAATAAATCTTCAGATTCAAGATAAAAATGAAATAATGCCCTTTCAGACTGGATTTAGTTCCTGATGATTTTGCACATTGGGGCATATCGGAGTTAAGAAAACCCACCATTTTTAATGTTGGGTTTCAAACCCGCCATTAAAAATCAAGAAAACCAACTTATTTCACATCAGACGTGTCAGATTTACCTGGAAATAAGTGGGTCTTTTCAAATAAAGTATTTAAAGGCTTCCACCACCTGTCCACGTAATCCGCCCCTGGCTTTCCACCTGCTTCTAACTCTGACCTCATTGGAAAAAAATTTGATTCATCACTCTTCATCTCTTCATCACCAACCTCATCACTTCATCACTCTAATCACTTTATCACTTTAATCACATCCAGCTAACTCTCATCAGATCACTATCCTGATCAGTTCATCACTCTCATCTGTTTATTGCTTTCATCACATCTAGCTAACTCACATTGGATCACTATCCTTATCAGTTCATCAATCTCATCTGTTTGTTTCTTTCATCACATACAGCTAACTGTCATCGGATCACTATCCTGATAAGTTCATCAATCTCATCTGTTTATTGCTTTCATCACATCCAGATAAATCTCATTGGATCAATATCCTTATAACTTCATTTCTCTCATCCTTTTATTGCTTTCATCACATTGAGCTAACTCTCATTGGATCACTTTTGTCATCACTTCATCACTCTCATCAATTTATTGCTTTCATCACATCCTAACTCTCATTGTTTATCCCTCTTGTAACTTCATCACTCTCATCTCTTCCTATTCTCTTTGGTTCATCACTCTCATCCTCTCATCACATCATAACTCTCACCACTTAAACACTCTCATAGCCCTTCATACCTTCATCCCTCTTACTATTTTTAAATGGCCCCTCATCAATCCTCCCCCGGCAAGTCCACTGAAAAATCCAATGGACCAAAGCAAACACCCCCCAGAAACTCAACATCCAACGTCCTCCCCCATGAGCTTCCACAGGCTCAGGTCAGTTCAATATAGCTGATCACATCATCCTGGTAAACTGGCTCAAAATTATTTCCAACTACAATGCTTGCTTTGGATGGGAAAATGAAACACTTTTTGGACAACCTCCATCCCCTAAGGTCAATGGTTATCTCCTGATGGCCAATGAACTCAAGAACAAAACAAAACGTACGCTGGCTCTTTCATCCAAACAGATGAGGGAGCAATTCAAGAATTATTGAGCCAAGTACAAAAAGGCCCACTCCATTTCAATCTTCACCGGCTTTGGTATCACTGACTCCAAAAAAGCCAAGGGAATCAACTCAGTGCTTGATAAGTTGGACTCCATTTTTCCTTTTTATATTCAAATCAATGAAATCTTTGGAAAGAAGGCCCAAATCACCCCCTTAGCCGCTTTTGATTCCCAACAATCCAATTCAGTTGACGCTGAGGACTTGGCTGGGGATGCTCAGCCTAGCAATGGTGATCCCAAAGAAACCTATGAGTGGCCCCCATCAAATGCCAAGGAAGATATTCAAGCAAAATCATCTCCAATCACGTCTACTTCTGTGTTCATGGGGGAGTCAAACCAAACCTGGGACCCCTCCCCTCCTTCTTTTGATTGCTCTCTTCCTGGGGTGGAAGAGCTGGAGAACTTGGCCAATGAGTAGGATGTAATTCTTGTATCACCATTGCCATCAACATCTGCTCAAGTAAGGAAACAAGTTATTTTATCTTCTATCCAGTAAATAATGACTGATTTAGATTTAAACAAAACAGGCTGTCCATTCCTGAATGGCCAAAAACTCAAGCCAATGGGGACCCCCACATCCCCTTCAAATGAAATCAATGATGTTCCCACACAAAACTCCTCTGCAAAGGGAAAGAAAAAGGCCTCCAATTCCATCAGAATCAACTCCAATAGCATTCAAAAGAGGAGAAACACTTCAAATCTTTTGGGCTTTGAGGAGATCATGGAGAAGCAAGATTAGAGTGAGCCCATTGGATTCTCCTTGCTTTCAAAATATAGCTCATTCCTATTCCCCTCTGAAAAACAGTGAAATGGCAAATTTAATCTGAAAAACTTCAGTTTCAAAAGGAGGAGTGGGATTTTCAACTGGCTATTGATTTTCAAAAGCAGAAAGCCAAGAGTTTTCCTCATCAGCAAAAATGGGATGCTGAGTGGAAGTTGAAACAGGCTGAGCTAAAATTTCAAAAGGAGGAAAAGGAGAAGGATTGACAGCAAGCGCAACTGCAAATGGAGAGGGGACAACTGGCAACAGAAAAAAAGGATAAGTGGTCAGTAGCCATGGCATGCATTGGTAGAAGTAGAACAGTAGATGAATTAAAGAAGATTACTCAAATGCTGGGCTTGTAAATATATTTGCTTTGATGAAAAACTTAAAAAGAAAAAAAAATAATTTTTGATTACAACAATGCTTGAGACTATTTTTAACCCCACTAATAAAATAATATTTTTATTTTTATTTATATTTTTTTCCTGGAATATATTTTCCCACTCCCCAATTCCCTGCAAGTGTTTCTAGTTTTTTTGTTTATTTGGATTGAAATTGCCATTCTTGTATGAGTTGAAGTCTCCACAGCAGGAAAAGTACAGTGCTTGTACTTATTTGCTGCCCAAACCATTTTCATTACACCTTTTTGCTTGAAATCAATTCCAAACCCCAGGTCAGGAAAAACAAAATGGCCATCTGATACTCCATATTCATCCATAATTTAAATAATTCGTCCATTATATTTTTTGGTTGGAACTTCAAGTAAAAAGGAATACTCAGAGATTTCACCTTTGTCAATGTGAGTTGAGTTGTAAAAAGAGTTGGATGTGAAGGTGACATGAGGAGAGCAGTCAAAGGGAGTAGGCCAAGAACCAAATTCAAGTGATGAGAAGGAGGGGATGCCCCTGTCCTTCATTATTTCATGGTTTGATTAAAAGGGAAGTCTGGAAAAATTGCAAAAAGTTTGTCCTAAAATTAAAGAGACTTTGTCTGCCTTAAGATTGAGAAAAGCATACACTTGAGGGGAAGATTGAATAGATGATTTCCTCACATAGGGTCCAACTAAATCAAAGGAGTCCATCAATTTTTGCCATCAAATTGCCCACATTTTTCCACCCCAAGATCTTGAGGGACCAACCGTTTTGAAAAATTATTTTGACTGGTGAAGGAAAGTTGTCACAAAATTATGTCCTTCTTGTCTTGATCAGAAATTTTATCCAATGCAAAAAATTCAATTATTGCAACAAGAGTTTTGTGATCAGACTTATTGAGAACAATTACTTTTCCACGGTGGAAGGAATGGAATTGCTTGATTGTCTGCTTGGCAAGTTCAGACTCAGCCGGTGAGGGTTTTTGATTGTTATTTTTTTTTTCAGCAGTAATTGCAGGATACAGATCCAAAGTTTGTAGTTTCCATTCAGACCATACAGCCTTTTCATTGATGCCCCCCTCTGCAAGTTCCAAAGAGATTTTGGAGGCCCTCATCTGATCCCTATTTTGCTTAAAATCCCTCTGCTTGCCACCTCTCTTTATGTTTGCCACCTCATCTCCTTCCATCTTGTTCCCTCCCAGGCGAATGCTCCTCTTGGGGTGAGGATCAAAAAGGGATTCAATTTGGAGTATAAAATTGTGAGTGCAGTGGAAGAAGCAATGAAATTGAAGGAAAATCAGTCAAAAAAGGATTACCAAAAAAAAAAATTTCAGTCATGTGATCACCAAAAAAAAACAAAAACAAATAAAAAAAATTACTGGGCGTGGGCGTGACCTAATTGGGCTGGGCTTATTACGCCAAAAAAAAAAATAATAAAAAAAAAAATAAAAAATAAGTTACATCATCAAAAAAAAAAAAATTCTTGGGGGCAAACCAATAGGGTTGGGCCTTGGATTGGGCTGAGTTGGCAAGGGGGGCAGGTCCCCGGTTTCAAGGCGAGGGAGGGGGGTGGCTTGGGGGGGATCAAGGGGGGGGGCGGGTAGCCAAGTTGGTGGTGGGGCTGTTGAGCAAGGCAGGCAGGGGCAGCAGACCAAGCAAGGAGGGGGGGCAGGTAGCCAAGTTGGGGGTGAAGCCGGCAAGCAAGGAGGGCAGGGGCGGCAGAACAAGCAAGGAGGGGGGGCGGGTAGCCAAGTTGGCGGTGGGGCCAGCAAGGGAGGAGGGCAGGGGCGGACCGGTTGGAGGGGGGTAGGTAGCCAAGTTAGTGGCAGGCCGGCAAGCAAGGAGGGGGGTGGTGTGGAATACAGAAGAGTACTTCTCCTTTAATAGTTCCAAATTTTGAAGTTATTAATCCATTGCGTCTTTAAAACCTGAGTGCAACTTTTCAACCTTTGACTGAGAGATAGAGAATTTAGAGTAAAGATCCTTCCAAAAACCTATGACTACCAATGATCCTCTGTGTAGCCATCCTCCATGATATCCGGGTTGAGGGTGCAGCTTAAGAAGCCTACCCCTCAACCCTAACCTAAGTACAACCAGAAACAAGAAAGAATAATGAAATACAACCCCTAAGCACAGAACCCTAGCCTCAACCCTATCCTTCCCATCCCATAATCCACAACCCATATCCCATGTCCCATATCCCATATCCATCCATATTACCCCCCTTCCATTACGTCCACCCAGTTTGTCCTTCTCATGGCACAGCCTTGCACTGCGCCCAACTCGGAGCCCCCCGGGCATGTCCGTAAGATATCCAAGATATATCCGCGCGACCCGGATCCGCGTCTTGCAATGCGCAATCCACATGCAATCCCTCCAATCCAATCCAATCTGTTCATCCTGCTTCTGCAGATGCTGAGCCTGATTAAACTGCTGCTGAGACCAATTTGACTGCTGCTGAGCTTGCAGCGCAACTTGCTGCGGAAAAAACGCACCCATTGCTGAGCATGCTTCCCCTGCTGAGCCCGCCGCTACTTCTGAGCATGTAGCGCACAGCCTATTCCAACTTGCATCTATAAAAGACCACCACATCCCCCCCAACTTGAGTTCTGTCCCCAGAGATCCACCACTATCTCACCTGCCCCCACCATACCCAAACAATACCACCTCCAAACGTACCCCTTCATTGGACCAAAAGAAAGAAAAGAAAGAAAAAACCCCATCAAACACCCCTCAACAAACATGTCCTGTACCCACTGCAGCCAGAACAGCCTTCCATGCCAAATTCTTTTGGCCTGGCGCGCCTGTGTCCTGTGCCAAGCCAAACACCGCCACTGCTCCCTGTTGGAGGGCATGCCGCACGACCATCCCCAAGGTTGCCTGCGCAAGAGGGCTTGTGGCAACTCCTTTGTGATCTCAAGCAAAAAGGAGATCTCAACAAATGAGTGGACTCCGCCCGGCTCACCTTGCAACTGCAAGCAACGCGCCCCACAAAATCGTCCATTGCGCAAGAGCCACAACTTGGGCTTTCCATTCTGCCGGGCTGGACCTCTGAGGCACCAGGATTTTGCAAACTTTGCAGACTTTCAGAACACCGCCCACAAGTGGGTTGCACGGATTTGGATAAATGTACCAGCAATGGACCCAAGGATTCCAAACCGTCCGGCCATGTATCCTCCATCCCCACCAAGGCCAGCTCCACCTCCACCACCTCTGCGTCCTCCCACTCCTCTGAGACCAACTTCTCCTCCGGCCCCATCTCCACCATTGTCATCACCATCACCCGCTCCCAGGTCATAACTGGAGGCCCCGTGCCTACTGTCTCCTGTGGTGATTGAGTTGTCACCAGAACCCGCGGCGGCTGTAACCCCTCCAGTTGCAACTCCCAAGATCCAGGAGAGCCCCCTGGTTCCAGCTCTCCCCTTGGCAAGGTTTGATGCAATGGTAAACAATGCAGACAAACTCCTCCGGCGGTTCCTATTGGTTCCTTAGGGGCACACTGCCAATGCGTGACGCAAGGTCCTGGATGCGGAGGCTTGCAGGGATGCGGAGGATGTGATGAGGACTTGGCTGGCTTAGGTGGATTGCCCCCCTTTCTTCCATCTTCCCTCCATTCCATCTTGTATTCTTCCCCGCGCCCATTTGCAAAGACATGGAATTTTGCTGCGCCATCTTGAGTAGCCTTTGGGCTTTGTGAGAACCGTGAGAGAAATAAGAGCAATGTGCAAGATCCACAAAAGTGAAATGATCCGTGCCACTGAGAGTATCTGGTTAGAGTAAGAACATCTGTGCGCAACATCCGCGCTTTTGAGAGCAACCCGCAAGAGTGAGGGATCCTTGAGAGTGAGAAGTATCCGCTCAAGGTACCTGGACTGCCCCAGACAAAATGCCACACAGTTCCCCGTACCCATCTACAGAACAGAGAGAGTACAAAGAAAACCAGCCATGCATGCACATACGTGAGAGATAGAAAGAAAAAGAATCCACCAAAGCCCATTTGCACCTCCCATCTATAAGATAACCAAGGAAACTTAAAAAGATTTTTTTCTTTAAAAAACCAACCCGTTGCCAAGCCCGCGCCTTTGCTCTTTGACCCACATCTGTACCACGCTACGCGCTTTCCTAGTTCCCTGAATCATCCGTTGGAAATTGTCCATGTGTTTGCTTCTGGATGCGGGGCTTTTCCTTGCGTTTGCAGACCCAGCTTTGCACTGTGACCGCACCTAAAAGAAACCATCCATAGCCAGAAAAAATCCCAGAAGCCAATCCATAGAGAACAGAATAAGAAAAAAACCATTCTGGGGTGTCTAGTTATTCCGGCTGTGAACCAGTTAGAGAACCCCCTCACCAAATCCAATCATATCCCCTAATCATCCAACCTTCCCCCCCAACTTGGCTCCTGTCCCCAGTGGTCTGCAGTTGTTTACTCCGCCGGACGCAAGGCGCGCGCGCAGGCTCATCCTTGGAGGAAGGATCTGCGGTACCATCCCCTTTGCTATCCAACCCAGCTGTCTTGTCAAATGAATTTGAGCCTCCCGCAAAGAATTGTTTCACATGTGAAGACACAGCCTTCCACTTGAGCAGAATTCCATCCAATTCCTCCAGCTGGTAGCTACCTCTGGTGAACTTGGATGTCACTCAGAAAGGCCCGTTCCATCAATTAGCAAACAGCTTCCCCCACTGATTTTCCAGGCTCCAGTTGTAAAGCAGAACCAAGTCCCCCTTCCTCAACAGCTCCCGGAGTTTATGCGCACAGCGCTTTTCCCAGTAGCAGACAGACTTTGTGCGGGTTGACTTCAGTCTTCCAGCTGCTTTCTCCAGCATCTTGTCCCATTGCAGGAGTTGCTTGGCGTGGGCCTTGACTAACTCCATGGCCATCTTAACTTTCCACCAGTAAATACACAGAAAAGTTTCCAGCTCAATGTCAACCGGCAACATGGGTTGCTTCCCAAATAGCAGCTTGTATGGCAAATAACCCGTTGATCTCTTCACCAAAATCCAATCTGCAAAAAGAACCACTGGAAGGTTTTCCTGCCACCGTTTGCCATCCTTGCCGCACATCTTCACCATTGCGTCCTTGATTGGCTGGTGACTGCGCTTGATCATCCCCACGCATTCTGGATAGTACTCTGTCATTTTCCCAAACTTCTCTCCGCAACTTTGCACTAATTCCAACAACCATCCCCTGAACTCTGCACCTCCGTCAACCGTTACCAGCCAAAGTGCTCCCTAACGTGCAAACCAATCTTCCTCCAGAAACTGACCAACTTTCTCTGCCAAGAGCTTCACCAGCGGCCACGCTTCCACCCATCCCAACAGATTGTCTCGTGAAACAAGGAGGTAGGAAAACTTACCTGCCTTGATGTGCACAACATCCAGAGAAACCCGCCTAAACAAGGCGTCTTCTCCGGTGGGGATACCTACTTTGCAAGGTAACGTTGGGCTCTGCTTCTGACACGCTTTGCACAACCGTACCCACTCCCATACCGCGCAAACTACACCTGGCCACCAGAACCTTGCTCTCACCCGCTTCCGTGTTTCAAGCTTGCTGCAATGGCTGAGATTGTCATGCAGACTTCCCAGAATCACCTCCTGATCCGCCCTCAACATGCTGACCACAAGCAGTACCGGCGCACTCTGCCGCCACAGCTGTCCTTCCTGCAGGTAGAAATTTCTCACTCTCTGCCAAATCCATCAAACAATCTTGGCTGGCATTTCATCCAGAAACTAAAGATCCCGCAAATACAAACTGAGGAATGCATACCTTCCGGACTTCTGGAGCAGAAGTTGCACACCTACTTCCATCACCCCCACTTTAACCATTGGGGTCTCCAAATCCAAGGGTTCTGCGCCTTTTTACGGGTAATACCGCAGTTACCAAGACAGCGCGTCTGGCATTGTAAAGGCCTTCCCTGGAACATGCACCACTGTGAAAGAGAAAAACTGAAGGAACGCAACCCACATGGTCATAGGTGCGTTTGGCAGCATTGGCAAATTGATCATCCGCTCCAGCGCCTCCGCATCCACCAGAAGAAAAAAGTGAATCCCTCATAGCAAATGCTGCAGCCTCTGCACAATCTTAGTGATCCCGCAAGGTTCCAACTTTGGCTGCAAGTACTGGCTCTGTGTTGGGGTAAACCTAATGGACTCATAAAGAACCAGACAATCTTTCCCCTTGTCCTCTTGGGTCAGCACTGCCCCCGCGCCAAACTTGCTCAAATCCACGTCCAACTTAATTCCTCTGGGGTCATAATCCAAGTCCTGTAGTACAATATTGCGCCCAACAATCTCCTTGAGTTTGTTGAAGGCAACATCACAATTCAAGCCCCAGGTCCATTCCGCTCCCTTATGCGTCAATTCCTGCAACAGGATAGCAACCTCCGCAAACCGCTTGATGAACATCCGTACATAGCTACACAATCCCAAGAACTGGAGAATGTGCAAGAAATTCATTGGCCTTGGCCACTCAAGGACTTTTTTGCATTTCTTTTCCTCAATCTTCCTTCCTTCAGAAGCCACCACATGTCCTAGAACCTCCAGCGCGGGCACTCAGCCCACTAAATTTTTCCCCAACACTGTAAGCCCCGCTTCCTGGATCCAGAACAAGATACGTTCCAGCATATGCGCGTAATCCCAGACAAATTGGCAAATCTAGGGAGTGTCTGTAAGCATTTCCCCTCCGTAATCCGTCTTCAGGCCTTTGATGCCCGCGTTTTTGATGAAGATCTGCACCCCCTCCGGAAGATTGTCCTTTAGAATCTAGATCATTTGCACTTGGTAAACTGCAACCAAGTTAGTTTTAACTTTTGGCAGCTGCGTTAGTTGCATCCTGCCCAATCCAGTCTCAAAGGCAGTCATTGGATGCAAACTCCAATCAAGTTTGCGCTGATTGTATCCGCCCATCACATCCACCAACCCATAGCACGCCCTTCCTGCGATAGATTCCAGAAACTTTTCAACGCGCAGAGGTTGTTCTGTGTCTTGGATTGTAAACAAATTGAGCCTCTGCAGATCATGAACAATCCTTAGTGAATTCCCATCCTGCTTAACCACCGCAAAGATTGGACTTGAGTAGCTTGATGTTGACTGCTTGTAAAGACCTTTCCCCACACGCTTGCGCACCAGCTCCAAGAAGGGCCCCCAAACCGCCCGCGGAATTGGAATTGGCTTGATCTTCCAAGGTTTGTGCAGAACCATTGGAATCACATAAGGTTTTCCTATCTTTGCCTTTGACAGTCCTTGCTCTTCAGGTCCAAATGCGAGCGCTCTTTCCTGGAGAAAAAGTACCAAAGTCAGCAAATCCCATTCCTCCGCACTCAACCAGCCCAGAAGTCCAAAGTTAAGGGCCCCAATCTGTTCATCCGTAATCCTCTCCAATTGTATTTCCCATCCTGAAACCTTCAGTGGAGATTCCCACGAGTCCCGCAACCAAGGGATTGGTCGCAGTGGTCTGTTCAAGTCCTGCGGCATTGCTTTGTTACGGGGACAGACCTTTTGCGCAACCGGCTTATACTTTCCAACATTGCACTGCGCCATCCTCATGCATCCATTACCATAGGTCCTAGTCAAAACAAAACCGTGGCTTTTGCCTTTGCTCACAAGCATGGCACAATGATAGTGTTTTTGTGAAGTACCTCCCGGCAATGCACACTGAGGAAAGGAACTTACTTCTGGCGCTTGCGCATCCCGTGCTTCCTCCCTTCTCCCCACCTTCTCCTCACTGGTCAACCTCCTGCACAAAGCCAGAGCTTTCTTTGTGCGGTAATCTTGGCCAACTAGTCAAAATCCCCCTCGGGACCACCCTTGCAAACCAACTCCACGCCGGGGTCCTCCTCCTCCTCTCTTGCCAAATCCCGCATCCACTTCCCCAACCCCTGATCAAAGATCATGGTTTCAAATTTCCCTCTGGACAAATCTTCCACTGTTAACGCCCCTTTCCCTGCCTCTGGATCAAACGTCATTTGCACTTGGAACCAAAACATGAATGGCCATCATAAAATAGCCTCCCTGCAATCAACCAATAGAAAAGAAAGTGGTTTACAGACCCTTGAAACCTCAACCTCTTCCTCCTCCACAACCCCATCCACACAACACGCCCCCCCATTAAGCGCGCAAAGCCCCATTGCGCATTTCCGCTGTACCAATCCCATTTTTTCAACCAATCTAGAAGGAAGGAGGTTCACCATAGAACCGCTATCCACCAGCACCCACAGCTTCCTTCCAGAAATTTTCATCAAGAAATAAGCCAGTGGAGTTGAAACTGATTTCATCCCTGCTAGCTCGCGCTCCACCTCATCCCAAGCCAAGTTAACCCGCTGCACCATTGGAGGGATCCTATTGTGCCCGCAATCCTTCAGCGCTTGAACCATCTCATCTACCACAACCGGCAACACCGCCGCCAACTCCTTCAAGGTCAAGGGAATAGTTGTTTCATTCCCCATCACCCTGCACACAATTTCCACCACCTTCTTCTTCCCCACCAGATTCTCCGGCCACCTGTCTGTTTCTGGAAGGCGCGCGACAGGCTTAGGAGCTGCTGGCCTTACCCATTCCTTGGCATCCACATCCATCCTTTCCACCGCCACCAACTCCTCCATTGATAACACCCTCACTTCCGCTTCCACGCGCGGTGGTTGCCATACCCCCGCACCAGTGAAAATCCCCAGCAAAGCTTGAGCGGTTACCGCCAATTCCTGTCCATGCGCGCACACTTGCTCCATGATGGTTGGATTCCCAGGTTTGGAGAAGATCCGCTTGCCCGTTGGGAACATGAATCCCATTCCCACCGGTTGAACCAATCCCGCCTTGAGGTCCTTTGTCATTTTATTGCACCCCAACCACCAATGCCCCTTGTCCCTGCAGTAATTGAATAACTGCAACATGGGCCAATTTGACAACAGAAGTGCTCCCCCAAGGTGAGGAGGCCAATTGCCCAACCCAGACAACATTTGACTCAGAAAGATCCATAGATCCTTCATCAATTCTGTCATTTTGCTAACCTCCGGGCTTGTTGTTGGAGGGTTTTCCTGAGCGCGTTCCGTTTTCAAGGGGCCTGCAACCAGAGCTTGCGTTGGTGCCGCCTGGGTTTGAGAAGCAGACTTCTTTGGCCCCATTGGGAAAAATCTTGCTGTTTCCTCCATCAGTTCATCCAAGTCCAGCTTGCTTTCCACCATGCAAAGAATGACAAGGATTTCCGGAAGGAGTGCAATGCTACCATCCAACAACCTCTTCACCAAGTTGTTGTTGTACAGGTGCCACTGCACCCGCCTGCAGAGTGGGGGACTGAGTCCTCCCAAAACCGCCTTCTTCATTGCGCCCGTTTGTCCTGATATTACCTTGTTCTTTGCCTGGTAGCAATAGATCCAATTGAACATTGCTACATAATCCCCCAATTGCGCCTGCATCAGGACTCCTCCATGTGCGCTTGCGTCCGCCACAGCTTGCTTGAAGTTGCTTTCCCAAAACCAAGGTTTGTGCCTTCCCCACTGCGCAAAGATTTCCGCCTTCAATTTTGGCCAATTGAGTGCCTCATACCCCTCCATCACCTCCAAATCCCAAAGGTTATCTTCATCTGTGATGAAGAGGACAACAAGCCAAGCCTTATCCAAACCAGTCGCACCTTCTGCATTGGCAATTCCTTTGTATTGCGCAAGGAATTGCTCAATGTCCTCCATGTTGAACCAGATGTGAGGATAGTCCCACAGCCTGATGCAAATGGGATTGTGATTGGCACCATCATTGGAAAGAGGGACACCGTATCCCGCCCCTGATGTGGGTTGCTCCCAAGAAACCAGAGGAGGAGGAGGAGGAAGAGGTGTGCGGGTAATGTTAGATGACCCCGCAACAGTCAATGGGTGTTACTGGGACATTGTGCTTGTTAGTTTCAAGAGACAAGGAAAAAAAGATTAATTCCCAGCCAGACCCCCAGATGTGGAATACAGAAGAGTAATTCTCCTTTAATAGTTCCAAGTTTGGAAGTTATTGATCCCTTGCGCCTGTAAACCCTGAGTGCAACTGTTCACCCTTTGACTGAGAGATAGAGAATTTAGAGTAAAGATCCTTCCAAAAACCTATGACCACCAATGATCCTCCACGTAGCCATCCTCCATGATATCCAGGTTGAGGTTGCGGCTTAAGAAGCCTACCCCTCAACCCTAACCTAAGTACAACCAGAAACAAGCAAGAATAATGAAATACAACCCCTAAGCACAGAAACCTAGCCTCAACCCTATCCTTCCCATCCCATAATCCACAACCCATATCCCATGTCCCATATCCCATATCCATCTGTATTACCCGCCTGCCATTATGTCCACCCGGTTTTCCTTCTCATGGAGGGGCCTTGCGCTGCGTCCAACTTGGAGCCCCCTGCGCATTTCCGTATCCGCCTGAGGCGCTATTCCAGATATCCAAGATATATCTGTGCAACCTGGATCTGCGTCTTTCAACGCGCAATCTGCGCACAATCTGTCCAATCCAATCCAATCTGTCCATTCCGCTTCTCCAGATGCTAAGCCCAATTTGACTGCTGCTGAGCCTGCAGGGCAACTTGCTGAAGCAAAGCTACACCCATTGCTGAGCTGGCCGCTACTGCTGAGTGATCAGCGTGCAGCCTATTCCAACTTGTGTCTATAAAAGACTACCACAGCGGGTAGCCAAGTCGGCAACGGGGCCTGCAAGCAAGGAGGGCAGGGGCGGCAGACCAAGCAAGGAGGGGGGGTGGGAAGCCAAGTTGGCAGCGGGGCCAGAAAGCAAGGAGGTGGGGGACAAGGAGGTCAAGTTGGCGGCAGGGCTGGCAAGCAAGGTTGGGGGGGGCCAAGGAGGGCAATTTGGGGGTGGGGTGGGGCCAAGGAGGTCAAGTTGGCAGCAAGGCCCGCAAGCAAGGGTGGGGGGGGGCCAAGGAGGGCAAGTTGGCGGTGGGGCCGGCAAGCAAGGGTGGGGGAGGGCTGAGGAGGTCAAGTCAGTGGGGGGGCCGGCAAGCAAGGGTGGGGGGGGGCCAAGGAGGGCAAGTTGGTGGCGGGGATGGCAGGCAAGGGGGGGGGGGCAAGGAGGTTGAGTTGGCGGCGGGGCCAACAAGCAAGGGGGGAGGCAAGGAGGGGGGGGGGGTGAGGAGGCCAGAAAGTGAGGTGGGGGGCAAGGAGGCCAACAAGCAAGGGGGGGAGAGCGGAGGGGTTGGTGAGTAAGTGGGGGTGAGAGGGAGGGAAAAGCGGAATGAGGAGGAGGGAGGGGGCAGCTTACCTGGGGAATCAACCAAGGGGGTGGGGGGCCCTGAAAGGGGATGGAGGTGGATGAATCAACCTATTAGAATTGGATGATGAGGAGGATGAGGAGGAGGGGGGGTGGAAGCTTACCAGGGGAGCCAACCAAAGGAGGAGGGGAGGTGGTTGGTGAGGAGGAGGAAGGAGTGTACTGACCGGTGGTTTGGTGGGGTGAGGTGGGTGGTTTGTCTGGTGGTTTGGTGGGGCAAGGTGGGAGTTTTGGAAGTTTTGAGTCTGTTTTGTTTAATTCCACCCCAACAAATGAGAAAAAAATATCAACTCAGCCTAGGAATATTCAGTGAAAAACCAAAACCATTTGTCTAAGTCCACCCCACCAAATGAAAAAAAACAAGTGATTCAGCCAATGAATCTTGGGTGAACAACCAAAACCAAAAAGAATTGGTGAAAGGATTTTTAACCTAATTCATAATCAAAAATTACTCACCAAAGAAAGAAAGGGTAAGAGGAAGAATCCAATCTCTCATAAAAGAAGATGAGGGACAAGATGAGACAGGGATGACTTGAGGCGGATCTGGAATATCATCTTCAAATATTTTGTCCTATTCATCTTTGATGTTGGCCAAAAGGTTTTGAAGGATGACACAAGTGATAATCCAGTTGATGAGGAACTTCATGTCTTTGGGTTTTTGAAGCTGGTTTTTCATTTCCCTTAAGCTGGCCCATCTTACTTTCAGGACTCCTATGGCATGCTCAATCCAAACTTGTGATTGGGCAAGATGATAGTTGAAATTGGTTTTTCCTTGATTGTTGGACAAAACATTCTGGTATTCTGGAACCACATATTTCCCACTAGAATAAGATGAATTTGCCAGAAGGTATTGATTGTGGTCAAATTAGTTCTCTGGTTGTTGGGCAATCTGCATCTGATCGAACATGTATGAATCATGACAAGAACCTGGAAGGCCAGCATGGAGGAATATGAACTTCTTTTTGTTATTGCAAACAAGTTTTAGTTTCACAGAGTATCTAAAAAAACAGACAAAACATATTTGGTCAGTGTGTGATCAACGGTGTTATCAAAGCAATTGAAAAAGATATGAATCAATTGCCTTTTTTCCCATTAAAATAGTGGTTGCCATCTAGCTTGGGTTTTTGACTCAAGGGAATGGTGTTTCCATCAAAAAAACCAATGCAACCAGGAAATCCTTTGGTTTCCATTACTTGAGATATCTCCTTGCATTCTTCTTTTGTTGGCCAAGAAAGGACTGAGCAATGGAAAGATAGGATATAAACCATGACTCTTTTTGTGTATGGGTCAATGGTTCCATATCCAACTGAGAATAGATTTTCTAATTGATGAATTGCTGCTCCATTTCCATTTGATCCCAATCTACAAAGAGCAAAAGCCAGTTGGATAGCTGTATTGCATTGAGGATTCCAAGAATTTTTCTGGAAGATGTGGTGGTCTTCAATAATCTCCAAAATTTTTATGAATGAAGGAAATAGATTTTGGAAAAGTTGCTGGAAGCTTAAGTTGGGGAGTAGATGAAGCTTTTGCCTTTAATACATAAGGTTGTGGAGAGTTTTTCTTCTTGGAACCATGTAATGCTTTTGTAATAGAGCATTAAAAGCCAACCAAGTTGATTCCAAATTGGAGTCTGAATTGGAGTCTGAATGGCAGTCAAATACTAACAAAATTTCAGTCAGCTTTTTTGCATTTTCAACTTGATGCCAAGAATTTTGATGGGACATGTTGAGAAAGATGGTGATTTGATTTGTGGTGATTGAAGATGGAGATTTGAAGCAATAGAGATGTGAAGCAATAGAGATGTGAAGCAATAGATATGTGAAGCAATGTAGATGAGATGTGTTTGATGTGATGGAAATGGGACCGGTATGGATTTGCTGATGTGGATGGGTTTTTTAGATGTGATGGATGGTGGATGGATGATGATGCATAAATGGCGGGTTCAATGGTGGTTTTGACCTTTGAAATCTGTAATTTTCATGAAACCCACCATTTTGAAATAAACCAGTTAGGGGGTATGTGTATTTCAGAAACCCACCATTAAAAATGGCGGGTTTGGTCAAAAGAAATGGCGTCTTTCTAATGGCAGGTTTGCTAACTCTGATACGCCGTATTGAGAAAATTTAATCCAAAGTGGGTGAGAACCTTGGCCCATAAAAAGCCTGAAAATGTATTGAAAATTTTCTCAAATAAAAACACCAAGTTTAATTTATTAGTGGGAGATCTTTGGAAAAATTTATTCCAACTACCACAAGCTCACTTTAAATATAAATAATGTAATAAAATTTAAAATAAAAAAAATGTAATTCAAAGAAATACTCAATAAGTAATGAAAATCTTTTGTTATAAAGAATAGAATATTAGTCCCTCATGAAACTCAAATCAAGGTAGAAATATTCAAAAAAAGGAACAAATATATTCTTTCTTGTAATAATCAAAATTAGCAAACCTGAAAGTTGATCACAAAAAACTTCTTTTGGAAGTTCATGAAAAATGAAAAAACTATCTTCACTCTTTTTCATGATTGCAACAGGGAAAATTTTTCAAATCACTCAAACTATGACATTCTTCAGCCACTTGGAATCATGCCCCTTCCCTCTAACTCATTTTCTATAAATTTGATTTATCAAATACCATATTTCTGATGTATATGATTCTATCCTAGTGATAGTGGATTAATTTAAAAATATTTATTTTTTCTTCAAATAAAAAAACTCTGCAACTTTGAAAGATCTAACTAATTTATTTTTAAATAATGCTCAAAATTTATCAACAGCCTATACCCCAGACATGATTGGGGAATAAAAATATGAACCAAATTCTCAAACAGTCACCTTGAATATAATGCAACTATAAACAAGAAAACTGGCAGAAATTGATTTCACTAGCCAAAATTTCAGGCAAAAATTCAATTTAATCCTCAAAAAAACAGTTCCACTTTGAAAATATTTATAAAATTAATCAAAATTTGAACTCTATTCAAGTAGCTCCTTTGAAAGTTTCTCAAGACTATATTTCTCTCATTCAATAGGTTCAAGAGAAAATTCAAACCAAAATTCAAGCTCTTAATTTTTATTATAAAGAAAAAACTGAAAAGTTTGGCTTGGGAAACTGAATTCAAAGTATTATATTTTCCATGGCTTTAGTGGGATTTTTATGCCTTGAAAGTGGCCAATGTTGAAAAACTAGAAACACCAAAAAACTCCCCAAGAATAAAATATACCCATCCAATATCAAAACAGTTTTTTTGGAAAAATTCCTCAGGATTATACTTCCCTTTGCAATGTAAATCTATCAATCCAGTCTTTCATGTATATCTTCCATAGAATACCTGTGGTCTATAATCAGGAAAAACTCATTCTGTTCCAGAACCTTCTAAAATTGAAGATAGTCTTGAGAAGTAATTTGTGTCATGTAATCCAGTTTATGCAAAGGAAGATTACAGTACCTGGTAAAATGAACTGGATAAAATTCTGATGAGGATTACACCTCTTGTAAACTGGCTAACCATATGCAAAATTACCTGAATTGCTTTGAGATTTTTATTTTAGGTAAACTCTTAAAATTGTTAAATCTTGAAAGAAAATTTCCTTCATAATTTTATTACTCTTATTTCTTTCCTGACCTATTTCTTTTTTTTAAAAAAAATTAAACAAATTGAAAAATTTACAACAAAATCCAAAAAATATGATATACATATGTATAGGTTTGTTAAAGCAGATTTTATTCAATTTTCTAATTCTTCTAACTTGCAATAAAATTATTTTATTCTTTCTTTTAACTTTTACATATCCTCCCTATCACTGAGGAAGGAAAAACTCATCAAAAAAATATTTAAATGGTTCAAATTATTTTCCCCAAACACCCCTTCAAGAATTTCAGTTAAAGCTCTCTTTTTTTTTCTATCCACCCATGATTCCTCATCTATTCTTTATGGGCTCTATTTCTATCAATTTTTCTCAGATATACCTCTCCAAAATTGCCACTCAAGATTCTTGAATCTGCTTCCACAATTTGCTTGATTTTCATTTTCTGAAATCCAGCCTGGGTCAGTGGATTCACAACCATTTCAATATTGAAAAATTGCACTCCTTCCCCAGAAATAAGTCCCATTTTTGGTTTTCTTTGTGGGATTGGGACCAATATAGGGAGAAGGTTGAGGTGAATTTTCCATTGAATACCTTGGAACCTTGGCACTTCTATTTTTTATTTAATTGGGTTTTATTTTTATTTTTCTACATGAATATAAATTTGATATCTCATTAACAGTTCTCTCTTAATTAAATTTAATATCCAGAGCTTGTGGAAGTTCATAATTAAACCTTTGTATTTTGGAAAAAAATTAAGCTTCACGGGTCAAAGCCTCTAGCCTTGAATCTGAATTGGTTTTTGACTCTGAAAGCAGGGGACAATATTCAAGCAACCCTGACTCAGGATTTACAATTCAAAGATTAGCTAGAGAGGTGAGAGAATAAATGCTATCTAAAATGCATGGTTAATCATGAAGTTTTAAAGCTTCAAAGAGTTAAAGTGCCAAAGTGTCAATTTTTCAAAGTCTCAAAGTGTCATATTTTGAAACAGGTGAAATAAACTGTTTGATAAATGAAGTAAAATTTCCACAATAATATAGCCATTTGGCAGAATATTTGAGTGTATTGATGAATCAAAAGATGATATAATAAGGCAAAAATAAGTATAAGATTTCACCAAGTATCAGATTTTTATAAAATGTTATTTAGATGCAACAATAAAATAGCAAATAAAAACCAAGAATTCAACAGGGTTTTCTTCTAATTCAACTGAAGCGTTTTAAAATAAGGATTGGGGTGAGAATGAGTGGTTGGTCTAGGGGAATAAGTAAGTTTAATATAAAAATGGACTCTGAAATCCAAGAAATAATTGGAACAACATCACTCTACTCAAAGTAGCTTGAGGGAAGATAAATTGAAGGAATATGAACCAAGAATAATTATTGATGAGGTAAGTAGGAATTTTCTGTGATGAATTTTTTTTTGTGTTACAAATATGAATTATTCAAATGATTTTCTAAGTAAAATATGAAATGGAGGAGAAAATAGAGGTCAATATTCAAGGATAAAAAGAAGTTAGGGAACAGAAGGAAGGCTAATGGGGTATTACAGTTCCAAGTGTACATTGGGCAGAAAAAATTATTGGGACTTATTGAAAAAAATAAGCCCTTGTACTTCCAAGTACTTGTTTAAATCAAAATCTGACACTAAGAAAAAAGTGTGAGATTTCTTCAATTTTTATTTTTGGACTATTCAGAATCTTAAATTTAATTAAAACATAATTAAAAAGTTTGTCTCAAAATTAATCAAAAATTCATGACAAAAGAATCAAACACCATGAAGAAACAATGATCACCTGATTAAAAATGACATACCAGGGCACAAAGGGCCCCTTTGTCCTCAGGAATGTCACTTGTAATCAAGAGATCATTTTTTTTCATGGTGAAACATTGAAGATAATTGAAACACATGCCAGATCCAAAACAGAATTTCAAAATTTTGGTCCCATAAATCCTCTTTCTAATTGATTTTATCTTGAAAGAAAATGAGAAGGAAAATATGAGATAAAAAAAGGAAATTGTTTTTTTCTACAAGTTAATAAGGCTAAAATTGATAACTGTATTTTTTTTAGGGCTGGGTCCAATTACAAGCAGAAAGATAATCTAGTGATGTTGG